>OZ025296.1:77495136-77853971 GCA_964019185.1 Maratus speculifer | reverse complement strand
TAAATAAAATCAATATTATGTCTTGTGAACATGCGTGTCATGGACTTCCAATCGTGCAACCATTTTCTTCTGTTCACAAGCATCTCATGCCTGCTATTAAAGAGGCATTAAATTCTCTGGAGCCTATGCTAACATTTGGGTTTAAAGTATAAATTCCACCGAAATTTTTGCAGAAAATTTAGCTTTATTTAAACTTATCATTAATAGAAAATTTCAATCAAAAATTATGGAGAAAGTTAATATTTATTTTTATCGATGGAAGTTTACTTCAACGCTAGTAGTTCCGCCACATTGTGGCAACTAAGACAACCTCCTGCTTGTGTCAGCTAAATGACTATAATACCTCGACAAACTGACTCCAGTAAAAATAAATGGAAGTCTTTTACCACTATTGTGTGAGAAATTTCCCATAAATAAGGCTCTAAAATATGACGAATTTTTTATTTAAGTTTAGTAGTAGAGGTTTTCACCAATAGCAATCAGAAACTAAAAAAACAAAACAAAACAAACAAACAAAAAAATAACTATCATTTTATGACAATCTCCCTAAATATTTCATTCGTAACTGATATATAGTACACTATATATCTCCTTCTTTTTATTCATAACTCATTTATATTGCCGAAAGTTTTAAAGCAGATTTTATAGTAAAAGTATAGGAATAATTTTTGAATCACCATTCAAATAACATTCCGTTTACCATTTTTTTAAAAGTTTTAATATCTGTCTGCTTCTTTTATTTCTTTCATACTTCATTGGTTCATTGGCAATTTATCTGACACTCAGCCTATAATAATAATAAAAAAAAGTCGTGATTTTAAGTTTTTCTTTTTTAGTCAATGATTTTAAGTGGCCCAGCTATTGCATTTTCTAAAATTTAAAATCTAGCTTCTACTAACCTAAGAAGCAGCGTCATGGATGAATGAATGAATTCCGCATAAAAAACTACAGTGATGACGTAATCTCATTATCCTAGATTTAAAACAAGCTACTACGCCTAAACTGCTTTCAATTTGTTAAATACTACAAGATTTTTACACTTGTAGATGAAAATATTTTTTTACATATTAAATTGAATTAATGTTATATGTTATATCGCATATATATGCCGGAATTAAACATGCATTACTCTTTTCGGAATTTTATCCTAAACAAAAAAATTAACATGTGGTCTTTAACTTTTACCAAGCACTGCATACATACAAAACTGAACATTATGGAAAATGCAAATGTGTACACCGGTAATTCACAGTACAAAATTATCATATAAGGATATTTCCTAAGTGGTTATTAAAATGACTGTAAGGTATTAAATATTTCCTTACCATTTGATAACTCCTGAATTTAATTTGCATTTAAATTATCGGATACATTTTCAACAGATAAATAGCCTTTTAACATAAATTCATATAACTAAAACTGTGGTAAAATAAAAATAAAAAATATGTATGTAGTAATCTATTATCTTTTCAACAGATAAATATAGCTTTTTAATAAAAAAAATCCTATAAATAGAACTGTGGTATAATACTAATTTTATATATACAGAAATCTCTCACTTATGCGTCGTTGCAAGTGACTGATGAAGAACGACGCATAACAAGAGAGACGCATAATTGAAATTCAAGTAAAAATTAAATTCGAAATTAATGTTAAGAAATTATTAATCGTAAAAAAACTAAAAAAAAAAAAATGTAAAATAATAATAACACAATACGATTCATTTGGTTTGTTAATGATTTATTAATTCAAATGTATGTGTATCTCGAAATTTTAAATTTATAACCTTATTTTTTTAAATGCTCTAAAATCGAAGTTTGCTTTTGAGATTGATGCCTGTCCTTCAAAGTAGCTTTTTCAAATTCCTTAAAAAAATATGCAGAACCAAATACATAAATTTATTGAACGCAGTGACGAAGGTTTCCAGGACAACATTTGCCTTTGGAAAAGTCGCTGAATGTGTTTCTACATTTTATTCGTAATTTGATTCATCAGAATTAGTGTCGTCTTACTCTATTTCTGCGGCTATTTCTTGTATGTTTCTTCATTTCTGCCGCTGTTACATTTTCAACGATATCCACGAAATCGTTAAAATTAACTGTTATTATTATTATTATTATTATTATTATAACGCAGACCAGGCCCCTACATGCCGGGCAATATGCGTAGTTTAACGAGTTTTGTGCCTGGCCATGGGGCGGAAGCCGCTTGATTGCTACATGATAACATTCACCTGATTGTTGCTGCATCGCTATTTATTCTAACCATATTTGTTACCATGTTGGCTTGTTCTAGATTACTTTTAATTTTTCTGATTGGGTTCATTCGTAACCAGTGTTGAATTTAGACACTTTTCTCCGGGAGGGACATATGTGGCTCCGGGGAGGGACATTATGGAGTTCGGGGGGGAATTGTTCTTTCTGACCATTGAACGCACGAAATCTCAAAATTTCTGGAGGGGACATTTCATTGCTCCGGGTGGGAATGTCCTCCCCGTGCCACCCTCTGAATTCAACACTGTTCGTACCTCGTTGAAAATTGAAACGTAAAAATTGAAACCAAAAAGACAAGGGTATTTATTGCTAACTCTTCTACAGAACTCATAGGGGACGCCTACAACGGCGAAAACCGATACTCGATTTTGATAATTTATAACCTTGATCAGGTGACTAGATCTTCATCTGTCGAGGCACCTATAGAGGTATTATTCACAGGGAACTTAGAGGACTTTGAACCCACGACGGATTTTATATGCACCAGGTGTCATTAGCGTATATGGCGGTTTTTAGTCTCAAGCAAACGAACTTTTTCGACAACGAGCACGACTTTCTTTCATTTGGGCCATTCGTGCAGGTAAATTCCAGGTAAAGTTTCGTGCAGTAAAAAAAAAAGAAACTACCAGCCTTTTCTTATAAAAATTACATGGAATATATAATTAAAGAGATTTTTTTCCTAAAAAAAGGAGAATTCCTCTTTAATAAAATAGCAGTATTTAACAATTTTTAAAAATGTGGTTTTGCCTGACCACTCGCTATTTTGTAAGACCTGCCTTAAAAACTACCCGACTACCAATTTTGATGAAATTCGGAATCTGTATTTACTAATTTATGCTGAAAGTTTATGACAGACAGTTTATTTCTTTGATTAAAATTATTTATTTTAAAACAATGGCCTTTTTGCTGAATTTTTCCAATTTTCTGAATTTTGTTTTATTTTGAAACTAATTAAAATTAAAAAAACTGCCTGCACAAATGACCTTATATTTATGCACGTCCACCATTTTTATATTGAAAGAACTCAAGTGTTTTAGAATTTTTAGCTGAAAAACTAAACTGTAGGGTTTTAATAATTGAAGAGATTTAACTAAAAAATACAATTTTTAGGAGAGCTTAACTTAGATACTTCTAATTTGTGTGAGGTTCTTGCAAAGTTTTATCAAACTCATCAATTAAAGTACATATAATCACTTGGATAATATTTAGTTGCATTTAACCCTCTGACGGTCTTGAAAAAGAGTAAAATTGTAAGGCTGTTTTCTCTGCATTTTGTTTTAAATGCTAAAAAAAGACGATTCTTTCAAAATTATACAAAAAAACTTAAAAGCGAATACGTATGTTATCCGTGAAAGCTTTAATTATTGTATAATGTATTAAAAATCTATCAAAAATCTCAATACAATTATATTACTCTAAATATTGCAGTAAAACCTGGAGCTTAGTGAACGTGTTAACACGGACTTAATCGAATATAAAATGTTAGATTAAAATTAATGTGAATGGGCCTGTCGTACCAGCCATGTTTTCCAATGTTCGTACGCATCAGCAGATTTAGGAGATTTTAAGTGTTTTAGCACCAGAAATTTCGTAAAGGGCTGATCGCTATATCTGACACGTACGAACCTCGTCTTCTCTAAACCCTTTCGGGTCCGAATTTTTTTTTTCAATTTTCAGAAAAAAATTACTTTTACGTTAATAAAATTAATGCTAGCTGTATAAATAGATGAATTAGAGTTTAACAAATATTTTATTGTCTGAAACATAACGAATATTGTTTTGTGCACTATTTATTTCGTATTCATATGACAATAGGGTAAGGAAGAGTTTTTGAAGATGTTTAGAAAATATTACATGACAACAAAATTTAAGTGATATTACAACTTTCTAATACTTTTTGCGCTTTATTACGAGAATTCTTTAAAGAAAGTAACCTTCATTTTAAATTTGAAGAGCGAAATATATGTTTAAAATAAAAGAATCGCAAACGGTGCAAAGCAAAGAACAAAGCAAATATTCACTATTACGTATTATAATTACTAAATGCCTCAACAGAATTGAAGTCATAGGGTTAAATGCATAAACAACATACTAACATTTAATACATGTAAACAGTAACAAAAGTATTACGTTGCAGTAACAAAAGTATTTGTATAAGTTAAAACAAAATTATAGTCAGTTAAAAGACATGTACTGTTAGTAGTACACCATATCCGAAGGGTTAAGCACATCGCTTTTTTGTACCACACACACACACAAAAAAAAACAGATTTTATTTTTTTAAATCGCCGTAATCTGCTGATGAAATAAGCAAAAAAATTCTATTACATCTTTCTCGTACGAAAAAGGGGAAGAGTTGGCATCTATGCTAAGCAGGATCTATCCCAGTTTTCCATATTTTTTAGTTTTCATCTGTATTTAATTACCTAATGCATTACCTGAAAAGTACAAAGATCTATACAGTAATCGCTTAACTTTCGCGAGTTTTGAAATAGAACATACAGGACATTTTAACACTAGTACCATCTTTTAAAAAGAAAAATCTTTTACATGCGCGTTGACATCATTTGCAAGACAAGTGTAATGCAAGATGAATTCTTTTTTAAATAGTGGTGTGAACAAATTATAAGAAAGCGGTTTTGCGACCGCAGCTTTGACATTCGCGAAACCTAAGCTTCACGAATGTTAAGGGAATTACAATATTTTGCTTAAATATTAAAGCTAATACTTACCGGGAGCTTGGAAATAATATTGACATTGATTGTATTTTTTTTTACTTTAGAGTTATCGCATATCAATTTAGAAAGGGATGCATTCAATAGTGTTTGCCGTTGCGCTGGAAAAAAAGCATAAATTGCAAAAATTAAATTAAGCAGAAGCATTAAAATTTTCATCATTATTTTGTTAAAAAAATTGCAAAAATTAAGAGTACATCAGAGTTTCAATAAAGCCATCAGTAAAATAAAAGATTTTTATACGATTTTTGTAAGTTACAATATTTTATGAGAATGAACGTAGAAATTCTATGTTATCCGTAAGGTAGTCTAATAAGCAATACTCTCGAAAATATCACTTTTTTGTCGACTTATCAATTACTTTTAAGAAATAGTTATTATAACCAATTATTAACAGAACAATAAGAACGCCTAGAGCACTTTCCAGACTAACGTAGCTATCCTGAAAAGTAAATATGGAATAAATCATCTCATCTCAGAGAATTTTTCGAAAATTATGTAAATTTTTTTTAAATTTCCATTTGATGAAAACAGTTTTTAACTCTTACAAGTGACCGGTTTACGTGCCACTTAAAACTTTAAGGATCACTTGATATTTGGAAAAACCATAGAAAAGTACATTTTGTTATTCCAGAAGTCGTAAAACTCTAATCTAAAATATGCATCTATTATTAGAGTTATTGCATATATATATAAAGAGTATTTATTAATAGATGTTATTGAACAAATTCGCATTTGTAGAAAAGCAATATCCCAGAACTCCATATCTTAAAATTGGTTTTACACCATACACATTAATGCGAATTAGAGCTGTATTTTTCTCATCTTTACAAAGTTTTAAAAATAATATATGAAATAATATCTATACATTCAATTTTGATTATCATTTTTTTAATGTGATACATTTCGAAACATGCAATACAAAAATCCAACATCACAATCAGCACTGAAAATCAAAACCGTGAAACATTATATGAAGACTTCACATGGAAATGCCAGTTAATTTTTTCTGTTTTTAGAAGTATCTTTTGCAATAACACGTCTTTCAGCCAATTAATTTTTGAAAATAAAACAGAAGTTCATGCAGATGTGTAAACTGAAATACTGTATATGTAAATATAAGAAAACAGTTACTTTCCTTTTTTGTAGGATACGTGTTATTTCGTAATAAACCAAAGTATCTAAGTTAGTAACATGAAAAATTTCTCAAGTGAAAACATTCTTTCAAAATAACTATATCATATTTAATAAAATAAGTTATTTAGTATACGAATTAAAAACAAGTGTCTAAGTGTGACTGCAGATTTTACAGAGGGTTTAGTTTAATGTTTCTTTCAAAACAACTTATAATTTAATTTATAATTCCGAATTGTTAATTTAAAATTAATAAATTCTTACATAAATGGCAGCACCGCCAATTTTATTTTTAAATAATTATAAAAGGAAGTTATTTATGTTAATGGAATTTAAAAATTTCAAGTAAAATTATTTAAATGAAATTCAAAATTCAAGATGAAAAGAATTTCGGCATGATACAAATAAAATTTTAAATTTCTAAAACGAAAAAAAAAATGTTTAACTCGCGAGGACGCGCGCACGTATGGTTTTTTACAATTGCAATAGACCCGGAGTACGTATGGTTTTTTACAATTGCAACCACTAATTTTTTAAGGTAATCTTCAACTTATTTTATCACAAGATTTATAACAATTGTTTCCGTCTAAATAAAGCGACTGTTTTAATTTGATTTTATTGGTGACAAAGTTAAAACCATTCATACCCTGGGTAAGCGCGCGTTCTCCCGGATTAAACGAAATTTAAAATGCCAAATCATTAGTAAATAACATTAGTTTTTGAAATGGAAAGAAAATTGATGTCCAAAAAATATTATGAATGCCAGATGAGCAAAACCCTACTACGAACAGTAGAGCACCTATTATCCGGACGCCGTTTAACCGGGTCGATCAAGGACCACACTTCTTTGCAAATACCTCCAAAATTTTTGAAGTGAAACTTCTTTAAGTACTATAAGGTAACTTTAACTATATTTCACGAAAGTTAATTGTTAAATGACCGTATACTAATCATGAAATAATAAAATTACCAACAAATGTAAATCATGCAAAAAAATCAGCTGTTTCTAGAATCTAAGACCTTTACTTCTAACGAGGGAATCCCACGCATAAAAAAAGAATGCTATCTATGATGTAGAAGACTAAAAAAAAGGGAAAAAATGCTGTCATAATGAACTTTTTTCAATTGTATGCTGTATACATGCATGTAATAATTTCCATATGTACGTTTGTACATAACTTTGCACAAATTTTGTAGAAAATAAAATTTAAAAAAGTTTTTAAAAAAACTTCTAAATACGTCATTTGTATTGTGCTAAAATGAGTTCTATCGTAATTGCCTGTCATAAGTCTGGGTTGGTTGTGTTTATGTAGTCAAATTATATGCACGAGAAAATATTGGCCCTAGGGAGGGTCTTTCTAAGGGAACCTAGCTCGCATTTACGAAATGAAAATGTTTTAAGAAAATCACGTAAAACTCCGAACTATAAGGCCGACCGGCGCGATTGGGTTCGAAACCAGAACCTCTCGTCTAACAAATTCGAGGGCAGAACCTCTGGGCCACTGGTGGAACGGTCGTAAGACTGGGAAAAGCGTGAAAAAAAGTAAAATAATAAACATCAACAGGCATTTTTGAAAGTTTTCCAATCATCCGGATTTTTCATTAACCGGATAAACCTTGGTTGCCACCGGTCCGGATAATCGGCTCTCTGCTGTAATATAAATCCTTAAATTTACAAAGAAATATACGAAATTTCATTTAACTATACCCACCTGAATACGAAATTTCAACTTGCAGAATTGCGGATCGATAGGGATGAGATTTCCGCGTTTTTGGACACCGGTATTTTGTTAGAGAAAATATTATTTCATTTAATTTGAACATTTTTGCAAATCAGCTCAATAACATTTTGTCTAAGATAATACTGGTGTGAAAAAACGCGGAAATCTCATCCCTAGTATCGAACTCCTGTTTAATAGCGAGACGCCTCTCCTACAAGCTATGAAATCTGCACGATAAACATTCAAATTAAGGTTCTCTTTTAAAATATGAATCGCAAAAATGAACGGATGACCAAAAAGAATTTCTTTTTCCTATCCCAATGATTTTTTTTCTAAAGGTATGGACTGAACAGTGCATGTATATATGCATGTAGTAATTTCTATATGTACTTTTGTATATAACATTGTACCAATTTTGTAGAAAGTAAAATTTTAAAAATTTTATACATGCCATTTGTTATATTGTAAAATGTATTCTACCATAATTGTCTGTCATAAACTAGGAAAAGCGTGAAGGAAAGTCACCTAATAAACCTTGGCATAGGCATTTTTAAAAGTTTTTCAATTGTCCGTTTTTTTTTTTTCATTAACCAAATCAATCTCTATTCCGAACGATCCAGATAATCGGTTCTCTACTGTAATATAAATCCTTAAATTGACACAGAAAAGCACGACATTTCTTTTAATTAAATCCATCTTAATAAGAAAATTTGAACTTGTAGAACCGGGGATCGAACTAATAATCTCCTGTTTACTAGCGAGATGCTTTACCTACAAGCTATGATTTCATCACGATAAAAATTCAAATTAAGGTCCTCGTTTTAATGAACAATTTATATTACTTGAATGAGGTGCTACAAAAAATTAACAGCAAATAACATTGACATGTTTCGGTTCCAGTCTGATAAGAACCATAATTATACATAAGAAAAAAGATACAAATCATTCCACTTGTGAAATGACTTGTATTTTTAGAACTTTAATGATATTTCTGATAAGGAAAGCAAGAATATTTATCATGCCTGGTGTATTTTAGTAAGCTTTGTCGATATCAAACATTAAGATTAATTAAAAAATTGGTATTACATAGCTTTCATATTTTGAAAATAATCAATATGTTTAATCTCTATACAAGACCTTATCATTAGAAACGTATTTCTTCAAATTCTTAAATTTGAATTATGCATATTATATAATTTACTAGCTGAGCCGCCTGGCGTTGTCCGGGCCCGTAATTATATTCTAAAATAAACCTGAAATTGGTATTGCAAAATGTCATAAAAGGACCCAATCTCATACGGAATCCTCGCTGTCTACGGTACCGTTTAGCAGAAGTGCTATGCACGCACAGCAAGAAAAAAAAAGGGTGTGGGGGGGGGGGGGTTCTGGAATTTTTTAGTTTCACATTTCACCACTAGGGGGCGAACTCAACAAAGCTGTTTCTGGACTTAAGAAAGATATTTAATGAAATTATTATTAAAAAATACGGGTAAGTACTTTTATATTAGATAATTTATTGTCTCTAGGCTCTGAAAAATCCGCATTTTAAACGGCACGGTTTTAAATATTTGATAACGTTCTTCCAAAAATAATTATTGCGTCCCCTACTCATAATTGAACGTCTCCTACTCTTCAAAATCTATATTATTGTTATAATATATCTGAAACTTTTATATTAAATAAGTAATATTTATCCCTAGGCTTAGTGAAAAGTCCGCATTTGAAATGGTAGAAAACGTTACAATTTTAAATATTTGATCGCTCCCCCTAAAAAAAATCCCCCCGCCCTATATTTGGTGCTCACTATTTGTTAAAATATTTACTATCTGTTATAACTTTTATAAAAACTCCAAAACAATCGTTTTGTGATTTTTTTAAAATTTTAATTAATTTGCGTTTCAGCATTTCTTTTCCTTTTTTAATAATTGCTAAATAGTTTTAAAAATTAAAACACACGCTTTTATATCAGGTCGGACTAAAAAGTTTTATTTATTTTTTATTTTTTTTTTGGTTGCATAGTTACGATTTTCATGTGTTTCAGTGATTGTCATTTGTCTAGGGTGTCAGGTAACTTTTAATTTCTCAAATTGCTTTCGATCCGTTTATCCGGCGTTTTTATTTGATCCTTTTAAGCGGCGACTATGGCCTATGTTCACCGGAAATAGTGCAGCTTTCCAAAGGTGAAAGAATTTTTCAAATCCGTCAAGTAGTTTCGGAGCCTATACAATTCAAACAAACAAACAATCAAATCTTTCCTTTTTATAATATTAGTATAGACAAACATACATTTTTGAAAGCTTAAGACTATACGAAATAATATAATTAATGTGTATTGTTTTAAAGAGTATTTTAGTGATTAAAAATATGATTAGCAATATAAACACAAAATTTAAAATGAATACATATATTTAAATAGTATTCTAAACACTAAACCAATCTTTAGCTTTCTAGAAGAGAAAGTCCAGTTGTGCTTGTTAATTTTAGTTTTCACAAACGTATATTGATCCAAGTATCCATCAATTCATCTTGATTAGAAAATTCCATTAGAAATCTTCAAGCAGATCACTTTCAGTGACTTTTCACTGTGCTTAAGTTAAGAGAAAAGTATAGGCGTTTAGGGTTAAACCTTTATCTACGGAATTATTTATCAAGAAAAGCAGCACCTCAATAATTACCTTCTTAAATATTTGAAGATATACTGGAACTTTTCCATAATAATAATAATGTGAAATTTAGGCATATTTTTCATTAAAATCTATTACATAAATCGGTAGTTATAGCATTTTTATGTATTAGAAATAATGTAATTTTATGTTTGTTGTTTTAAAGAATATTTTATTGATTAAAAATCTGATTAGCAATATAAATACTAAATTAAAATGATACATATACTGAGTGATTCAGAAGTTCCGGGAATTTTAAAATGCTAATTAATTAGTAAAGTATAAACAATAGAAAGATGCGGTTTTCACAGAAATTCTTTGAAACTTGTGGAATTTCGTTTTTTAATAATAATAATAAAATAACACTTTTGCCAACAGGTGGCGCTTAAATGGATAGTGTAATATTGCTCTGGTAGGATACAGCTCTTTAAAAATAAAGAATGATGAGTGTCGAAGAGTTACAACTTTTCAGTATGACGCCCATCACTTATAAGTATAAGATATATATTTATCACGTACCGCAGTGAGGCGATGTAAAACAGCCTGCGCAGCATTAAAAAGCAATTCAGTGGGTATCTTAGAATCGTTCTGGTGTATAGCATCTTTCAGCTAGGTCAATGACATGGGCCGATCTCTGTACACATGAGACTTAAAGTAGCCCCACAACCAAAAGTCAACAGGGGAAAGATCTGAAGACCTTAAAGATTATCCGTTTTGAAAAGTGCGCCTCAGGACACGGGTATATCCATACGTAGTCCTCAGGATCGTCGTGACAGGAGAAGCGATGTGGGTTGGAGCTCCATCTTGCATGAATGTTACGGAGTGGAGCGCTTTTCTCTCTTTCAAATGAGGGATGAATTTATCCTTTAGACGCCCTGCATACCTGTCACCTGCCACGGAAACTATTTGCAATCTACCACTGGAAATTTCCTCGAAGAAAAAAGGGCCAATAATGAAAGGAGTTGTAAATCAAGCTCATTAAGTGTTATTTTTTACACTTTAACACTCTCCCTTTTACGCCATGAAGCGGTTTTTTCACCAATGCATGAAGATTTTCTTTAGCCCAAATGAGACAGTTTTGCATGTTCATGCTTCTAAGTAGGGAAAAACATTTCTCTTCTCTCCACAAAACATTTGAAATCCAGTCCGCATCATTCTCCATTTGCAAAAGCCCAATTAGCAAATTCTTGACGTGCTATAAAATCAGTTGACTTTAATTCATGCACATGATGAATTTTATACGGATATCTCTTGAGAATGATCCTTAGTGATCGCCATACGGTTCCATAAGAAATTCAGGTTTGTCATGAAACCTCACGTGCACTACATTCACCATGTGTTGACGATTTAGATTGAGTATCGGAATCGAACTCAACCTCATTTACGATTGCAGTTGACGTTTGGAGTCTCCCGCTTATCATAGCCTTCAGATTTGTAGTGGTTATCGGAAGATTTCCAGTTTTAATTCCATGCATTGTACGATAAGAACGCAAAGCTAAACTTGCCGATTCATCTTTTTTGTAAAACTGTTTAGCTAACAAAGCTTTGTCATGCAAAGAAAGCATTTTTTGATTTAGCAGTTACTTTCAAATTTTGTATCGGAATTCTTTCTGAATGCAATTTCCTTAACCTTCCAAAAACAGTTTGAACATTAGCGACCCTTAAAGAGAAATCTGCGCAATAATCTTAGGACATATGTTGCGCAATGAATTCATCTGCTTATATAACGCATGGTATAGAAACTTTCGATATTGTATACTAGCTCCATCTGTTACTAAAAATGTTAACTATTTATTTTTAAAAAATTCATTACAAACGAAAATCCCACGCTTTTCTGAGTATATATGTGAAAGCCGCATCTTCCTATTGAACACAGTTTTTTCTAATTATTAACATTTCAAAACTCCCGTTACTTCTGAATCACCCGGTATTTCTATAGTATTCTAAAATAAAACTAATCTTTACCTTTCTCAATCAGAATACCCGGTTGTGCTCGTTAATTTTCGTTTTCCTAAACGTATACTGCTCAAAATATCGATCAATGCATCTTGACAAGAAAACTCCATCAGGAATCTTCAAGCGGATAACTTTGTGACTTTTCCGTGTGCTTAAGTTAAGAGAAAAGCATAGGCTTTATGGGCTAACACTTTATCTACGGAATTGTTTATCAAGAAAACGTTGCACCTCAATAATTATCATGTTTAATATTTGAAGATATACTGGAAATTTTCAATAATAATAATGTGAAATTTAGATACAATTTTTCATTAATAGCGATTAAATAAATCGGTAGTAATAGCATTTTTAAGTATTAGAAATCATTCAATTTTATGTTTCTTGTTTTAAAAAATATTTTAGAGATTAAAAACATGATTAGCAATATAAATACTAAAATTGTAATGAATACATATATTTCTATAGTATTCTAAAAAACAACTAATCTGTACCTTCCTCAATCAGAAAGTCTAGTTGCGCTCGTTAATTTTCATTTTCACGAACGTATACTGATCAAAATATCGATCAACGCATCTTTACTAGAAAACTCCATTAAGAGACTTCAAAAGGATAATTTCCAGTGACTTTTCCGAGTGCTTAAGTTAAGAGAAAAGCATAGGCTTTTAGTGTTATCCCTTCACCTAAAAAATTGATTATCAAGCAAATGCTGCGACTCAATAATTATTTTCTTTAATATTTGAAGATATGCTGAAATGTTTTAATAATATTGATGTGAAATTTAATTTTTTTCATTAACATAGATTAAAAAAATCGGCAGTTATTTCATTTTTAGGTGTTAGAAATCATGCGATTTTATGTACCATGATTTAAAGAATTTTTTTGTGATTAAAATATAATTAGCAATGTAAATACAAAATGAGGATGATTACATATACCTCTATACATTGCCGATCTTTAGCGGTATCTGATCCAATTGTACTCGTTAATTTTTGTTTTCACAAGCGAATATTGACCAAAATATCGATCAGTGAATCTTAACTAGAAAACTCCACAAGGAATCTTCGAACAGATAATTTTCAGTGACTTTTCCTTTTACTTAGTTTAAGATTAAAGCATATGCTTTTAGGATTAACCTTTTATGTATGAAATTATTTATGAAGAAAATGCTGCGCATCAATAATTATCATGTTTAATATTTGAAGATATACTGGAACTTTTCAATAAAAATAATGCGAAATTTAGATGCATTTTTTCATTTATAGCGATTAAATAAATCGCTAGTTATAGCATTTTTAGGTATTGGAAAAAGTGCAATTTTATGTATGTTGTTTTAAAGCATATTTTTATGATTAAATATATGATTAGCAATATAAGTATAAAAATTAAAATGAATATGTTTTAACATCGAATAACTAAATCGGTAGTTATGGCATTTTAAGGTATTGGAAATAATGCAGTTTTATGTATCTTGTTTTAAAGAATATTTTCGTGGTTAATAATATTATCAACAGTACAAATACAAAAATTAAAATGAATACATATATTTCTATAGTATTCTAAATTTATCCCAATCATTACCTTTTCCCATCAGAAAGTCCAGTTCCGCTCATTAATTTTCGTTTTCACAAACGTATACTGATAAAACTATCGATCAATCATGACTGCCAACTTTTACGCATTTTTCCTACCGCTAAAATTTTATAGTAAATATTGTTTTATTTAATCGTCTAAATCGTATGATTAAACAAATGGAAAATCTCTGTACAATTTTATTGGTAGCAAAAATGCGTAAAAGTTGGCAGCTATTGATCAAAGCATCTTGACTAGAAAATTCCATTAGAAACCTTCAAGTGGATTTCGTGTGCTTAAGTTAAGAGAAAAGCATAGGCTTTTAGGGTTAACCCTTTATCTATATCAAGAAAATTCTGACCCTCAATAATTTGTTTCTTTAATATTTGGAGGTATATTTATCTTTTCAATATTAATAATGTGACGTTTAAATATAATTTATCATTAAAATCGATTAAATAAACTGGTAGTTATAGCATTTTCGTACAATATTTACAACAATACAAATTTTAATTATCCAAAAATACTCAATTTAAAAAAAAATGGAAATTGCATGTCAAGCGTAGCAAATGTAGTGCGTTAAGGAAGTTTAAAAAGTATTCAGATCTTGGTGTAATAGTATACAGTGTTTTTTGTGTATCCCTATCAATACTATCTGCTTTCTATTATACAGCAAGTAACGTGTAGTAAACCTCGGCAACGTATATCAATTTCATATAATGTGCAGTATTTTAATGTAATTAAAACGCGTCCCAAACAATACCGTATTGTAATGGAATACTTTTGTGAGGACTTGTAAATTAATAAAAATTATTCTTTGCACCATAGATTGTACAGGAGTGCATTTTGTTATATAGTTCATAAATTCATATCAATTTTATTATGTATGAAAAAGTGTAACACCATTAAAATGCACTTGAAACTATTTTTTTCCATCGGGCATAATGTAACGGTATGCTTTTGATTGTAATTAAAATATTCATCCGATTTTCATAAAATTTGAGATGACTCGACAAAAGTATGCAATAATTATATATTTTAAATTTCAAATGATTTGGTTGGATAGATTTTGCTCTATTATATGTGGATAGACGGACGGACTGAAAGATGATTATAGGTGCTATTTATTTGCATAATTACGAATGCATCTAAAAAAGAAAGAAAATTCATACCCATGTAAACGATTACGAAAATTACCACTGCTTAAAAATATTGAACTTAGATTGTTTCTCTACACATTCTAAATTTGATTGAGCAAAATTTTTTGTGGGGAAAGAAAAATAATATTTTATTGATAGACAGAGTAAATATATTTTATATAACACTTTCTTTAATGGTACTTCCCTCATAGCATGCATGTTCACAGTGACGTCACTGTGAGTCACTTTGGTCTCATCACATCTGTGACGAAAATGCCACCACTCAGTGACGTCACATTGTGACTAAGATGAGACTTTCTAAAAAAATTTTCACAGTTCGTCACAATGTTAATGTCAAAGTAGTCACAAATGACACACTTTTCACAAATTGGTCACATTGTGACGTCACAAAGTGGTCACAATGTGACGTCACAAAAAAGCCCTAAAACGGCCATAACGACTTCACATTTTAGTCACTGTGACTTCATATCGACGTCACGTGACGTCACATCGACAATCGCTGGTCACAAAGTCACAATGTGACTTCACAACGACGTTGCAGTGACGTCACCATGTCTTACGGGTTGTGTGTACCGTCAGTGCAGAAAAGGTTTGAGTATATTTTAGTAAGAATAATGATGATGATAAACAATTGCAAAACGAGTCACTATGAATTTTCATCGCATTAAGAACAGTTTTTTATTCACTTAAATGCTCTGGGGCTGTGGGAAAGCAGAAAATTGATCACGAGAGTTACATATATATATATTAATTTTAACGTTTCGGTCATCTGACAAAAACCCTATTCATCTTTGTCCTCCGTCTGTCAGTACAACACTGAGTCGGTACACAAAAATTGTTTAAGTCAGAGGCTTCAAATTTTGTATACTTACAGCTGAATACCTTGTGTTACATGGCGTATCATAAAATTTTGAAAGAATTAAGAATATTATTTTAAGTTTATTATTTTATGAAAATCAATTTTATGGCATCCGTTCATTTTTGCGATTCAAAAATCCACAAGAGAACCTTAATTTCAACGTTTTGCGTATAGACACCATTGTTTGATGTTAAAGCATATTGTTAATAAACAGGAGGTTCTTAGTCCAATTCCCGATGCTGGAACTTATTTAATAATTTTTATCTTAAGATGGATTAAAAAAAGAGGAATCTCGTGTTTTTGACCAATTTAATGGCTTATAGCATTAGGTTTCATTTATCTGACACTCATAATGTTTTTGGAAATTCAGTTTTCTTTCTATTTAAAGAACTTTTGAGATTTATTGAGGGTTGAACATTTTAAATTTAATTTTAAACTATTTTTTCTCGATGAACTTTTTGAAATTGTAAATTTTATGTGTATCTCCAATATTTTTTTTAAATTTCGGATTTTCAAAAAATTTGGAATTTTGGATTTCTTTAAATAAATTCATTTGAACATTTTTAATTTGATTAAACGATGTATCTTCTGTTTATAATTATTTTTTAAATTAGATTTATTGGTGCTGTCATCTATGTATAAATATAATAATTATAAATTAGCAATTTGGATTTATTAAAAAAAAATAAGTTGATTTGAAAGAAATATTAAATGAAATGCTCGAGCGATCTATGATCACAATTACCCACTTGTTTAACTATTTTATTATCCATTTGTTTGATTTTAACTCCTAATATTACATTCACTATTTTTTCATCAGGCAGATTATGCTTTTCTTATTTTTATGTGTTATAAAATGTGGTAAAATTTGTAAAAAATACAGCCAGTGGTTTTCGTGCAAGTTTGCACAAAAGTAACCGTTTCGAATGCAATGACTTTTAAATTGAACCGTTTCATGTGATACACTGACGAAAGCAGCAGGTTTTTATTTCACAACATTTTCTTTCTAATCTAAAGTTTAGAATATGGTGGAATGCAATGTATGTAATTACATTGTAAGTAGTAAATGCAATTAAGTACACTGTTAAAAATTTCTGTAAAAACAGCGAAAAAAGCCATACTCTCTGTAAAATAATCTTCCTATGCTAGTTCTCGGTTACATGCATTCGATCGAGTTTCTTGATCGACATTTTACAGACATTTTCGATATCATATATCTAATTCTCTGAAAAAAAAAATCATATCCTCGGAGTTAGTGAATATTTTTATTTACAATCAATTTGTAATTTTCTGTTGAATTTTCTTTTATTTTTTATTAAGAATAAATAAAATAAAAAATAAATTAAAAAATAGCGCATTAAAATATAAATAGTATGCAAGAATTTAAAAAAAAAATCTCTTATTTTTAATAAAATAAATTAGATTCAAATTTTTCCATTAAAAATATGCATTATTTTTTTATTTATTGCATTAGTAATTAAAAAATTAAAATTCCTATATCATCCGACCCAACAGACCTAACTGATTTAACACCTGGCCACTTTCTAGCTGGAATTCCTCTAACTGCCATACCTGAACAAGATCTGAGTCACAGTCAATTAAATCACCTTGATAGATGGCATGTGAGACTGTTCATGCTACAGCAATTTTGGAAAATATGGAGACGGGAATACTTGTCTCAACTTCAGCAAAGAGCTGAATTTTCAAAAATGTCAAAGAGATTTACAAGTTAATGACTTAGTTCTCATCAAAGATGGCGACCTTCTACCGCTAAAACGGAAACTAGGAAGAATAATAACTGTTTATCCAGATTCAGATAATAGAGTCCGAGTTGTTACGATTAAGACTAGTACTGGGGCCATAAATCGTCCAATAGTGAAACTCTGTCTCCTTCCTATAAGACACTGAACCAAGAACTTTTTTCATTTTTCTATTTTGCATTAATTTTTATTTGTGTTATTAATTGTTTTTTCATTATAGTAAAACTGTAAGAAGATAACCACTTGTTGAAATCCTAAGTGATTTCAACAGGGGCCAGGATGTTTCGGTAAATATCGTCTGCATTCATTTATGTGGAAAAAAGCTCCAGTAAGAAATTGTATTCTTCGGTTCCATGGTAATTTATTCTTCTTTACTTTATGTTTGGCAGCATTCTCTGTTTTGTTTTTAAGTTTGTGTTTTTTTTTTTTTTTTTTTTTTTTTTTTTTTTTTTTTTTTTTAATATAAAAAGATGATGGAACGTGTTAAGCCGTGTAGCTCGCTCGCTATTTGATGTGAAATAAAAAAACGCAATCACAGTCTACTTTGTTGTCTCTAATTGAAAGAACCAGCGTGCGTTAAATTTTGTATCAGTTTAAAACCGCTATGAACACATGGTGCTGGTTAAATTTAAATGTAACAATCTTCTGATAAAATTATAATGCATGTATTATATAATTAAAAGAATATTTACTCATTTTTCAAGTAGAATGCGCTAAACGGTGGAGTTCTAAGAGTCCGTTTTCCATTATTTAATTTTTCAAGTGCACTTGTCATTTTTGAAACGCCCTGAAAATATAAATATTTATAAAATAAACTCGATTTCTAATTAAATATGCGTTATTGAATTTACACTTTTTTATATAAACGTATGTTCTTTCAATGTTTATTTATTTATGCATTTCACGAATTTGATTTTTCCAATAGGTCATACTTTTGTGCATTAGATTTGCAACTTATTTTAGATTAATAAATCCATATCTCTATTTGTCAATTCTTATAAAGCTGTAATTTTTTCTATAAATATATTATCTTATAAAGATATAATATATCTTTTCAATTTCAAGAGGATACTCATTAAGTTTAATCGTCTTTAAAAAATAAACCAAAATCATAATATTTCAAGATTTCTAGTTCTGAAGAGATTTGGCTTAAAAAGAATTCTTTGAAATCCTTCTGCTTAAAACAATTTTTCTGTTCCATTACTTAAATTTTTGCTCCTATTTAATCGTCCATTAATGAATCTTAAATCTCCTAAGAAATCCATCCAATTTGTTTCCTTTTCCTTTTTTATAGTCCACTAACTTTTATTTTTAACAAATGAAGAATCAAACGCTCACAAGACAAATGTTATATTTTGCTTTATTCCAAAAGGGGAAAAATAAATAAATAATTAAGTAAGTAAATAAATAAATAAAAATGAAAGTATGTTTAAAAAACAGGCATTCTTTATTAAAATTATTTATTTAAAAGAATTATAAAAAAGCAGACGATCAGCTAACGAATTAAAATAAATGGCGATTAATTTCTTGTAATCTTGAATATTTCCTGAGCGTGTAAAAAATATTTTATGAAAGAATACAATTGAGTCTTATAAAGATTTAGCTCGGTATTAATAGACAGTCTCTTTTTAAGACAGCCTTTTAATAGACACAAAAAGTATAACTTTGAATGCTTTAAAAATAAGAAAAACGCATTGGAAAAGAAGGAAAAAAAATAGAAGTTTTAACTGAAGTTTTAATACCAAATACACTAACATTAAAATATTTCGCTTTTGTTGTATTTTCTGAAAAAGTTAGAACCATTGTAATCCTAAATTTTTTAAAGGAAAAAAAAAACACACGAAATACTTCAGATTTTTAACCTATATTTTTAAATACTAAACATAATAAACAACCAGTCACTTACCTCTTTCGAAATGAAAATATTTCGATTTCGACGAGCAATTTTTTTTAATAAAATAGAAAATATCAATATAAATTGTACAGAAATAAGTTAAATCTGACATTTGAAAAATTTAAAAAGAAAATTTTGGTGTGAAATATGTTTCTAATAAATACTTGGACGTATGCTGTCAAATATAGTCAATAAAATTACTTACGATATTTATCAGTGTACAACATATCTATAAACAGCATTGAATGTTCATTAAATATACATCCAACATTTCAGAATGCTTCTAACAGGCCATCATCAGCGGTTTCTTGTCATCAATGGAGCTTACGTTACACTCTAAAAAATAAAAGTGTAAATTAGACAAATTTACATGTATATGTGTGTAAATTCCTAAAATTACACACCTGACATGAAACTTACCCACTTTTTGCAAAGTTTTACCTGTTTTTATGTGCATTTTAGCTTAACAAACTAAGTGTGTATTTTGTTATTACATGAAAAACATAAATAAATGTGTAAATGCTGAAAAATGTCTGAATTTACACAAATTGGTACGTTATTGTAATTTACACATAATGATATACACATAGGTAAGAGTGTAAATTTCTAAAGTCACCCGCTTGTCATAAAAAATACCTATTTTAATGTGTGTCTAGTTTATGGCATTAAGTTTGTAAGTTTGTTATCAGTGCATAAACTCATAAAAAATGTTTAAATGTAGATTACTCCTGAAATTACACTAATTACTGTGTTGAAAAAATTATAAATGCGTGAATTTTAAAGTAGACGTTACGAAAGGGATACGAGGCTTACATATTATTCAGAGCTACACTTTTTATTTTAGTAAACCCATTCCATAAATAACATGGTGTCATTGCTTTGCTGCAACAGTACTTTTAAGTAATAAATTAATATATTTATATATTTTTATGAGATACTCTGACCACCTCTCTCACTCTCCACGTTTCAGCAGCACATGAACACTTAAAAGAAGTAAAAAAAAAAAAAAATTAATCTCGACCCATGTAACAAATGTAACAAATATTTTGTTACATGTAACGTAAAATTTTATTCATTTAATTAGTAAATTTTAATTTCGTTTTCCGAATTCCCTTTTAAAATTTGTACATCAAATATAAGAAGGCTTCATTGTATAATTCTAGGTTTTGATTAAATCGTAATTTCTTTCAGCCATCGCACAGACTGCTCTTTTTCACAATTTTACTTGTAATTTTCAGTAATAGTGCTAGATTTCATTCTTAAAGCGACATTAGGAAGACTTCATAACGAGGCATTATAATAGAGATATAATCCCACTTTATGCTTATTCATAAAATTAAATTATATTTTTTGTACTGTTGGTATTCTTTTTTGCTGCCCCCCCCCCTTAATTAAAAGGATAGTAGTTTAATCTTCACTAAAATCTAAAAACTATTTCGAATTCATTTAATATGTAATATAAAATATAATTCATGTAATTAAGATAATTCTAAATTCGTATCCTGAGTTATTTATACATTTTGCACATCAAATATAAGTATGCTTGATTTTACCCTAAATTATTTGAGCCGTCTGGTAGCTTGTAAACTTTTATCCATTTCAAAGTTTAACTTGTAATTTTAGTTTAACTTCAGTTCGCAGTGAAATTGATGGTTGTATTTAGGAACTACTTCAACCCCGAGTTAGACGCGAATCTAGCATATAAAACTAAAATCGTAATCTTCGTTGACTTGGCTTCATCATGTTTAAGTTGAAAATTAATGGTGGGTCCAGCTGATTGCAAGCGCTCTCGTTCAGAAAAATATAGTATATAATAAGTTATTCTCTTATAAAATATAAGGTATGTAATGTCATACGTCCGTATTACCTCAAATTCTTTTTATCTGATTTGTTTATATTTATGTATACATGTTGGATTGTTTTTTACGTATAAGAATTTTTTACACGTATAATTTACTTGCCATAAAAAATGTCAACATTACATAACTCCTGATAAATGTCTATTAAAATAACAACTGTTGTATCTAAAGTCATTTATTTCTTGAAAAATTTTCATCTAAAAAAAGAATTTATGAATGTATGTTAACAGTATCAAAATAAACATTAACATCCTTTTTTTTCGGGGGGGGGGGGTGGAGGTGTTAAATTTTGGTTCGGTTGTGTGGAAGATATTATAGTTTATTTATAAACTATTATACAAATGTATACCATATCTATAAATTATATATTCTGATTTATAAGTTAAACAATTCATCTGAGTTTTATTTATTTATTGAATTTTTTTTAATTATGAAACTTATAATGTTAACTAAGTTTATCATCGATTAAAACTATAGCGTTGCTTTTGAGTTTCTACGTTACATTTCCTAATTTTGAGAAATTAATTTTTTTAATTTTTTATCTTAATTACATTAAATTTTCAGCTGTGTTTTAATTTGAAAATATTACATCGGAAGAACTATGTTCCACTAAAATAGTCATAGTAAAGAACACAATTTTTTTTTTTTTTGTTAATAATAGATTTAATAAAAATACACAGAAGTAAATTGCAAAAGGGCGCAAATACGTTGATTTAAAATAACTCCAGATCAAAAATTCTGAAGAAAATTTAGATTAAAGTAATGGCTTTTCTTCAAATATGTATTTTTCCATTCCAATTTTGCCTATTATTACAGAACGTATATGACATAAAACATATGATTGTATGTATATAAAAAAAATATAACAGTTGTGTCATAATGAATATTCAAAATCGAACTTATCATTCTCTCCCTCCCCCTCTACATAAATATCCCCCGCCGGGTGAGTTTTATACACTTAAGACACAAATGTAATTATCAAATAAATTCTACGAGCTTTAATTTTGAAAATTTATAAGAGTCAATTGATATTTGGATATAGACACAGTATTTCTCGTTTTATTTTTTACTATAGCTGATAAATAAAAATACACATTAGTTTGATATCTAAAACTTTAATTAGAATATCTGAAAATTTCATTTATGAATATAGGATTAATTTCATTAATGTTAAAATATATTTGTATTTTTTTTCTTTTTTTAAGACACAAATTTCTAAATATAAATGTAATGCAAAAGATGTTACTTTAATGATTCAACAGCTCTTTTGATAGTCCTGATAATAATTTATATGGCAAAATCTTTGTAATGATGAATATTTATGAAAAGAAAACAATTCAACATGTAATATAGGTGATTTATGTATATATAAACAAATCAGCTAAAATATTTGCAGGTAATATGTGTGTCTGTATGTGAGATGAAGTTTACATACCTTTTTTCTATTTTTTTTTATAGTATTTTAAATTTTACTTTTATAACTGTATGTAACACAGTACCTTCAATATAATTGACTTTGTATCTTGAGTCTGAAAAATAAAAAATGAAAAATTGAGTCTGAACTCTGAAAATAAACAGTGTGCAGATTGCAAGTTTAGCAACTATGATTATTCCATCTGATTAGTCTAAAATCTATCATTAATTAATTATTTATTTTTCTTTATCTTAATTTTTAATTGCATGTTCTGAATAATATATAAATGAGGGGAAAATATAAAATTAAAAAGCAAGGAAGAATATAGAAAATAAAATAGCAGTTTTTATGTGTACATTTAGAGGAGAGTGGGGAGGAATGGGACACTTTTTACAAAAATAATAAAATCAACTTTACTTGACACAAATACAGAAACTTTGATTTATAGAATACAAAATGAAACACTTTCTAATGTCCTTGAGCAATATAGAAATATAATTTGAAGAATCAATTTTATAATTAAAGAAATTGAAAATTTTACAATGTGTCCCATACTTCCCCACTAACAGAGAAGTAATATTTGTACTATGATGGTTGATGAGGAATATCAAAAACTAATGTCTTAAATGGCTATATGCTGAATTTTAGATCCGTAGCTACTATAGTAGCATAGTTTTAAAGGGAGGGGTAAAGTTCTAAAAACCTATTTATAGGGAATTTTTAAGAGGAAGGGAGTGAGTGTGATAGGCTGATTTGGAGCTTATGATGCTACACTTGTGATAGTGGATGAGAAGTGTGTACATCACTATGATCCCGAGTCCAAACAACAGTACTTTTATCGAATCCACTGTCACAAATCTAGCCCCATAAGCTAAAAATCAAATTTTCAACTACACCTCCTCCTTACAAAACTGTATGAATATTGCAGCTACGGTTCTAAAACTAAGCATAAATATATCGATATTCCACATCAACCCATTGCAGTACAGATATTTCATATACACTAGACACAATAGTTATTAAACCTCCATCGAATATGCGTATTTTGCATATTACGCAAAGAACTGTGTAAATTACAATAACACAATAATGTGTGTTTTTTGCTCAATACACATTTAACAGTGTAATCACAGAAGATTACACAGATAAATGAGTGAGAATATTACACAGATTTAATAGTATTCTTGCGCAATTTACACGTTAATGTGGGTATTTCATGAGTGATTATTATAAGTTTTACCTACTTAGTGTTATCATCAAATTACACACTAAAATGTGTATTTTGAAATTTACACATTAGGTGTGTATTTTGGAAATTTACACACAAATTTACACATATAAACAAATCGTTTTTGTATCATCGATTTACACATTTTTGTGTGCAAATTTACACTTTTATTTTTTAGAGTGTACACGCAATACAGTCACTGTAACAAGGTACCCTGGGTAATAACGCTGAGGTACCCTGGGGTAATAACGCCATGTTAAGGTTCTACCAATTTTCACGGCTCAGTTTTAGATTGTATTTTTCAAACAAATATATGATTTGATACAGCAACTCATTGACTAGCAATATATATAAAAAAATAACAGATATGTATTCATAAAATGTAATGGCGTGATTTCTTGACCAATGCTATTTTGCGTTATTACCCACCTATATGGGTAATAACGCCATGCAAACAAAATTATGAAATAAGATGGGATAATTGCAAGTAGATTGCCCAAATCTAAAAATACAAAGTCTACAAACTTAGAAATTGACAAATTGCATCCTAAGCTATTGAAAATGTTCAATTTTTTGTGAAAGTGTAAAAAAAATAAATGTGTGGTGTGTGTGTGTGTGGGGGGGGGGGGGATGAGGCAAAAGAATATCAGACCGTGAGCTTCTTTTTGCTTAAAAAGGACCGCTTAAATAGAATTATTAGAAACATTGCACAGTTTTAACTGTATTTATTTGAATCAGTATTTAGGAAGTAGCTTGGCCACTGTAGGGGCCACTGTAGCTATCGTAAACAAAAGAACACCCCCCCCCCAAAAAAAAAGGACGGCTTTGAGTGATTCATTAAAGTAATAATAATAATAATAATAATAATAATAATAATAATAATACTATCCAATTATGCTTTTAAAATATTTGTAAGAGCGTCTATAAATATTTTTAAATTACTTTTTTCTCTTTCTTTTACATTTATATGCAAGTTGTTTATAAAGCGTTAAAAAAAAGTAAATTATTATCCCAAGTCAACGATTTTTTCATTGATTATGCACTGTGGCGTTTTAAACTTTTGTAGTGCTGCCATCTATTAGCATCAATATAAATTAAGAATTATTATTATTTTTTAAGTCAACATTTAGCCGCTTAATTTTTTTAATTTTGTTTTCTACTATAAAGAAAATATTTTTTCTCGAGGTATAATGTATATATGAGATATTATCATGACCGCATTGATAAGACAAGACTACTTTTCCTTTTTTTATTGTTAAATTATAATTTTGTACTTAAGAAATTAATAAATTACTAAGCTAAAAATCAAAATTTTATCTGCTTTGATGCAATTATATATATAATATTTTAAGGACATTTGATAAGAAATATGAATTTCGTTCATAATTCAAGCATATTTCACGTGGATATAAACTATGATTTTAAAAATTGATGTAATTAAAAAAATACGGAGAAATAATAATAACGATTGTGGTTTTGAAAATAATTTTTAAAGTTACAAAGCTGAAATTTTTAAAAACTGATTTTGATCTAAATCAATGTCTATTGCTTCTGCATATTTTCAAAGGGAAACTAATATTTTACCAAAAAATTCCTTTGTTTATACTAACTGCTGTTAGATGGCGTCGAATCTATATTTAAAAACAAAGCATAAAGCTTCATCTATGAACTAGAATCTATCTTATATCCTTCCTATATGACTAAAATCGCTGCTTTTTATAAAATAATGCATTAAAAAATGAAAAAATATAATTTTAATGTTTGGTTAAATCTTCAGAATTGTCTTTACTTTGCTAATTATTATTATTGTTGTGATAAATACTGCAGTTTGTTTTGTCCAATTGTTGTACTATTTCAAAAATTAAATATCAAGGGAAAAAACTTATTGTTTGTATTTGCGAAATCTATAAATCTATTGCAGTTTCTAGAATGTGTTTTTTACAATACAAATTCTTCAATAATAAAATCTTCGTTCTGTTTGTATGATATCTTATGAAAATGAAACGCAGATCAAAATTCCGTCATTTTTGACGTAGGTTATATACCAGTTATCAGTTTAATATTTGTGACGAAGACTGTGTTGTGAGTTTACGTAAGCTCGGTTGAGGTCAAAAAACCCCTGATGACGGTATTTTAGAATAGCTCTGAAGCATTGTGTGCATTTTTAATGTGTATTTAATACCTTCTGTATAAATATAGCAGAATTTTTACATTAATAAAACGTTATAGTAATGATACATTAAAGATGCAATTTTTCAAAGAAATTGCGCTAGATATATTTATATAAAGTATCTATGCTATTTAATTGTTTATAAATTCTAAATGTAATAAATGATAAGATTTTAAATCTGATGAAACTTCTTCCTCACACATTTATTTTAATATTACCTTCAAATTACAAATGGATATAAAAATTGTTCAATTTTCACAAATGTAATGTTTTTTCAAAATATTTACATTTTTATTATTAATGTTTTTTAAATGTATTACACTAAGTTTTAATTTCTTTTCATAAAAGAAGAAAAGTATATTAAATGAATCAATATAATACAGAAAATATGTTTATCCTTTTCATGTGTTCTTAAGTTAAACCATCTTTTTAATTAATTAGTCTTTAGATACGCAGTTAAAAATTTACAGCATTCCTTCCAGTCGTTCGATCGTTTTTTTTTTTTTTCAAAAACGGTTATATAACTATAATTTAACCTACTCTGACCATATTGTTGCACATTTTATGGCCAAAATATAGTTAAATTACTGTTATGTAATTGTTTTTTCAATAAAACGTCGAATGACTAAACAGTTTGCTGTACACTTTTAAGAGTATATTTTACTGAAGGAATATTTCGAAATAGGTTGTTTGCACGTAGACAAAGATTGTAAAATACAGTTTGTCCCACAGAAATAAAGCTACCATGATTTTCTACCGTAATCGTAATTAGTTGCAGAGTTATTTGGGGGTGTTTACTTTGTTTGCTTATCAAGAAACTATGTTAGTTACATAATGCGAGGAAGGAAATTTTCCCAAACTACAAATTCCCAACCTAATACTTTAAATTACATAAAAGTTTTCATTATGTCAGTATGAATTCCAAAATATAATAGAGAATATATTGATCAATGGTTGCATAAAACAGTACATGAAATTAATTGACAATATTGTACTACCTGATTTCAAGATCCGAATAAAAGCGCAATTTAAAATTTAATACTGTCATTTTGCTCTATACTTTTATAAGTAAGTATATGATGTGTTAGACCTTTCCACATTTAAAATAATTATTTTGCATTATATTCCCGTATTTTCGGCAGTTTTCATCATAATTATTTGTTATTATTTTTTAAACATTCAAAATATAAAAAAATATATAATTCGTAATCTATTTTTGCATTAAATGCATAATAAATATGCCTAATGAGGAAAAACAATGCATATCATTTTATAATGCCTTACTCTAAAATCTAATTTGTTTTAATGATAGTACTGATTTCATTTTAATCATCTAAGTTTTTGAAAATGGTTCATGTATTTTGCATAATTGATACTTTCTTCGCTTTAATTACGGTTCATTTGAATAAGTCCCTTTTTAAAATGACTACTCTACTCATACAAAATCATACAACTTTCCATGAGTAAAGCCGATATTTCATAAAATATAATCTTAATTATTATTCGATTTACTTTCGGAGCATCCTGAGTTTTCATGAATTGTTGATTGATGCGTGTCACGTTTTGATAATAATACGTTTGGGAATTTCCATAGCAATAGAAAAATTTTGCCGAAATTTACAGCGATTTAAAGCTACAGAATTGGTGTGCATAAATTTATAAGTTTTAATTTCAGAAGAATTGAAGTCTACACGGAAAATGTATTGGAAACGGATAATATTAAAATTCATGTACAGTCAAGCATACAAGCCTATTTAAATGTTGCATTTTTTTTTACTTATGAAACAATTAAGTGTTAAAAATAACAAGCTATTATTACATTCGTGAGATATTCGTTGTTAAAAGTTTTTAGCTAAGGATGAGCTAAATTTTAATTTTATTTAATGGGTGATAATCAAATGTCACAAGAGTAACTGAAAATATATAGTCCAGGCATTAAGTGCTCAAAAAGGACAAATAAATGCAAGTTTTGGTGTAGTTTTGATTTTTGGTTCGCTTTATCTTTTTTTGGGTCGCTGAACACGAATCTGGTATTATCCAACAAAATTTCACCCCGGAAACACGTTTTTTTGTCAAAAAACGTGCAAAAAACGCGGCTTTTTTTCGTTTTTTTCTAAATTACTTCAAAATTATGCATTTTACATAAAAGTCATTAGTACATAAATTAAAGAGCACAAAATTTCCTACATTTTATGTACTAAAAGTTTTTTTTCTCTGATCAATCGTTTAGCCGTGACAGAGCCGCAAAAATGGGTGTTAAAAGCAAAAAATTCTGAAAAACGTGAATTACAGCACCGTACGTCGATGGAACATGAAAAACAACCATTTTAAGCAAATTTTCTGCACTTAATAATATTAAATTTGTTATTATTGACTATATTTTATTAATCTGATCTTCATTGTTTCTTTAAAAACAAAAATAAAAATAAAAATGAGCATATTTGTGATCAAAATCTTAATTTGCTATTACAAAATAATAATAGTAATAATTTCTTAATTTGACTTTTAAATAATGTAAATAAAATAACTAAAGCAGGCTTTAGTATATAAAAGCTGACACGGATTCCAGTTCTTAAAGTTCTCGAAGTTCAAAATCTGGGTGTTAAAAAAAAAAAAAAAAAAAAACAATTTTTTGCAAAGATTGATTTTAAATGATACTGAAGATTTTATGATCGACTATATTTTACAATGAAGTTGCTAATAATAAAAACGACGACTCATTATGACTTATTATTTAATTATAAATAATTATGGACATTAGTAAGTACATTTATTTAAAAAACAAAGTGCTATTTCCGCTTTCTTTTACTTGAGGGTCCCTGCTTTTCGCCGACATCTACAAAATAGAAAATAGACGAATGGAATTAGTGGGTGTTTTTATAACTAACAATATTATAAATAAAAGGTTTTTTAAATAGTAAATATTTGATACCTTGCGGTATGACTATTTTCCCTTCTATTGGGTCCTCTGATTCATTGTGTGGGTAATCCATTTCCAGATCGACTTCGAAGTCTAGCTCATCTTCTTCGTCTTGGCACACAACTGCGATGTTGTTGCAGTTTCCCGAAGCACATATTCTATCTGATATATTCGCAAATGGTTTTTGCTGCTGCTTCAACCACTCGCAGCCTCTCACTTCGATCAGATTCACATGTTTGCTGATACCATGCATTAGTCAGTATATTCCCTCCTATATTCTTGAAACCTACAATGGACTTTTTTTCTGATTGTTTGTGATCAGTATGTCGTCTCCATATCTCTCAATAAGGTTAAACTTTACAGTTCTCATATCAGGTTGATAATTCCTTGTAATCAGTTTCATTAGCTCTTCCATGGAGAATTGACACTCGTTATCATGATTTTCAAGGCAATCGTATATACTTTGCATTGCTCTGTCGATTGCCTCGGCAAATGGACCACGTGTCTGCTGTTCTTGGACCTTCGGCCTCCCATAAATATATTTAAAACATTTGATGTGGTTTTGAGCATTTGATGCAAGCAAATCATTTATTGGTTCGATGCGCTGAATTATAGCCTGCCCATAATCATCATTGCGAGCTCTTGCTGCTTTCAGAATGAATTGTAATTTTGAATCCTATGTGCCGTACACTGTATACAGTATTGCGTTCGCTTGGTGGATTTCTTGCTTGTATTGTAATGAATTCTTCCGACATGCACAGGCCACATGTAAAACAATTAGTCCGAAAATTAAACTGTGAAGTTGATGATCTTAAAATTTTAGAAGTCCTAGCACTTTGTTCCTCAATCTTCTTCACATAAGCAGTAATCACCCGTTCATTCACGTATGCTTTTCTACACTTAACATGCACATCTACTGAGATTTTCCCCTATAGGAAAACTGCCTTTCCATCCTTTCTTTCTGTACTTGTCTTGATTAACGCTGCAATACCTCGACTAACTTTCATTGACGGTCCCTCTTCTAAAGGAAAGTCTCAAATAAAACACAGTGACATCTCGCAAAATCACTTTAGATGTCCACTATATTCACCTTAACATGGATCAGCTCAACAGAATAAATCGAAGGTCAGTATATGGAACTGCAGAAAACGCTGCATACGAAATCATAGAATAATAAATTATAACATGATTATTCAATTCAAAAATTAATTACAACAGATGTAAATTTTCCAAGTGGGTGAAAAAAGTATTCAAACCAGGGATGTATTGGCTGAAGCCGCCAATGCTCTTCCAACTGAGCCATCCCGGACGAACTGCTGGAGGACTATTTCACCACATCCCTGCTTCGAATCCTGGTCCGGACTTTTTTCATCCACTTGGAAAATTTACATCTCTTATAATTAATTTACCGTTTGAATAATCGTGTTATAAATTATTCTAATAGAATGCTTAAAGCTAAAACTTTTGTATAACTAAGTATGTATACATTAATATAACAGTCATTTTATTGAAAATAGGCATTTTTTTCCTTTCTAATCATGTTTTGTATCCAAATTTCTTTTTATATGTTAGTAAATTTAAGAAGTATTGCAGGTACTTTGTTTCATAACATAGGTAAGTGGTTTGCTAATATATCATTGGCATAAAAAGTGAAGTACAAGGAACAGATTTCGTTATAAGATGTTTGACATAAAAGGTTTCTGTATTAAAATTTTAATAAATATTGCTTAAATATAAAAAGTTAATTAAAACACCATTGACTTTAAATGAATTCATAACTTTATTCCCTTTTTAATTAAAAAACACATGTCTTTGATAAAATTTTCATATTTTTAAAAAAAAGGTTCCTCGAAGACAGCACATACCTTAAAAAGTCAAATATTTTGTATCAATAATTCAAACTAGTCGGTGGGGGGGCCCCGTAATACTTACACATCATCGATGTGCATAATATTAAATGTGAAAATAAATAACTCGTGTAAACTATTTATAACATGCATTGCAATTCCAAAATAGAATTGAAACGTATATTTAAATTTTATTAATACATAGTAATGCTCTATTACGGAATTGCAGGTACTACTTGATTATCCCATCAAACCATACGGACAAATTATATAAATCGCTAAACTACACGTAAATTGCACAAAATGGAATAATTTTATTTTAAATAACAGAACAACACATAAATTAGTAAAAGATTAATAAAAATATGAATAAAATGTCATATTAAAAATCAGTTATTATATACAAACACATGTAACGTATTTAATGCCAAGTGCATATGATATTTATGATAAGCCGTTATTGACATTTAATATTATAGTTTTGGTGCTAGTTTGTTGGTCGACAAGTAATAAACAAGTAGTAGAAGAACCGTCTTTATAACTCAAAAATGATAAACCTATTAACTAATAGTTTACTGACTCGGATGAGGTGCATTATTTTTGATTAAAGTGTATATTCGAATTGAAATTTGAATTAAATAAATGGACATGAAAAATCTGCTGAAAATAGGATTATAAATATCTCGATAACTAATTATCCGATAGATTTCATTCTTTATGCAAAATTTATATTTTGTTATTGTCTTTTTTAGACACTAAATAATATAAAAAAAATCGAAATTTTTTATGTACCTTTCATCAGAACGAATATTTCGAGAGTCCGAAAAAATAGTTCCGGATAATCGAGGTTGGTGATATCCAGTAGTCTTATTCTAATTATTACATACTAAGTACACACCAAATTTTAAATCTCTAAATTTGTTTGGGAGAAAGAGCGTTTACTGACACACAGACAGACAGAGAGGCAGACAGATGGACAAACAGACACACAGACAGACGGACGACAATTTTTTTTTCAAAAAATGTTTTTCGGAATCTCGAGTGTCTGAAACGTATAAATCCGTCATTTTTTTTCTATTTTCAAAACGATTGAACCCCTCACCCTATACTACGTATGATGCTTAAGTAATACAGATTTCAGTCTAAAATGTGTTAAATTATACTTTAACTGGAGAAAATAACTTAATAATAACAACATTTAAGTTAAACAAGCGTTGAGTAATGTTCTTTGACTAACTGGAAATAAGTCAAAATTTTATTCTATTGACTTTCTGTTTAATAGGTTTATTCAGCATTAAACAGGAGTTTCTGAGATTAGAATAACAATTACTAATATTGATATTCAAATTATGATGCTAAAAATTCAACAATTGTTCTGAGATACGAAATGAGTAATTGAATCTGAAAACTTCTTGGAAAATTAAAATCTTTTGTTTCTTTTAAAATGTTTCAAGCATTTTCTTTATAAATATCTGTTACGGGTGGTATTTTTAAAAGAATGTTTATTATACACATGTTAAATGCTATTTAAATTTTATTTGTAATATTTTACTTACAAAGATTAACATTATTCAAATAATGAACATCCTAATTGAAATAACTATGACTGAAACCTACACATTATCATTTATTTAGGTTAATTTAATCATTTATTTAGAATGCCTGGCATAAACGAAATCTTTAATGAAGTTTCACTAAATATTGCCTAAATTTGAAAAGTTAATTGAAAATCCATTGAAATTTATGTGAAATCATAGTTTTATTCCTTTTTTAACTAAAAACACATGTCTTTGAAAATGTTTTAAAATTTTTAAAATTAGCACCTTGAGGACAGGTCTTTAAACAGTCAAATATTTTGTATCACTAATTTAAAAATAGAGATTTCAAAAAGAGTCTATAATGTGTTAATTTATACTTTAACTGGAGAAAGTAATTTAATAATAACAATATTTAAGTTATAGAAACGTTGATTAATATTCTCCGACTAACTGGAAATAAGTCATCACTTTATCCTATTAGGCTTTTCTCTTCAATAGGTTTATTCAGCTTTAAACAGATGTTTCTGAAATTAGAATAACAATTACTAACATTGATATTCAAATTATGATACTCAAAATTCAACAATTATTTTGAAATACGAAATGAGAATTTGAATCTCAAAACTTGTTGGAAAATTATACTCTTTCGTTGCCTTTAAAATGTTTCGAGCATCTTCGTTATAAATTTCTGTTACAGGATGTTTTTAACGAATGTTTAGTTCCATTAATTCTAGAGACAGAGCTATTACGATAATCACGAATAATGCACGATGGTAGCACACCTATTGAGTGATTTAAACCAAACGTAGTTAGTACAATGCTGTATAGTGTACTAACTAAATCTAAAGTTTTATGAAAATCCATACGTCAGATCTTGAGATATGGTTTTTGGGAAAATTAGGAATAATGCAGCATAGCAGCACCATCTGTTGAGTGATATACAGCAAAAACTAATCAGATCTAGTTTATTTCAAAGCTTAACACAATCTAAAATTTGAGAAATTCCGTGCATTAGATCGCATTAGATCTGAAAATAGAGCGCCCACAAAATTTGTTGTTGCATGCAGATAGACAGTCAAACAGACTCACAGACGGTTATTTTTAAAAATATTATTTACGGGTTCTCAGACCCCTAAAAAGTGTAAATACGTCGTAAACCCGAATTCTAGAATTTTCAAGAATCCAGTAATTTCTTTTTCTAAAAATAGTAGAAAGTAAAAATATAGATTTCAGTAAGAGTCGAAAATATGTTAAACTATATTTTAAATGGAGAAAACAACTTAATAATAACACCATTTAAGTTATACAAGCATTGATTAATGGTCTCCGATTAACTGGAAATAAGCCAAAATTTTATCCTATAGATTATTCTATTCAATAGATTTATTCAGCATTAAACAGATGTTTCTGAGATTAGAATAACAACTACTAACATTGATATTCAAATTATGATACTCAAAATTCAAGAACTGTTATGCTATACGAGATGAGAATTTGAATCTTAAAACTTGTTGGGAAATGAAACTCTTTTGTTTCTATTAATATGTTCGAGGATCAACGTTAGAAATTTCTGCTACAAGATGTGTTTTTAAACGAATATTTTTATATACATGTTGAAAGCTATGAAAATGTAAATTGTAATCTTTTAATTGCAAAGAGTGACAAAATTCAAACTATCAACATCGGAATAGAAATTGCTAGAACTGAAAACTACACATTATAATTTATAGAGATATTATAAATTCTAAAACTTCTTTAAATATTGTCTATATTTGAAAAGTTAACTCGATTTTAATTGTAATTTATTTGCATGCATAGTTTTATTCATTTTTTAAAACTAAAAACGCATGTCTTTAATAAAATTTTCATTTTCTATTTTTTTTTCAGTCAAACATTTTGTTTTATTTGTTCAAAAATACAGATTTAAGCAAGAGTCTAAAGTGTGTTAAATTATTATTTAACTGAAAAAAAATAGTTTAATAATAACAACATTTAAGTTAAATGAGCATTGATTAATATTCTCCAGCTAATTGGAAATAAATGAAAATTTTATCAAAATTATTAGTCAAAAATTATAGGCTATTCTGTTCAATAGATATATTGAATAATAAACAGATGTTTCTAAAATTAGAATAAGCAATACTAATATTCCTATTCAAATTATGATACTCAAAATTCAACAATTGTTTTGAAATACGCAATGAGAATTCGAATTTGAAAACTTGTTGGAAAATTAAAATCTTATGTATCTTTTAAAATGTTTCGAGAATCTTCGTTATAAATTTCTGTTACAAGCTGTTTTTAAAAGAATGTTTATTAAACATACACTGGTGTCCAAAAGTTAAGCATAATTGGTAATTAAGTTACTAATGAAAGATAAATCGAAATGTAGTGAAACTCCAGGTGTGTAAACAAAATAGTATGCGTCATATATTTTCGCGAAGAGTTTTCCCCGAAATCACACAGGGGACCATTAACAAATTGAAAAAGAACGAAGATCTTTTGGATAACCCTGTCAAAACTAATGTAGCAAAAGCGTTCAAATTGCACATTATGATTAAGTGGCTTATGCTAATGTATTGTGTTTATTTTTATAAGGATAACATGTATACTCGTAGAGAAATTAAGGTTTTTATAAAAACAGTCCTAAGTTTTTTGCTTATAATTTGCAGAGTTCTTAATATAAAATAATGTTCTTTTCTGAAAATATGACAAACATCATGGTACACAATACCCTGTCATCAGAATTTAAAAATAATAAAAATTTTATGACAAATGAGCAGGTTTACTAATTAATTTTTTACTGCGTATGCGTGAACACTATTAAAATTTCATTTGCATATTATGTTAGTTAAATGTGTAGAGCAACTTTTGTGAAAGTCTCAAACACATAGATTAAAAATTCTGAAAATTATCGTTGATAGAATGAGATCAAAATATTTTATTCCCTAATGAAGCAAAAAGATGAGGGGCTGTATCCATATTCCGTTGTTTCGTGCCTAGACAATATTGCACGTACAATTGTATTTGGATAAAACCCCTGATATTTTGCTTCCTTTTAGGAATAACGGATTTTGAGTTGATTCTATAGACGATAATTTTCAGAATTTTCAAGCTATGTTTTTGAAACTTTTACAGAAGTTGCTCTATACATTTAGCTAACACGATATGCAAATGAAATTTTGATATCGTTGACGCATGCGCAATGAAAAATTATTTACTAAACCTACTCATTTTTCATACAATTTTTATTACTTTTAAATTCTGATGACAGGGTAAATTATAAGCAAAAACCTTAGGACTGTTTTTATAAAAACCTTAATTTCTCTACGAGTATGAATGCTATCCTTATAAAAATAAACACAGTACATTACAATAAGCCACTTAACCATAATGTGCAGTTTGAACGCTTTTGCTACATTAGTTTTGACAGGGTTATCCAAAAGATCTTCGTTCTTTTTCAATTTGTTGACGGTCCCCTGTTCGATTTCGGGGAAAACTCTTCGCGAAAATATATGACGCGTACGATTTTGTTTACACACCTGGAGTTTCACCACATTTCGATTTATATTTCTTTCATTACTTACTTAATTACCAATTATGCTTAATTTTTGGACACCAGTGTATGTTAAAAACTATGCAAATTTAAATTGTAATATTTTTCTTGCAAAGATTTGCAATATTCAAAATATGAACATCAGGGTAGAAATAGCTATCATTGAAAACTACACATTATCATTTATTTCGATTTTACAAATACTAAAACTTTTAAAGAGTGTAAAAATAAGTTATAATTTAATGCATTAATATAATATTTTAAAAATATAGTGAAATCCGATATTTTAAGAAAATATGTATTTGTGTAAGCTTAGAACGGCTCTTTTTTTTACTTTCGTAATTATAAAAATACATAGCACCTATAGTCGTTGGTCAGTCCGTTCGTGTGTCCCCATATAATAGGGCTATCCATCCTAAACTACCCATCCTAATTGTTTGAAATTTAAAACTGATCATTTTTACATAATTTTGTCGAGTCATTTTAAATGTTATGAAAATCGGATACATAGTTTAATGACAGGGACAATGAAGAGCATTCCGTTACATTACAGCCAATAGAAAAAATAGTTTCAAGTACATTTTAATGATATTGCACTGTTTCGAACATAATCGAATTGATATGCATCATAAATGTTATCATATGCATAAAATGCAACATTAATATTAAGAATATATCATAAAATTGATATACATCTATTCTAAAAAAAGTAGCTCCCGCTGTCATCAACGCTGACAATGAATTTTACGTTCGTTGAGGAGTAAAAAAAGTTGCAAGAGAAAAAAAAAAAAAAAAAAAAAGTTCTAAAAATGCGATTTTTGTGTTAATGAAAAGCCTAGAAACATGAAATTTGGCATACTAATTACTTATGAGACATAAATGGCCTCAAAGAACTTTTCTTAAAAAATAAAAAAATTAAAAAGGGCGAAAATGCACGAAAAGCATTAAAAAATATTCTAAATTGCGATTTTTAAGCAATCTTGGAAACTAACGAACCGATTTAAAAAAAAATAATGATATCAAAATGATGGTGACATTCTTTCCTCTAACATAGGCTATATCTTATGTCGGTGACACTTCCTCAACGGAAGGACAGGAACAAAAAGCTTTCTAAAAAGGCGAGTTTTGTGTAACTGAATGGTGAGCTAACGAACAGATTAAAAAAATAATGATGTGAAAATTACTGTGACAGCCCTTGCTCTTATATAGACTTTATTTTCTATCGATGTTACTACCTACTCGAGGTTGCGGAACTCCTCTAGACTTTAACATAAAAAACGATGTAAAAAAGCATTGGTCAGCTATGTAAATTGGTTGTATTTTATGTCAACAAACGACGAATTCTAACAATAAGTGTAATTTATCTATCGAAGAATGCATATCAAACTGAAAGTAAATTGAAAACATTATCATTTATAGAAACATAGAATTGTGTGTTTGAAAGGAAGACATCTAAAATCGCAGTTATTAATTACTGTATTTTTCAAAGTTATTAACTACATAACTTGAACTGTCATTTATACTAAAAAAATTATCGTCTGGATCGATTCTGATATAACAAATATTTTATTAAATATTGATATTAACAACAAAAATTTCCAAAATGCAGTACAGATTTTATGTCGCTTTGTCCTGTCTAATAAAAAAAAGAAAATAAATATATTTATGAGAAATCTAAACGCATGTTTTCACCTTCGAGAACTAGATGATATATACGGTAAATACCAAGAGAAAAAAAACTGTTTTCTCTTTACTTAATTCATTTTATATTAGCTTAATTTTAATGTTTTAACTAATTTCTTAATCAAAGAATCAAAGACGAAAACAGACTTTGCATCTATTGACAGCGACTAATTTGGTCTTAAAAGCCGTCAGTCAAAGAGATATGAATGGAAATGCATTTATAGGGCGATCGTCCTTGTTTTTGTATATTATAATTAAAATTTTTTAAAGCCGATGAAAATAGCGTGCTTTTAGAATTTTGGGTGTCTGCACGGGGTTTGGCGAGCATAGCTCGTAGGTGGCAGAGACCACTAGTATAATAAAAAATACATTCTGCACAATATGCGGTGCAAAAAATGTTTGACATCAATTTACAGGGCCACTCAAACTTATTCCATTACACAGTGGTACAAAGGGAAAGACTGTTTGAGGCGCATTTTAATACTATTAAAGTGTTCCACCTTTTAAGAAATTGATATTCGTTGCGGAGTTTTATTACAAGTTACTTCCTGTATAATAGAACGCAGGTAGTATTTACAGGGACACACAAAAGATTTCACCCACTATATTGTATCCCATGTACTATATACTATTGCACGAAAATCTGAATATTTTTTTAATTTTGTTATAGTACGAACGCATCTCATTTGCTGTGTTTGACGTGCAATTTCCGACTTGTTAACTTTGGGGGCAAAATGTTAAAAAGGTTTTTTTTCGTTTTAAAATAAATTTACTCGATTTTTCCGGTGATAATTCAATTTTACAAAGAACATTATTGTTGCTCCGGGCTTTCAAGGGTTTAGAAATCAAAATTGGTTTATTATTACAAGGTACTATTTGTTTGCGATCATATTTTGAAAAGTTTTAAACATAAAATAAAAATTCTTTATTTGAACGCATACCAATCTGTTAAGTTTGAATATTTTGATTTAAACACAGACTAAAATTTTTAAAAACAAAATAATCTACAAAATGCACATTTTTTTCTGAAGCATTTTATTCAATTGGCTACATTTGCAACGAATTTTTAGATAGCATTTAGGCTTTATGTTGACAACATAGTCTTTTACTGTCAAAATAAGTGAAAAGAAGTGTTCAAGTGAAAGAAGGCGTACCTCATTTGCTATGTTTGACGTGCAATTTCCAACTTGTTTGTTCCATTACACATATTCAGACAAGTTTCTTTTCTAGGAGGAATCATAAACCTACAAATTAAAAAAAAATCTTTAGAAAATTATGTTTTTATTTTTGCTTTAGTAAATTAAAGATATGTTCATTATTTTGGGTCCTTTAGTCTTATTTATTATATCCTTTGATAATAGCTAAAATAAATTTAGGTTATTTATTACTCCGTCTTAAGTATATTACTCCTCTCTTAAAAATTGCAGTTTAGTTTTTTGTTGCGTAATTGCGATACTATATATTTTTATGGGGTTTTTTTTCACAGGAATCTACGCTAACAACTTTAATATTTGTTTTTAAGAAGTATTTTCTTACGTGTTTCATCTTTATTGCATTACATCTTTTTTGACTTGTTATGAAATTATAGGTCGGTAAAATAAATTTACCATAAATTGAGATAAAGTTTGAAAAGTTATGATAAAACAAAAGAGTTCCGAAAGATGTTTTTTGTTCTTTAAATTTAATACTTCAAAATAGTCTGCATCGCAAAATATTTTTATTGAATGTTCAATTACATTTTTTGGAGCAATATTTCTATATAAATTTTTACGCGAAATTTATCAATATAATTTTTGTTTAATGGTACAAATAGCTTTATTCTAAATGGTATTAGATATTACAGGACATGCAATACTTTTTGTAACTTTATAAATTAATGTTTGTGCTTTTGGCACACACTTTTTAGTTTCTTCTACCTTCAATAGAAGAAAGTATTGTAATCAAAAATTTCTTCGACTTCCGATTTTGGACAGATTTACACGTTTTAGGGGTCAGAGATTCCAAAAAATACGTTATTACAAAGTGTATGTCTGCCCATGTGTCTCTGTGTATGTGTCCGTAAATACGGGTGTTACTATTGTACGATCGAAAAGTGTATTAAGATATGCATAGAATTAGCCAAAATTTGTGTGTATATTTTTTCTGTAGGAAGCAGGAACTCCGTCAAATTTGAAGTATTTTGCTGAAAAACGTATGGCGCTGTAATTACAATTTTTGTGCCATTATCAATAATGTATCATCGGAAAGAATATGCAGTTGCGCATAGAATTGAGCCAATTTTTTTTATAAGTGTTCGACTAAGATTAGTAGGAACTCTCTGAATTTGAAAAAAGTCCGCTGGAAGGGGGTGCTGTAATAGCAATTTTTGTGCCATTTTTATTATTGTACAACCGAAAAGTCTTCGAAGATATACATACAATTGAAACAATTCTTTTGTAAAGTGTTTGGCAATGTTCAACAGGCTCCCCCTGAATTGGAAAAATGTCCACCGGGAGAGGTCGCTATAATCGTGATGTCTGAGTCATTTTCATTATTGTACCATCGAAAAGTGAAGTTATGCATAAAACTGAACTAAATTTTTTTGTACCATGATTATTTTTGATTGTGGCAAGCTGGTGGTCCTTGAAATTGAAAGAAATCTGCCAGAATGGTATGCTAAAAAAGCGATTTTAGTACTGTTTTCACTATTGTACCAGCAAAGAGTGTATACAGTTATGTGCAGAGTTGAACCAAATTGTTTGTGTATGTTTTTGGATATGACCAGCAGATCTTTCTTTAATTTGGAAATATTTCGTGGGAAAGGATAATTTTGATATCACTTTTTACATCATTTTCTCGACTCTTCGTTGTTCTATTGTCCATTGGTTCGTGAAGAGAGGGGAACTGGTGTCCTGCTAATCCAGGTATTTGGAAACAGCTGATGATAACAGAATAAGGAAAAACTATTGATTTTAATAAACATCATGGTCCACATTAACTCGTTTTTACTCCGATTAATTGACTGAAACAGTATTTTAAGATGAAAATCAAAATTGGAGTAGTATTGAACTAATAATATTTAAGTATTGATATGTGTAACTATCTTTTGAAATATTAAAATATACATATGAGGCAGAAGAATGTTTTGAGATTGGCACATCCAACTCATAAGCTAGAAATCAAAATATTTAATTCTTAAATAAGCATTTTACGTCATTTACAGATAGTGGAGAAAACATATAAGGCTTGTATGGAAAAAAGTTCTTAAATATTATCTTCAGATCCTAAAACAAAAACAGTTTTTTTGTGCGCGAGTAAAAATCGAGGTTTTTTTTCTTTTTTTCTTTTTGTTGTTGTTGTTTTTGTTTTAAACTTAAGCGTAAAAATCCATTTTTTTGCTAATAATATAAAAGCATTTTAAGCTAATGACTATTTATTAAACATTTTATATTTTAATTAGAATGTCATAAATAAGATTTAATGTAAAGAAAGAATAATTAAGTGTGTTTAGAGATAATAATTTACTAGTAAAGGTCGAAATTTCAATTAAAAACCTGAATTCCTTATTCTGTTCTAAGATCCGGCTTTCTAAGCAATTGGGAAATCTATTAAGTTGATTTAACAATTAACCATTTATTCTTTGAAGCCTGTAATAATTTAATTAGCTTAACTTTAATTGAAATTGGAAACTTTTCTGTGGTTTTATCTTACAGAATTAAATTGCATAATGCATTTTTACGGAGAATTAATTTGTAAGTTGAACAGTATTCTTAATTTATATTGCAGATGTCAGTACTATTTTACAAATGTTTTCGAAATATTAGATTAGGTATTGATTAAGTATAAATGGAATAATACATTTAAACGAAAAAAATAGAAGTTTCCAGTTATTGAATTTACACACATAAAACCTTAAGCCATTACTTAGCAGTAAATTTTGAATACTAAGCTTTCGCTTTTGAAATATTGAGTTAGGTGTTATTTTCGTAAGTATTTTATGAGTAACGTATTATTTTCGAAATAATACGTTTATATAAACACAAAAACTATTCAACGAAGATTTTGTCTATTACATTTATATGTAAATTTTTTTAAGTAATTGGTTAGTAGTAATTATTTATCCCTTATTTTTAATCACTAATTTTTTTAAGCAAATGGCGAAAGTTAATAGTGTTGGCGCCACTGTTGTTGTTATGACGTCATCGCATATACCCCCCGCCCACAGATGTTTCATCATACCTTCAGTTAGTTGTATGTACGCCGTAAGGCTAGTCACAGCTCTCAGAGCACGCATTTAGAAATAAAATTACAGTCTGCTATTTTAAAGTTTTCGACATTTTAATTCATATTTATGATCGCATACGCAACAGTAACATTATGGGCCGTCGAGCTCAGAGTTATTTATATTTAAAAAATAATAATAGTTTGTTTAAAATAGTGAATTGACAGTGCAGACGAATAAATTTATTCTTTCTTTCTTCGAACAATTCAATCTTCGAACATAGAGCAACATCTGCAGTTTTGATAAAAGTGTTACGCAATCAACACAAGAAAGAGTAAGCACAGACAAAACGACCTGTTTACCAGAAAAGGTAAGAAACATTCGATTATTCCTTTTGATATCATAAGTTTCTAAAATGGATGCACTTGAAAAAATAAAAAATAAATGCGCAACTATAAGGACAGCAGTAACAAAGCTAATAACTAAAATTGACACTTTAATTAATGAAGAAAATAAGGAAACCGATGAGTATTTAGAAATTTTGGAACAGTTAAATGAAAAGGAAGAATCGCTGAAAAATTTAAATAGCGAGATAGAAGCTGCCATAACTATTGCGAAAGATTATGAAAATGATATTACCATTAGTGAAGAATATACTGGAAATATCATAAGAGCTAAATTCAAAATTAAGAAACAAATTAAGCGTTTAGAAGAGGGTAAGGTTCTCAATCCAAGTCAACTAAAACCTACTCTTACAAATGACTCATTTAATATTAAATTACCGGAAATACAGCTCCCGAAATTCTCAGGAAAACCGGAAGATTGGAGTTCATTCAAAATACAATTTGATAATATTATAACATCTAATGAACAATTATCTGAAACTCAAAAACTTCATTATTTATCAGCAGCTTTAACAAACAAGCAAAAGTTTTGTAAACGACAGAAGATACATTCGCTTCTTTAATTCAGGCATTAACAGATAGGTATGAAAACAGTAGAACAGCTGTAGAAATACACATAAATTCACTTTTCGAAGCAGATAAAATTATACAACCTTGTGCTAAAGATTTGCGGAATTTAGCTGACACCGTAAAAAAAAAACATTTGCGTATTAAAGGTTTTAGATTACACAAGGAACAATCTTTCCGACGTTTTAATTCTGAATATTATTCTTCAAAAATTGGATAAAGGTACGCGAAAAAGTTACGAAATGAGTATCAGTTCAAATGAAGTTCCAGAATTAGACAATTTAATACTATTTTTAGAGAAACGTTCTCAAATCTTGGAAAATATCAGTAAAAACATTTCAGCAAAACCCAAGTCAAATCAAGAGCGTAAATTTAAACAAAAATCTCTCTTTCTTAAGTCAACTAATTTAATTAATTCATGTGTGTTATGCAAGCAAAATCATGCAATTTATAAGTGCGATATATTTTTGAAATCAAATGCCTTTCAGAGAAAAGAAATAGCAATGAAACACAAACTTTGTTTTAATTGTTTAAGTAATCAGCACACGATTGCTAATTGCAAATCTAAAAGTTTCTGCAACATTTGTCAGTCCTGACATAATACGTTACTTGACAGAAATGCAAACACTTCCTTTCCGAACAAAATTATTGAAGTTAATCCTATCGAGCAAGGTAATAAACTGAATCCGAATGCACAAGAGTTTTTCGGACAGACAGAAGTATTTAGGACACTTGTATCGCCTTCTTTATCTTGCGTTAATAACGGAAATAAATCTGTTATTCTCTCCACTGCTTTAGTTTTTGTTTTCAACCCTTATTCTGGAAGTTATTTACAAGCACGTGTAATACTAGACTCAGGAAGTATGTCCAATATTGTAACATCAGAATTTGCTGATCGATTGGGAATTCCATTAAAGAGATTGAAAATCGTGATATCAGGATTAGGTGGAAAAGAAATGAGCATTAAATACAAGGTGCATGCGAAAATTCTAAATGGAAATGGATCCTTTGAAACATCATTAGATTTTCGTGTTGTTTCAAAAATAACCGATTCATTCCCAGTAACAAAATTGAATATTCATAATTTGAAAATTTCTCATCAGCCTGCAGATCCAAAATTTAGCGTTCCTGGCAAAATTGACATGCTATTCGGAGCACAGTCCTTCTTTGATATAATAAAGGATGGAGAAATTCGAATTCCAAACAGCAATTTAGTTTTCCGAAATTCAGTATTCGGATATATCGCAACAGGAACCGCAGATACGGTCAGTCATACGCAATATTGTGGTTTTATTTCGCAGTCTCAAAGCATTGATGAATGTTTAGAAAAATTTTGGAAATTGGAAACCATTGATGAACCTTCCAAAATTCTGAGTAAAGAAGAAGAATACTGTGAGGAACATTACAAAACTACGCATAAAAGAAATGACGCTGGTAGATATACTACAGATGCCTACCAAGGATTTGGAAAATTTAGGTGATTCTAAAGAACTTGCGAAAAAACGTCTGAATCAGTTGTGGAGAAGATTATCTAAAGATAAAACTATGAAGATATTGTACCAGCAATTCATGCAAGAATACTTAGAGTTAGGCCACATGGAGAAGGTTACAGATGCTCAATCCGAACATCCAAATAATAATTTATGTTACTACTTGCCACATACCGGAGTTCTCAGGCCAGACAAAACCACAAAAAACTTAAGGGTGGTATTCAATGCATCAGCGGCAACTACATCTGGTTTCAGTCTGGAGAAGTGAAAGAAGACATATTTGAAATTATGATACGATTTCGTGTCTACAAGTATGCTTTTACTACAGACATTCAAAAAATTTTTAGACAAATTTTAATTCATCCATCTCAACGCGACCTTCTAAGAATTGTTGGAAGACAGATGAGAACGAAGAAACTGTTGTTTACAGATTTAATACAGTCACGTATGGAACTTGCTGTGCACCGTTTCTGGCAATACGGACTCTGAAACAATTAGCCATCGATGAATCATCACAATTCCCTTTGGCTGCTGAAGTAATAAGAGAAGATGCATACATGGACGATATTGTTACAGGCGCACATGACCTAGATACAGCTACAGAACGCCAGCAGCAGTTATGCAATATGCTAAAAACCTGCGGTATGTCCCTTCACAAATGGAATTCCAACTCAAAGGAATTGATGAGCAGTAAGCCACAGGAAGTTCAAGAACATAATTTTTCCGTAAATGAAGAATCAACAAACAAAAATTTGGGGGTTATTTGGAAACCCGTTGAAGATCAATTTATGTTCAAGATTTCAATAACAGAGAAATCATCATACACGAAATGAGACGTGCTGAGCACCATTGCAAGATTATACGATCCCTTAGTTCTTTTGGGACCAATTATTACTCGAGCAAAGATATTTCTTCAGAAATTATGGCTCCTGAAATTAGGTTGGAAAGATGAAATCCCAGATCCAGTTGCAAGTGAATGGATAAATTTTGTGTCATCTCTAAAACTAATCGAAGAAATTCGAATCGACCGATACATTCTAACCGATTCTTTTCAGGAATTAGTGTTGTTAGGATTTTCAGATGCTTCGGAATTAGCGTATGGAGCTGTAGTTTATATGCATTGCACAGGTGAAATAAGTACTGTAACAACTAAATTGATTGCGAGTAAATCTCGCGTAGCCCCTTTAAAGACAATTTCCATACCCCGCCTGGAACTCTCAGCTTGCTTACTTCTTTCTCAACTAATAGAGAAAATTCGTCTTTCTTTAAAAATGCTAGTAAGTGACATTTATTTGCATACAGATTCAAAAATCGCAATTGCTTGGATCAGTACACCGCCGAACAAACTAAAAACCTTTGTTGGTAACAGAGTATCCAAGATACAAACTTTAACTGAAAACTGTCATTGGAAACATGTCCCATCGCATTTGAACCCAGCAGATGTTACATCAGGTGGACTAGGTCCTCAAGAACTCTCCTACATGAATCTTTGCTGGAATGGCCCCCCGAACTTTCACACATCTTCATCTTCTGATGAATCTAGTGACAAAATGAACATTTTAACTCAAGAACTGTACTCGGATAAACTTAAAAAAACAGACAATGTCAATTTAATTTCTACTTCTGAAAATTCATTTTTAAATGATTTTCTTAATTTAAGTAACAACTACTTAAAATTAACACGTATTCTAAGTTTAATTTTCAGATTTATGTTTAATGTTAAAAATAACATTCGACAAAGTGGTCCACTCACAGCAGAGGAACTTCGTAATGCCAAGTACTGTCTCATCAAAATGATACAGGTAAAAGTTTTCGATTATGAAATCAAAACCCTTGAAAAGGGAGAAATTCCCAAGAAGGGCCAGGTGAGTTGTTTACATCCATTTCTTGATAAGCAGAAATTGTTACGGGTAGGTGGTAGGTTAAATATTTATGACTTATCCTATGATAAAAAATTTTCAATATTGCTCCCAAAAAATCATAAATTGACTTTATTGATCATGACATATTTTCATCTTAAATATTTACATGTTGGAGCCCAAACTTTACTCCATCTTGTTAGGCAAGAATTTTGGCCACTGGATGGTAGAAATACTGCCAGAAAAATTGTCCATGACTGCATAATTTGTTTCAAAAATAAACCTAAATGTATTGAGCAAATTATGGGAAATCTTCCCTCAGAAAGAATTACTCCTAGTTCCCCGTTCACTAATGTAGGGATCGATTTTTGTGGTCCCTTTTATATTAAATGTGAGTGTCAAAGAAAAGGTATTTACAATAAATGTTATGTTGCTATTTTTATTTGTTTCGTAACAAAGGCCATACATTTAGAAGTGGTCACTGACTTAACTTCAGAAGCAATGATAGCAACATTAAAGAGATTTTTCAGTAGGAGAGGTAAAAATCTGTACTGACAATGCAAAAAATTTTGTTGGAGCCAGTGCAGAGTTAAAACGTTTGGCAAACATGATTAGAACCCCCCCCCCCCCAGATGTTTTGGCTGATTATTTAACAAGTAAGGAAATCGCTTGGAATTTCATTCCACCTAGGACACCCAATTTTGATGGTTTGTGGGAAGCTGGGGTGAAGTCGTTTAAGCATCATTTAAGAAGAACTGTCGGAAATTCGCGATTAACTTTTGAGCAATTTTTAACAGTTACCGCGCAAATTGAAGCCATTTTAAACAGTCGGCCCCTCACGCCCATGTCTTCTGACCCCAATGATTTTGAAATTCTAACTACAGGCCATTTTCTCATAGGTAGACCTCCAAGTAGTGTGTCTGAACCTGATCTCACTGGCGAACGCGATAATTATTTGTCTCAATGGCAAAGATTAAATAAAATGGTCCAATTTATTTGGCGAAAGTGGAAATTGGATTATCTTAATAATTTACAAACCAGACAAAAATGACAATTTGAAAAAGATAATGTTATTCCAAATTCAATGGTCCTTTTGAAAGGGGATAGTATTCCACCCTGCAAATGGACAGTTGGTAGAGTTCAGGAAGTAGTTAACGGACCAGATGATAAGGTTAGAGTGGTATTAGTTAAAACCCCTCAGGGCATTTTCAAAAGAGGCATATCGAAATTATGCTTACATCCTTTCAATAAACTGACAAATTATTATATGAATATGTATAACCATTTCACTGTAAACTTATTATGTAACCAAATGTTTGAAGTCTATTTAATTATTCATTGTTCTATTCATTATTATTATATTATGCATCTTTATTGTATTGAATGTTATCCATTGTAAATTTAGATATTGTATTGTATATTGAAATGATATTTCAACGTGGGGCGGTATGGTGGCGCCACTGGTGTTGTTATGACGTCATCGCATATATCCCCCGCCCACAGATGTTTCATCATACCTTCAGTTAGTTGTATGTACGCCGTAAGGCTAGTCGCAGCTCTCAGAGCACGCATTTAGAAATAAAATTACAGTCTGCTATTTCAAAGTTACCGACATTTTAATTCATATTTATGATCGCATACGCAACAGTAACAAATAGCTTTAGAAAAATATTACAATATTTTATAAACTCTCAACTAATAGGTTTATTATATTGTTATAAACAAATGCCAAATTGTTAATAAAACATGTTTTTTCTTTTCTGTATAAATCAACTGTATTATAAAGTATAACAATAGCCGAAACTCTAACATATATGTAACATATGTTAGGGTATGTATAGGTAGATAATGTATTTATATATAGCAAATATTCTTTATAAATTACTAGCTGTTACCCGTGACTTCGTTCACATAACATTAAAAGAAGAATTAATTAATCAAGCAAGCAAAAGAATTCGTTGGTTAAAAGCATATGTAATTAACTTTTTATAGCGAATTATAGTAAAATCTTCTGATGATCCCTGTTTGCCGATTTTTTTGCTGGTTGAAATTTTCCTTTCAGTGATTTACACTAATATATTGAAATATTCTTGAATACTTTTGTTCAGCCCTGTAGTTTACCTAGTACCTTTAATACACGAAAGTATTTTTTCTAAAATTTAGTTCAAACAAAAATATTTCTTATTACTACCTAATTTACTTTTTCAGAAATTATCATCCAAAGACAGTCATGTACCATTTCTTTACGTGGTCCTGTATATCATTTTAACTATATACTATAAACATTTCTTAGTTACTGAATGCAGTTCAAAATAAAAATGCATATTTCATTTAAAAACCACCTTTAAGTAAATTGCGCTCATATTCAGTAACCTTTCCGAGATCTTTTGTGTAACTCTGTATATCTAAATTGTGTAACTATTAGCATTAATACATACCATTTAATATGCATACATTTAGTGAGACTTAAAAGCACATATCATAATTCAAAATCCATTTCATCCATGCAACAGTCATCATCCATCATATACAATACTTCGGATAGAATATATACTATTTGAAATATTTTTTGTGTCCCTGTAAATGCTATGCACTTCGTATGATGCATGAAATAATTCACATGAAGCCTCAGCAACGTATATCAATTTGATTATATATGAAATCGTTTACCATAGTTAAAATATGTCGCAAACTGTTCCTCCCTTTATTCTTAGCCAATATAATTCTTCTGTGTGACCCTGTAAATGAATAATAAGTGTCCTTTTCACTGCATACTTTACAAATTGCATATTTTAGTGCACTTTGTAGATGCATATAAATTTGAATATGTTTCACAGGGTGTAACATCGTTAAAATTCAATCGAAACGATTTTTCTCCATAATGCAGTAATAAAAGGAAAATTTTTGACTATCCCTGTAAATAAACTAATCATGGTAGAAACTTCATTTTCAATAGGTATTCGGTCTAATATAAACGTTAATAACGCCCAAAAATTTCATGGCAATCCGAGTATATTTACGAAAGTGGACAGACAAACCGAAAGCATAATAATTTTTCAACTTTGTTGGAAAGTGTTAAAAAATAGAGTCAAAAAATATTAATCAGTAGTTTTATTTTCCGCCTCTACCCCACAAGAAATTTCTTCCATTGATAATTATGAGTTTTGAATAAAAATTTTCATTTGTATGTAACTTATAACTTATTAATTAGTATAAGTAAATAATATTTTTCATTCATTTTAAATATGACGTCATTTTTATCTAGCTACATTAGCTACTGATATTCATGCCTCTTGTATTTTTAATGACTTCTATAAAGTACCTGTTTTATTTCAACTATGACATCACAATTTTCCAAGTGAAATATTTCATTGAAAATATTATTATTTTTAATTTTTTTACTTCTAATTATGCCGCCATTTTTGACAGAAAATTCTTGTTAATTAAACAAATATACATGTTTAATATATAACAAAGAATACTCTATTTCAAATATGACGTCATACTTATTTTCTTTTAAATATTTTCATTTTCATTTTCTTTCTTTCTTTCTTTCTTTTCTTTTTTTTTTCACGGGAATTGTTTAGTTGAAAATTTATTGCCGCTGAGAAAGTATCATTCCAGTTTTCTATTTTATTGGCAACATGAAAGGAAAATGGTTAAATTTTATCTAAAAAATGCCTATTGATTCTGTATGAAAAATAATGAAATTTTCAATTATTAAGAAAAATATTTGAATAAAATGAATAAAACATAGCCTATGTTTATTTCCGGGCTATAATTTATCTTTAAGCAAAGATTCAAAGACATTGATCCATCCGTTTTTAAGCCTATTTCATTCCAATTTTTCGGACACACTTTCACATTTATAATATATATATAAGATTTTTATTACAAATACCTAGTTAATTAGTACTTTTTAATTTTTGTGAATGAGAAAAGTTATTTCGTTAGTCTTTCGTCCAGCGCGTCTTTAAACTCTCAAGTGCCGGTGCAGAACAGTTTGCATGACAAGAACAGGCGCCTGTTTTCACATTTTCGATCATTGAAACAATTCAAATATTAGAAATACTGTGTGCAAGACATATAATGAGCTTTTTTATCACAAAACAATAAAAATTTTAATTAAATTAAAAATTTTAGATGCATGCAGATCCTTTTTCCGAATATGTACTGTTATCATGTGTCTCGTTTTATGGGTATTTAAAATTTCACATCCAAATGAAAATTGAATTGTAGCACCAGATTTATTTGTCATTTGTCAGTGTCGAAAGACATCTAAGTAATAAATATGTATTAAAAATACCACTTTTAATTTGTGATTCACAAATAATATTTAATGAAATAGAGTAGCGATACTTTATTTTTAAAGGCCAAAGTATTAGGAAAAAATTATTTAATTAATCCTTCATTAATAATTCTTTCTTTAATGTCTTTATTTAATTAGTTTCAGATTCATTAAAACTATCATCTGATCTCAACTTAGTGTTATTTTGTTTACTGATTGAATTAATATTTTACATAACAGAGAAAATTTGAAAGGTCCTTTTTTGTGAAGCAATGAGCATAAAAAGTAAATTAAAGATTACTCAAGACCTTCAATATTGTATTAATAATTTTTTTAAAAATGTGAAAATTGCTGACTAGGTAAAATTACAAAACATCACATGTCATAATTACAAAAACATATAAAATATACACAGGCAATATTTTTATCGAAATTTACTTACAATACTGATAATGAACTAGCAAAAGCCATGCTTTGTTTGGATTCGCGAAGCATTATTTTATAAAACAGATATTTGAAAGTAACAATATTTTTTTATATTATTTTTGCCTCTTTATTAAAAAAAAAAGTTATTTTATGTTTTGGCGCATTTTAATTTTTTATTTATGTTGTAAGACTGGCATAATAAAATATTTTCGAAGCAAACTTTTACAAAATATTTTTAAACTTTCAACTTAAAGCTCTTTGAAATATGCATGTTTCCAATCTTTGTAATTAACATCAAATAATCTTTGATAGCTATTTTAGAATAATATATTTGAAGAGAGCTTGAAGAAAGTTACTTCTTCAAAATTCTATTTTCTGGAAAAACATTTGAAATCTGCTCTCATTGATACTATGAATTTTGAACTGTAAAACATTTTATTCTAATTTCTTCGTTTTTATACATGTTAGCGTATGAGAAATTTTTATATTGTAGAATTTTTCGTAAGGAAAATTTCTATTGAATGCTTAATTTTGAAGGATTTTCACTCTGGACAACGTTACGTACGTTTTTAAGCCAACTGGTGTCTATATACCCTCAATATTTACAACTGCTTCATCTAATGTTAAACCTTGGAATTTATGAATTGTAACAGCAAAAGAAATTTCAGGAAGAAATTCTTTTCTTGAGCAATTTATGCTTCCATTTTTCCAGAATTTAATTATTGGGGGATTGGTACGCACCTGTTCTTATAAGTTAAATTACTGTAGTAATCAAATTTATCCATGATTATTCGCCGATATCTGGTCTGGTGGCTTGTGATTTTCTAATACGTGCAACACAGTCTAAAGTCCCGTTCACTAAACCTTTTTCTGTCCATAAATAAGAACGTAACATTACTTTAGATCGAAATGATAAAGTAAGAAATGGTTAAAGTCCTAATAAGAATGTATTTATTAAAATACAACACATTGCTCAGTGGTGCACAAAACAAGAATTTTAATATACACTTGTACAATTAAAATAAAATAAAAATATCAACGTTTCGCGCCGTCTTCTGCGGGTGTCTTCAGGAAAATATGATAATGGAAGGACTAAGGACTTTATTTTAATTGTACAAGTGTATATTAAAATTCTTGTTTTGTGCACCACTGAACAATGTGTTGTATTTTAATAAATACATTCTTATTAGTTAAATTTTATGGTGCAACTGTCCTGTATATATTTATGGTTAAAGTCCATTTGTCGTTTCTGAATCGGCCAACTTTGCTTTAGTACATTTATAAAGAGCTTGAATCGAGGCAACAACGTCACGCAGTTCTTTTAATTTTTCATTTATATAACAAATTTAACAATTAATTTTATTTATTTACTATTCTCTTGTTGCCACATTACAAAAAAAAAAAAAAAAAAAAAAAAAAAAAATACAATTCTTTTAAAATGTTTAAGTGTCATCTGTGCAAGCGATTTTGCGGAATAATGAAAACATATTTTATTTATTAAATTAATCATGATTCTATCTATAATTACTTATCCCATGATTTATATTTTTTTTCTGAAAATGTACGCGTTTCATTTTTTATTTATTTGCTAAAATGTGTCCGTATTGGAAATGCATGTAAAATAAATTAATTAAAATGATAATTTTTTTAACGTTTTACTGTAAAAATATTATATTGTGCAAATGTTCAAATCATAATTTATTTTTGTGTTTAATTTGAAGTTAAAATATTGAATAGTTTTTTGTAAAGTGTACGACAAAATGTAATTTGAGTGGCCTAGTAGAGGATTCGCTTCGCTCATCCTAACAATACTGATAATGAATAATTATGAATTTATAAAAATGCACGCATGCATTTCTTTCTTTTGTATATTACACAGAATAAAATAAGTTTAAAGTGCTAAAGTTTTTGTAAATACTGCATGTACACATTATTGCACTATGAAGATATAAATCCACAAATAATGATTTAATATCAGATACAACACTAATTAAATTCTGCATATCGACGGTTCATCATTCCATAAATTAGAAAAATCTCTATGTCTTTTACCTCTATGTATATCTTTTCCTCTATATTTAATTAGAGCCATTTTTTAGATTTTAGCGTATTGGAATAAATATTTTTAGGTGGATAAATAATTTATATCTTTTATATAAAGATTAATAAATTAGTTTTTATTAATAGGGTTTTAATTTAATAAGCCGGAATAAGCATGGAATATTATTAAAATGAATTTAATGTAGCATAATATTAAACTTAACAAAAAAAAAACCATTTTATAATATATATATAACTATTAGAATCAATTACAAATTATATCAAACAAACATATCTATACTAATAAAAGAACAAAACGCTCTGTCTGTGTGTGTGTCTGCGATGGCTAGCAAAATCTACAGCACGTACAAAGCTCAAAATTTTTTTGAGAGTAGCCCAATATCTCTCCTGATGCACCTGAGCTTCAGAATTTCAAAATTCCAATTATTAACTGAGTAATTAATTAAAATCAAGAGGTCACTCTCATAAAAATTCATATTTTTCCCAATTTTTTTCTCTTTCATTTGTTTACGGTTGGCTGGTTGTGTAAAAATTTTCGCAGAAGTAATAAGAAAGCTGAGACAGAATTAAAGAAACCCATGGAGGAATAAGATAAGTGGAGGTGAAGTAAGCTCAAAAAAGGTTTGCGATATGAAACCATTTATCGCTGAAATTTAATGTGGCAAACAAAAGGACGTGGAAGAGATTTTGTATTATAAGACGAATTGAAAGAAATGAATTACAGTTGAAGCATATTTCAAGAGGAAATAGCAAATTTTTAAAATGGTCTTAGTTCTATTATTATTTATTAGAATAAATATTCGCTTTTAAAATGAAGGAAATTGGAAAATTAGCAATAATTAAATATCAAATTAAAATTAAATAGGATATTGAAAACATTTGATACGAATTAAAAATTGTATAACTAAAAGTTTCCTTCATTAATGTAATTTTCAATACTTTATAACGTAGATGAAAAATGTTTAAGACTTAATAATTGCATGTAAATAAATATTTAAAATATAATGATGAAGACATTCTTTTAAAATCATGTATGAAAATTTAAGTAATAAATATTAATCTAAAATATAAATTTCTGACTGCAGACGATTTTAATGTACTAACAAAATAATGTTATATTTTCAAGCAAAACGTTAAAATAATTTTCTATATTGATATTTAAAACACATATGATAAAATAATTAATAAATTTTTACCAGTGAAGCGATAAATTAGTTCTTTTTTTAAAAACGAGAGAAAAAAAAATACAGGTTTAAACCTGTTTCAATTGATAGCGAAATTTTAAAATGGAGGGCCAAAGTCACAGTCCGGTGAAATTCAAACACCTCATTGGTCATTGAGCCGCGTCCTTTTCAGGGAACAATCTCTTAGCAGTTTGGTAAATGTTGTCATACTCCTTTTTCCGAGAAAAAATCGTAGCGGCAGTTTTGAAGTAAATAATCTCTTTTCATTTATAATCTAAATTTTTCAATCTCATTTTATAAAATGGCATCAAAATATCTTAATTGAGTTAATTTCGATGGTTTATCTTAAATAAGAACAGACGGTAACAATCGCTTAAAAAATACTTTCCCCCTTACCTTTTTCAAATGGAGAAATAAGTTCGTGATTTTCACCCTTACCACACGACCAATGGGGTGACTGGATTTCACTTGACTGTGATTTTGGCCCTTCACTTTAAAATTTCGCCAATTGATAGGCGTGTCAAAGCACGTGCTTTTGTTGGTACTTAATTGGACTTAATGTAGGGTTAGATCTTAAGCATCATCTCCAGAGATAATACCTCCACTCTATTAATTTCTTTTTACTCTAAAAAAGAAACCAATTTGAGATTTTGACATTTCAAAAGTGACTGTTTTTTTCCCAAAGACCTTTAAAATTCATAGACTGGCAAAATGTCAGTTTAACTTAGGATTTTTGAACATAGCTATTACGTCAGATCGTTGGTACTTCGTACATTAGAATGTATTTGTGGTTTGCTATGGTGCAGTTAATATATGTATATGTATATATGAGGCTTTTTTAGCGATTTTTTTAAATCATTGATTAAATTTGAATGCATTTATTTAAGTTAAAATTTTATTAATACTTTAATTTGTTTTTAAAACAAAAATGAAATGGCTCTTTGACGTACAATTGTTCGAATAGGCAGACGATTCATATACAGTAATAAATTATCAAATAGCAAAATAAATTATACATAAAAAATAGTCACTAAAAGAATAGTAGCAAAACATAATGTTTAGGCGTATTAACACATAACCCGATCCCAACCAGAAAAAAAACAGACTATACTCCGAGCCAAGCAAAACAAAAATTTCATGAGCATAAACGCGACCCGAACCTAAAAATTCCATTTGAAAAAAAAAAAAAAAACTATGGATTTGATATTTGACCCGAATCAAATCTGAATCCCACAAAAATATTCAAATGAAGCATACCCCAATTCGATCAAAGAAAAATAATGTTCGTGTATATGCAACCCGACCCGAAACCTAAAATTTTTCACTGAAAAAACCCAAAAAATGACCAGAACGAAACCTGAAATCGATAAAAATATTCCAAAGAACTATAACCTGATAAGAGCAAGACAAAAAAACTTCCATGAACATAAACCTGACTCGAACCTAAAAAATTCCATTTGAAGAAAAAGCCTGAAGTTTTATGCAAACTACATCTGAATCCGATCAAAACATTCGAAAGAACCATAACCGGATTCGAATAAGAGAAAATAATTTTCGTGGACATGAAACCGATCGGAACCTAAAATTCCATTTGAAAAAAATACCTGAAATTTGAATCGACAAAAATATTCCACAGAACCATACCCGGACCTGAACAAGACAAAAAAATTTCCATGAACATGAACCCAATCCGAACCTAAAAAATGAACTAAATCTGAATCTGACAAAAATATTCCAGACAAGCATATCCTTATTCGAACAATGCAGAATAATTTCCGTTGATGCGCAACCCAACCTGAACCTAAAAATTCCATTAAAAAGCCGAAATCTGAATTGAACGACATCTGAACCCGAAAAAAATATTCCAAAGGACCAAAACCCGATCCGAGCAAGACAAAATAATTTCCCTGGACATGAATCCAACCAGAACCTTAAAAATCAATTTAAAAAAAATACCTGAAATCTGAATCGAACCAAATCTGAATCCGACGAAAATAGTCCAAATAACTATAACCAGATACGAACAAGACAATATAATTTCCATGGATATAATCCCCATTCCAAACCAAAAAATTTGTAAAAAAAAAGAAAAAAAATCCCGAAATTTGAACCAAACATAATCTGAACCTAACAAAAATATTTCAGTGAAGTATAACCTCATTGGAACTAGGTAAAATAATTTCCATATAAGTACAACCCGACGCGAACTTAAAAATCCCATTTGAAAGGAAAAAAAAAAACCCCACGAAATCTGAATTGAACCGAATCTAATCTGAACACAAATATTCCAAACAATCATAACCGTATCCGAAGAAGACAAAATAATTTCCATGAACATGAATCCAATCCGAGCCTAAAATTCGGATGTTCTACAAAACATAATGCGCTCCGTAGCGATGGAAAGTGAAACTAAGTACTTAGCGCGAGATGGTTAAAATATTTCGTTTATAGTTAATGTTAAATTAGAACTTGGTTACGGTTAGATAACGGTTAGGTTGCAATTACGTTCCGGTGACCCTTTTGTTATTTTATTTTCCGGTTAGGTTACAGTTAGGTCATGGTTAAGTTACAGTTAGGTTAAGGTTAAGTTGCGGTTAGGTTGTGGTTAGATTATGGGTAGGTTATGATTAGGTGACGGCCAAGTTACATTTATGGTATATTTAACTTGCAGTTAGGTTACTGTTAAGATACAGCTAAGTTACAGAAAAGTTATGATTCCGATACAATTAGGTTACGGTTAGGATTTTGTTCATAGAATGAACATTACGCATGTTTGATAAAAAATATACACCTATTTTTGTAAAATGGCTCTGAATTTATAATATTATATACTAACCTTTTAGCGAATCATCGAGAATCGATTTCATTCACGGTATAGTCAGATTTAAGAGTGATATTTAATTAGTTTGAAATTCAAAATATTTCACTTGGGATAACTATGTGAAAAAAGTATTTAGTTAAGTCACTTAACAGTAATTTTAAGGATAAATATCAACACGAAATCGTTGGACACATATTCCCTCCTGCGTTTCCCATTGCAGTCATTTTAAGTATTTTTGCAGCTAAATATTAGTTTTTTTTAAAAACCAATTTTTAACACATTCAGGGGGCACGTATTTAATATAATGTACAATGTAAAAAATTTGACCCTTTTGCTGTATCATCACTCCCCCGCTTTTATAGAATATATCTCTTTTGACCTATGACAATGCTCCAAAATAGGCTGAAGTAATCATTTTCTATAAAAGCGGTGGAGTGACGATGCAGCAAAAGGGTCAAATTCTTAACAGTGTATTAACACATATTTTGAGTTGAAGATAAAATCATAAAAATTTCAAGTTTGTTTAACATTATTATAACGGACCCGGGCAACGCCGGGCGGGTCAGCTAGTAAAAAATAAAAATAAACGAATATAATGGAAATTTGTAGAACCAAAACAGATTCCCCATGCCCTAAATACTCTTGCACTACAAATAAAGTGTGTAGTGTTATATTCGTATTAGCCATAAGAAAACAATAAATAACACGAATTTAGGGCTACCAACGCACAATAAAATAACCAAAAAACTGAAAAGAAGGAATAATCAAATAAAAAAAAATTACAATATAAATGGGTAGAAAAAAAAGGAAAAAAAAAGAAAACATACCACCACTATGAGATCCTTTTCTGAACATTATGATACAAGTATGATAAGAAAAAATTTTAATAAGTAAAATAATTAATATTAGCTATAAATTATTTATTGAATCATTATGTAATTCTTTGAGATGATAATATGTTAACTTTAAATGGAATTTTCTATGAAGAAGTGTTACAAAGTAGATATCTAAACAGGAGAAAACACATTGATAATACATCATTTTGGTAATGCGCAATTGCAGCAATTATCTAAACATTAGTTACTTAAAACAGTTGTAGCGGACGTGTGCTCGTACTGGGTGTTGAATGCAGACATAACTCAGAATATAAGATAAAACCAGTTTATTTAAACGGTTAGGGCTCAAGGGCAATGGAGCAGTTCTTTAATTTTAATATCTGGTAACAATACTAAAAGATTAAATTCACAGCTCCGGCTTCTAACTCAATCGGGGCACTTCGGAATACTTCTTACTTAAACTTCAGCTAGACCGCTAGATAAAACTTTATTAGACAGCCCGTGGCTGTATATATACTCTTTATTAACTTTGAAATATTCAACGTAATTAATATTAATTCTTACCAACGGCAAACTTCGCAAATTGTTCTCCTCTGAAGGAACTAACTGCTGGCGGCTCACTGTAAAACTCCTGGCAGACACACTCAGCTGGTTTTTGCTGCTAGACACCCCTAGCTGGCTAACGCCGCTAGACACACCACACACACTCAAACTCCAAGTTTTTATATGCTGCAAACTGAGATACTACAAATTTACATATTACTTATACGACTTAACTGTAGAAAACCGAGGAAGACACACATGCTCTAGAAAGTTAAAGTAAAAGAGAGGATAGACGTCGCTTTTACGCTACACGTTTTAAATCATTGACGTCACGATCTCAAAAAATGCTAGAATGCCTTTATCACAAAGGTCACTCCCTCACACAGTTAGTTTTTGTATTGTTTGTTATTAAAAAATATATATATAAAATAACATTATTAATAACAAAAAAGTTGAAAATGAATTCTTGATTTCAAAAAGAAAAGATATCAAGATTTAAAATATCAGAATGGACTTACATATATAATTACTAGTGTTTATGCAGAATAACAATTTTAATACTTCTGTAAACCATTAAAATCAATTACAATATATATATTTTTTAAAAAAGAAGCATTTTAATGTATAAACTTTTCTGCCAAAAATTGGACCGACTTCAAAAACTAATACAAAGTGAAAAATATTTTTTTTACATAATAATAATAAATTAAATTAAGAGCATAGTATTTACCATGCGTATTATTAAATTTATGTACATTAATTTGATTTTTTGGAGTCGGTGCTAGCCAAGCCAATTTACACATAATTTTCTAATAGGCACACATCCAAGTATCTAAGAGTTTTTTTACGATTTAATATTTAGTTAAAAAATTATTATTTTACGATTTGCATTGGATAATTAATTTTAATTTTAAACTTGACTTGGTTGGCATCGACTCCAAAAAATCAAATTAATGTAAAAATTAATGCAAAAAATCAAATTAATGTTTAATAAATATAATAATACGCATGCTAAATACTACTCTCCTAATTTAATTTCTTTTTACTCTTATGTAAAAAATTATTTTTCCCTTTGGAGTAGTTTTTGGAGTCGGTTTAATTTTTGGTAGAAAAGTTTATTTTTCTCTTTGTAGTTAAAAGTTAACGATTTTTGGATAATCACTTTTACCAAGCCAAGCTTAGAGACAAGTTGGAGCTGACACAGATAAATATGTAGTCTTATGCTTATGATTGGGAAAACAGAGTTACAACAATGAAAGTTAATTGGTAAAAATAACAAATTTTATTAGTTTTCGCCTAATTACTAAAAATTTTCTTGAGCCAATTTCAATGATAAGGAAGTGGTACCAATTCGAGAGCAGTCTCTTTCATTTAATGCAAAAAATTAATTAGTTGGTTGGGTAGTTTCGGAATAATTGGTGAACATGCATTAAAAAAATACATACGCGTCGAAATGATAACCTCCTTCTTCTTTATTGAAGTTGGTTAGTAAAAATTACAATACGGAAAAAATATTGTAAATTATACACGTATGTCAGGAGTGGGGTTCTAACACGCGCTCTCTTTCAAGAACCAGAGCTTAAATCTTACTTCTTGGACCGCTCGGCCATCCTGACTGCACTCTGATAGGCTACCATATCCAACGTCCATATTACTTTTAATTTGGGAGAAATAAGCAATTTTATTAGTTTCTGCCTAATTACTTAAAAAGTATTGAAGAAATTTCGATGAAATAGAAGTGGTACCAGTTCGAGAGTCTTTCATTTAAGGGGTCTCAGGAGTCTTACTTTTTACCTGGTAGTGCGATTTAGCAACATATACATTTGATTTTTTTTCTCAGTCCCTATTAAACTTAAATGCATAAAACTTTTTATACAGACAACTTAATATCTCTTCTATTTAAAATATTTTTTTTAACATTCTATATTGAATTTTTATTATATATTTTTTATATTTAGTTTTGATTTAAAATTTAAATTTTTCTTTGACTGCGCGCAACATTTCTCAAAAAATAATAAAGCAATTTGTATGAAACTTGGTAAATATCTTCATTTTAAGTTTAAAAACAACTTATACCTCAAATTTAGAATTTTAATTACATTGATTATTGATAATTGGCAATTTTTTTAATAAAAAATGATTTTTTTTCAATTTTTTCAAATTTAATTTAAATTTTAAATAAATAAATGCATAAATTGCTTTAAAATGAGGTATAAGTTCAAGATACATTAATTTTACACCATTATCAATTTTTTTAGCGGTTCTTGAACTAATAGTTTTGCTAGAATCCTGCGCACAATGGGTACAACTCTAATTTTTTTTAATCAAAATTAAACATTAAAAAAATAAAATAAAATTTCAATGTAGAATATTAAAAAATATATTTTTAATAGAAGAGATATTAAGGTGTCTATATTAAAAATTTTATGCATTTATATTTTATAGGGACTGAGAAAAAAAATCAAATGTGACATGTTGCAAGTTGCACTATCAGGTAAAAAGTAAGACTCCTGAGACCCCTTAACACAAAAACCAAATAAATCGGTTGGATAGTTTCGGAGTAATCTCTGAACATACATAAAAAAATACATATGCGTCGAATTGATAACCTAGTCTTCCTTTTTTGAAGTCGGTTAAAAATCAATTTACACAAAATTCAAATATTTACCCATTTCCAGTATAGGTACAACTCCGAAAAAAATGTATTTATGTTCAGATTTAGAATCCAATTATTTCATGTGATTTATTCGAACTTATCTGAAATAAACGCTGTCATTGGATCGTTAATATAAATGAATTAGGCTAAAGCATGGAGCATGCAAGATTAGCGCAACTTAACTTATTAGCACAACTTAATTATTCTAATAATCATCTTCTTTGACAATCGTGATTGAAAGTTTGCAAAGTATCGTTAGGCTTTTATCTTAATTGCTTCATCTTATATGTTAATAGATGCAATTCATTATTTATTTAAAACAGAGGCTATTTTATTGAGCCTTCAGTATATTCATTCCTTAATGAAGTTTTTAATTCAGTTTGAATAAATCTGCGGCTTACGATAGTGCATTGGAAACAAGAATCGACCAATGCATTTTAAAAAAACAGGAACAAATAACTAAATTGAAATATGTTATGCTTAAATAACATTTTATTACTTTCCATGAGTAAATTTACTTCTATATAAAATAAAAATTTTAAACATTTTACAATTCCACGTTTACGTCATGGAATAATCTGGGCAATCTCAAAAAAGAAAAAAGTGAACCATACTTTTTCAATGATTTAATGATAAAAATTTCAACAGAAATCCTACGTAGTAAGAAAGAAATTTAACTCCTTTTATTTAAAATTAAAATATCAGTAAACACGATCAGAGACTGAGAATGATTTTTTTTTTTTTCCAGATATCAACAAAGCCGTTATCAATGTTTATCAAATGATTTCCCAATTTCTAATTGCTGCAGTTTTTGCTAGTTTTATAATTTTTCTGTTGGGTGGAAAATTCATAAAAAATTAAATCTATTCCCAAATTTTAGTTGTCTTTTCACGTTGAAACACTGAACTGAAATTACTAAACGTGTTTTAAAAAATACATCCTAATAAATTATCGATAGCTACATTTGATTGTAAAAAGAAGTTTGCCATAGAAGTATCCTTGGCATGCATATTCGAGTGGTATGGGGCCGTTGCAACATTGTTGGCATACGTTATTGTTTGTCATGGCAGTAACGGTTTTAATAAGTAAAAAGAATATTGTGCAATTAAACTGATGGCATTGAGCTCACAGGCTACGCATACTAATTATACATTACAGCCTTATATTTTCAAGGGTTAATTCCGTTCGAAAAACAAATTAATGAGGGGAAACAGCTCCCCCCTATTCTCCATTTTATACTTAATCTTTGAATCCCCTAAACTAATCAAAGATATGCTTTATCATATAAAAAATCTATATCCAAAATTCAGAGCAAATCGGAAAATTCTTAATAAAAATCCATTTATATAATTTAAGAGGAGTTATCCCCCTCTTTTATACTTCACCATTAAATTCCAAAACTATTCAGAGATTCGCCCTTTCAGAAAAAACTTACATCCAAAATTAAAAGCGAATCGGACAATTCTGCATAAAAACCCATTTATCAAATTTAAAGGGAGGTACGCAAGTACTCCTTAAACAAGAACTTAACAAAACAAACCCATAGCTTATTAAGGAAACATCTTATCACTATGGACTGTATCCAAAAATTGAAGCATATCGTTTAATTCTGCAAGAGAAAACATTTAAATAAAATAAGAGAGTAATCCCACCGATCCCCCATTTTTACTTATCCAATGAATTCCCAAAACCAATCATGGAAGCGACTTATCAGAATGAACCTATATCCAAAATTCGAAGCAAATCGGTAAATTCAGCGGGAAAACCCCATTAACCATAGTTAAGGATGGGGTTACTTCCCATTCCCCCCCCCCCCTCATACTCATCCAATGAACTCGCAAAACAAATCATGGCGGCACCCTTATCAGGAGATCCTATGTCTAAAATTTGAATGAAATCTGATAAATTCTGTATGAAAAACACATTATATAAATCAAGGGGAGGGGCATTAGCCCCCCGTTCCCTCTCCTTAAATTTATCCAATGAGCACCTAATAATAATCATGGAGGCGCCTAACCATAATGATCTTATATCTAAATTTTGAACAAAAACTGATAAATCCACTTGAAAAATCCATTTATATCAATTAAGGGGAGGGGCATTAGTCTCCCGTTATCCCTGTTTACAGTTATCCAATGAACACCTAATACCAATCACGGAGTCACCTCATCAGAATGATCCTCATCTAAATTTTGAGCGATAACTGATAATTCTGACTGAAAAACACATTTATATCAATTAAGGGGAGAGGTCTGAGCTCCCCGTTCCCACATATCGAATGAACCCCAAAAACTAATCAGGGAAGCACTTTATCAGAATATACCTTTATACAAAATTTCAAATGAATCGGATATTTTCATCATGAGTTATCGCGTTATGCACGAACATACATACATACAGAACGGGCGGGAACATAAGATTTCAGACTTTGATCGCCTGAAACTAAAAAAGTAATGAAAATGTAAATCAAAAACGTAAACATACTTTTATCGTTTTATTCTTCGCAAAGCAATGAGGTTTTGAATTACGTTAAAATTTATGTTCATTCTCTTTCTTTTGTATTAGTTAAATTATCAATGTGCTATTGCATTATAATTTGACATTTTCTAACCTTTTTCCAAAATCTTTCATTATAGTTTGAGCAAACACGTTTATTCGGGATGATGCAATACCCGACCATACCGGAATGATTCAGAGTATATTTAAAATGCTTAAACAGAATCTATAAACAAGGATATGAATCTAAATCCCATTAAGAGTTTGTTTTCCTAATTTGATAAATAAATTTCAGAAAAAAAATAAGTAGGGTGATGTGGCTAATTTTCAAACAAAAATAAAACCTTTCCAATAACTGAGAAATCAATAAACTTTTGTTTTATCTTTATCATAACATATGTAAAATAATCACATGGTTGATGATCATTTTGAAGCATTTTCAGGTAAATAGTCTTAATAACAAAAAATAAAATTAACAAAATCTTGTCTGAAAATTACCCAGTCATTTGGGATAATTTTCAGACAGCTCTTTGTAGAGCTATTTCAAGGTCAGTTTAAACAAGAACTATGGTAATTTAGAGACACCATTGTAAAATTTCATGACACAAAGTGGGTTATTTATTAAACCATTTTTAATACAGAAAAAAGACATGAAAACCTAATACTAATTGTACACCTGAAATTCTTTTTTCTTCGGAATAAAAGTAGATTATACGGCCTTTTTTTACACATAGTTACTTTGGCTATATTTTTTGTTATATAATTTATGTAAATCACTAAAGAAATCCAGATTTTTATGATGATTGAACAGAAATGATCATTAAATAAGAGCATAAAACCGACACCAATAATAATTCAAAATAAATAAATAAATTAAATAAAAATAAATACGTAAATAAATAAATATTTTAGTAGCCTAACCTTTACTTTTACAGCAATAAAATTTTTAAACAACAGTAATTTCGACAGGACTAACTATTTTACTTTTCTATGATAGCATATATACCACTGTAGAATTTTTTTAATATTATCTTACAATAATTTCATATCTTCAATCAGCAATTTAAACTTGATTATTTTTTGACCTCCGATATCGGTTATTCCCAAGCCAGTTTAAGTTTTCATTTCAACTCCAATATATTTTTCTGACAGTCATGTTTGTGGAACAACTTTTGTACTTTTTGACTATTTGGCCATAATATAAAATTTGATTCCTTGGAATCTTTCACTTTCCTCATAAATCGACATCTTTCATCAAAAATCCACCATTTTAGTTTGAATTCCATCCAGCATTTTCATTTTAAGTTACAGATGGCTTTTTGAAGTTATATTTTAATATTTAAACATTTTTAAATCACTCACAAATAATTAATTCACCATGTAGAATCACTAAAATCACATTTGGTAACACATATTAGTGTCTGGAATTAACCCGGAAGACAGTCTGATAATTAACCCGGTGTTTCTTAAAAGGTAACTTTTTTTTATTCAGATGAACATCCAAATAATTTTACTTTGTTGTTTTCAAAAAGATAACATTTTCTAGTATCCAAAATCATTGTGGCATTTCTTCTAGAAGAGTTACCACACCCCAGAAATTGAAATTTGAAATCGGCGAAAAAAACTTAAACAAGAATTTTTTCATAGCATTTAGAAAACCAACTTTTTAAAAGACAGAGTAAGCTGCTAATTAATATGAAAATACTAAATGGAACAGAAAAATAGTTGATTGAATTAAACTAAAAACTGTTTTGATTAGATAAAAATTAGGAACGCGAGTTACTGCTGTCTATTAATTACCCCACATTGATCTGTTTAAAAATTACGCCAGGTTACACTACATCGAAAGTGTTGGAATATCCTCCATCTTTGCTTGTATAAAATTAAAGAAGCGCATCCTTTATTTATGAATTATCCGTTAAATAATATTTTTAAGAGACACAATATGTTACACAACTGTAGCAGGTTTCGTTGTGAGTAGAAAAGAAATATTAAAATTCTTTTTACGGTCATATCGTTTTCATCAAGCTTTCGAGTAGAAATAAATGCAGATAATTTTCATTGAGTATTTTAAAAGATTTACCTCCTCTTCCACCCGTTTGCTTATAAAAGATTTAAGAGATTTATGTTTGTTTTGTGTAATAAATTCTCCATAAAACTTCACTCTTGCAGAAAGATAATATTAGGTATTAATGTAACACTTGAGAAATAATTCAAGTGGATATGAATTGAAATAAAATGGATATACTTAAATTATCTTGTATTTCAGTGAAAGGAATTGCATTGAAATTATTACTAAAGAAACTGCTTTCTTAATAGATTTCAGTAGCGTATTAAAATTGCTATGATTGTTGTATTCATTTGAATTTCATGTGAAATGACTTTTATACCATCTCTATACTTATTGACGTATTTATCATAAGAATACTTTGTTTAAGAATATGTATTTGTTATAATACCCACAGTGCTGTCAAGATTGTTTTTAATTATAATTGTTTTATTTTAACTTTTTCCAAAAAATTTCATCATAATTTGCGCAAATTCAATTATTTGGGATAATGCAATTCTGGAACACTCCGGTTAATCCAGCGTATACTGTATAAGCTTAGAGAAAATCTATAAATGAGGATAAGAACTAAATCACATTAAAAATATTTTTTCCTGAATTCGATGTATAACATATACGATATATAAAATAAGTATATCAAAAGTGATGCTCCATCTTCGCATGTTTTTATTAATGCATGAAATGCGTTAAATAATATGGGTAATGCATGAGATCCATTAAATAATGTGTTAAAGACACACAATATGTTCCATAACTATAGCAGATGTCGTTCTCAGTATTCATATTAAGATCATTTTTACGGTCATATAATTTTCACCAAGCTTTCGAGTAGAAATAAATGCAGATAATGTTCATTGAGCATTAAATATTCACATTGACTTTAAAAGCACAGTTATTACTAGAAATATCTGGTTATATAATTTTCATCAAGCGTTCGAGTAAGAATAAATGCAGATAATATTCAATGAGTATTTTCAAAGACTTACCACCTCTTCCACCGGTTTGCTTAGAAAGCTTTAACAGATTTATGTTTGCATTGTGTAATAAATTTTCCATAAAATTTCACTCTTGCAGAAAGATAATATTAAGTATTAATATAACACTTCAAAAATAATTCAAGTGGATATGAACTGAAATAAAATGGATGTACTTAAATTCTGTTGTACTTCGGTGAAGGGCATTACATTGAAATTATAAGTATAACAAAAGAAACTGCATTCTAAGTAGATTTTAACAATACATTAAAATTGTTATGATTGTTATATTTATTTGAATTTCTGTTTAATTTCATGTGAAATGAATCTTAAATTATTTCCATATTTATTTACGTTTTTGTCATATGAATAGAATACGAACTTCAAGAATACGTATTTGTTATAATACATGCAGTGCTGTCAAGCATGTTTATAATTTCAATTACTTTTTGAATTAGTATGTGTTAGTAGCAGTTTCGAAATGGCACAAATTAAAATTGAGATTTTATTAAAAATATACTAAAATATTACACAATTAATAATTGTTTATTCCGACCTTCGAAATTCCATGTTTGTCACATTTTAATCATATCATAGATTTTTAGAATTCTAGAAGTTCCATTAATTTTTTAAATCATTTAATTTTAGAAAAATATTTTTAGAGGAATTGAAACTTTTTTAAATTCTTGTTAATCCCTTCGCGACGGGAGCTTTTTACAAAATTTTTAATGTTTGTCACCGGTTTTTGATAACAGAAATTTGCGCCTTATTCAATTGAGAAATTGCTTCGATTAAATAAAACAAATTTTACAGTAAAAGTTTACCGGTGGGAATAAACAAGGATTCTTAAGCCTTTTTGCGGCACGTATACATGTCGCTCGTCCCCAACGGCTTAAAAATTGTTATAAAATTGAAATAAATATCACAAATTTTAAATAAAAGTTCGAGAAAAAATGAAAAAAATTAATTAAACGTACTTAATGCACAAATAGAGCAATTATAGAGTATCTAGACATAGTTTCGGTCTCATTACATTTGATCTCAGAAAACTTATATTTTGTATATGAGGAAACCAGAAGTCAAGGGGTATAAGTTACAAAATTGAAAAAAAAATGAACAAGTGCACAGACGACCTGGAAATGTGCTTTTTTGTTTTTAGGTAAAGAAATATAAGTGATTTTCTAATTATGTGTTGCGTTCTAGTGATGAACCACTTTCGCCGAATAATTATAAATATTGATTAATTATAAATTTAAAGAAAATTGTACTATACTATTTTTATAATTATTGAAATAAGTGTTCAAAGACCACATTGAAGCAAGTGGCAGTTTTTTATTTCAATTTAGTCAATTATTATTAATGTATTTATTTAATGCCAATTATCTTAAAACTAAATTTACTCCAAGTCAAATTTTTGTCACTTGTACTTCTTGGCGTCTGAGGTCGTCATATAATAATAATATTGCAAAAGTTTTACATTTCTGAAAACATTGTCCATTTTACTGTCATACTAATTCACCTTTAACATTCAGTTAAACTTACAGTCTGAGAGGGGCATATACCAAAAAGTTTTCTTCTAAAATTCATGAAAGTTTGCTTGTTTCGTAAATGGTAACGTTTATTAAAAAAACCAATTCCAAAAATCATTACTTTAGTATTAAAAGATACATAGTTTATCCAGTTATTGAAGTTGAAACATAGTACAAATTGTGGTTATCATTATATGTTATCGTCTAAAATAGTGATGTAACATGTTAAATTATGATTAGTTCTTCTAAATGGAAACTGCAGAAAACATGCTAACATGTTCGAGACCAGGTATTTACCAGAGTCTTGATCAGAGCCTTTATCCACTCTGTGACTATGGGATAATACAGGAAAATAGTATTTCCATAGATTGAGATTTAAGACCACTAGATTAATTAAGTTATTTTTTTTTTAAATAATTAAAAAAATATTTTTCCCTATACGATATAGTTTTTTGTGGCTAATACAAATAAAAATATTCAAAGTGAAATTCAATGTATCATGATATTATATGGTTACTAGACATAGTTTTACTCACCCAAAACTTAGATATTTGTTGCGCTTTACATCGTTCTGCTACGCTGCTATAGCAACATTTTCAGTGATACGCCATCTCACTATCAATATTTTTATTTTTACTTTAAAATACACTCTATATATATAAAAAAAATTTAAAACGTTTAAAAATAAGATTATACAAGTTGAATGTAGATTTTGCCATTGCAGAATTTCGTTTCGCCTCCGATTAGATTAAAAGAAAAAAAATCGATAGAGGTTTTTTTAGAAGGGCGACCCCGTTTAGATTGCAATGAACTAAATTCATTTTTCTTGTGTTTATCAATATAATAGCAAACAGAACGGCGTGAAATACCCAATTGAATAGCAATTTCTCTATGAGACATTGGAATTACGGAATAATAACGAGATACAATTTGACGTGCTACTTCTTCATTGGCTAGATTCATCAAAAACGGATTTTTTCTTTAGTTTAAACGCTTTTTTATAGACTCTGAGTTAAAGAAAATGCAATTTACCTATAAAACGAGTGGAATTCCGTCGAATTCGACGAATGAAATGTTTAAAAGACCCGATCGATTTGGTTTTAAAAAAAAGCAAAAGTAATTACATTATTGAATCAATATATAATAAATATATTTACAAACTAAATGTCAAGTTTGCCAGTTACAATTTTGCATGCAAATATTAGCACATCTTCAGTTAAAATTGTAATGCTGGCGAAATCCAGAAATTTTTATTTTATATGCGCTCACAAAAAAATAGTTTTATAAAAAAAAAAAAAAAAAAAAAAAAAAAAAAAAAAAAAAAAACTAATTTCATTTTTACTGTGACATTAATTCACTAACTGAAGTCATCTGAAAGTAAAATCTCAATCTCAGTGTCCATAATGAAAAGAAATATTGAAATGTAATATCGGGTACTGCCAGGTTATCCCGTCGACCAAAAAATTATCGCCAAACTATAAGATTGAATGCCAATAATGGATGATCGTGAATGTCACATTCAATGACATTAAATACCATTCATGTGTTTAAAATGTCATTAATAAATTTTTATTTCGACTTTTTATTAATATTTTTATTAATATTCTACTAATTATTTGTTTTTTCGTTATTTAAAATAAAAATTACGTCAATATGTATAATTTGGCTATTAGTTTGGCGATTTGTATAATTTGGCGAAATTGGTCGACGGGATAACGGAGTAGTACCTAATATCGTTATGAGTAAAAATGCGATGTTTTAAATAGTGACGTCATTTTCTCTTCAAATGGTTTTTAAAAGTTATTGTTATTAGTAATATGTAAAAGGCATCCGTAATAATATTGTAATTTCCATTTATCTGGTTGCTGAATGACATCATTTTCCCCATTTGAAAATTTTCTTATTTTGCTTTAGACATTAATTTTTATCACAAATTATTTTCTGTTATTTTATTTACATTATTAATATTATTTCTCAGTAAATATATATATTTTTACCTCAATTAGTGCATAATTATACGCAATCATTTGGAAAATAAATTTTTATTATCGAGAGAAAAGCTAAACTGAGTTGCATCCATTTTAAAGAAAAATCGTAAAAAATATTGAAAATTAAAAATAAAAAATAAAAATGGAATTAATTTAAAAAATAGCTACAATGGGCACAACTACAAATAAATAGCTTTCATTTAAAAAATAATTATCCAAATCGGTTGAGTAGAAAATTCAGGGATGGTGGCACGACATTTTTTAGCTTGTCTGAAAGAAATAGCATCGGAGGCTAAAAAGAAATAATTATATTGCTTTGAAATTTTGCATGCATAAATATTTTGACTAAACATGTAAATGATTAAATTTTGGTGTCCAATGAATAAATAATTCAATTTTTAGCACATCCAGAAGATATATATTAAGGAGCTGTTCACGATCTTTTTATAAAAATTTCAGTCTGACTGCGATTTAGGAGACATTTCAACGACTGTAAAAACGACTGCCACAGGATTCAAGCTCATTACGAGCAACTTTCACAGTTTGGAAGAGGTCGTATTATTAGACTGAAAGAGGTAGGTTGTACAAATCGAAGAACTGTTGGATATCAGATTCAAAGCGATGTGGCGATAAGCAGATGTTGGCTAGAATGGGTGGACAACGACAGATTTCAGCGTCATGATGGTAACTGTTGACCTAGGACGACGACAGGTCGGGAGGACAGAGTGATTGTCAGATCAGTTGTCACAGCACCTGATTCATAGCTATCAACCATCAGACGTGCGACCTGCACACGAGTGTCTACCAATGCCGATTACAGAGGGCTGAAAGAGCAACATCTACGCTCATACCGATCATTACGTCACATACCACTTACGCTTGCACATTGTCGAGCCAGAGTACGGTGGTGTTTGGCTTGTTCAGGTTGGAATGATGCTGACTGAGGACGTATAGTCTTTAGCGACGAATCCCGTTTATAACTGTGGCCTGACGATAATCGAAGACGTGTCTAAAGACTCCCACGCGAACTTGCTGATCCGGCTTTTATTATTGCACGCCACACAGGCCCTCAACAAGGAGTTTGGCCTGGGGTTCCATTTCCCTTGATAGCCGAATCCCTTTGTTCATCATTAAAGGACACTTACAGCACAGCGATGCATCGACGACATTTTGAGACCTGTTTTGGTACCGCAGCTTTCACAGTACCTTGGGCTTATATTTCAGTAAGATAACGCCAGATCACACAATGCACGTCTTGCTATGAACTGTCTTCGAGCTCATCAAACACTTCCTTGGCCAGCCATATCGACATATCTCTCTCCTATCGAGCATGTCTGGGATATAATGGGAAGTCGACTGCATCTACCAGAAAATGTTGATGACCTAGCCCGACAATCGGAGCAAATTTGGCAAGAAATACCGCAGGAGACCATCTGGACGCTTTATAAATCATTGCAACGCCACGTGGCAGCTTGTATCCAGGCAAGAGGTGGATTATTGAATTTGTTTCTTTGTAACATGTAACTTTCAAATAAATCATTTGATTGTTTTGAAAATGTGATCATTTTCTATTCTGTAAACTATTTTTCTACCCACCAATTTTTGTCTTCATCGAACTACTCTTTCTTAGTGCATCGATGTTTTCGTTATAGAATGTATGTCAAGCATAGGAAAAATCTTTTACGAAACAAAAAGAAAAAAAAAACTGTTTAAATGATATGCTGCCTCCCGGAACAAGGATAAATTTTTGGATTAAAGATTGAAACATCTTTTTAAAAACATATGATAAGCAAACTTATCAAAACCACTCTTAAAAAGTATTAATTTGACTTTCCCTCATAACAATTTTACAAATTTTGTTTCTGATATCTTTTAAAATATATATTTTGCGTTTTTTGATATTCGGCTATTAAGTGTTTTACTCAAAATTAATCTGAAGAAATGGTCTAAAATCTTGTGAAATAATGAAAATGTTTAAACATTGCTTTGCAATTTTCGCCCTTTAGAAACAATATTAGTAGAACATCTTTCGGAAAGAAGTATTCAAAATGAATTGAATATTCCAGCATGTTCGCAAGTTACTTAAGAGCTGTTCATTGAAATAGTTCAAAATCTTAAAGTCATTATTAATGTATGACTATTTTATGAATGTACAGGGTGTACAGTAAATGACTGATCCATTTTGAATATAAATAACAAAAAAAAAAAAAAAAAAAAAAAAAAAAAAAAAACGAAAAAAAAACGGTTTGAGATAAAAATGCGCGGTTTGATGTATTGTTATAAAAAAATAAAAAAAAATTCTAAAAATGCACTTTCTTCAAATTGTTAGAATTTCGACCAACAGATGACGCTGGCGGCAACAGGTGGCCGAAATTCAGACATTATTCTAGTTTTTAAAAGCATGAACATTTCGACTCATTTTGCAGAGTCAAACCTTAGTCGATATTTTGAATCGACTCTCGATTTAACTGCACATACAGAGCTTGTTGGATGGAAAGATATTTAAAATAATATTTATGACTGAATAACGTCTATTGTACTTAATAAAAACCAGTAAAATATACTTTTTGATAAGCATACATTTTTCACACTTTTACCATAAATAAATTGCATTGAAAAAATGTTTTTGTAACCGGATAGCTGACTTCTTTTTGCGCATAATAAATTGAAAATATGGGATAGCCACCGCTTTTTTAAATTAAAAACAGTCTGATATTTAATTTAAACATTCCTTCCAATAAATACTATAAAATTGAATTGAAAAAAATTAGTGATGTCAAAAAGCTTTAAGTGACGGATCAAGCAAACTGTTCTTGCCTGAACGTCTTGCAGTGAAATGAGTTAAGTGATTAAAACAGTGGTACGCAAATATGTTGGCAAGTTCCCTGTTTAAAAAAAAGCGAGGCAGTGACTTATAAATCGGTACATAAAAATATATACAACTTAGAATGAAGGAATCTGTTTATAATAAATTCTGTTTTAAACATTAAAAAATATTGATTTTGACGGGGAAAGTAAAATACGGAATTAACTGCTCAGACGGAAACCTGCCGAAAACTAAATATTGTTAATTTTTACGAAAACCAAATTTATCTCTACATTATATTCATATTATGACATTTAAGTTACCTTTTTTCAAAATTTCATTACAAAGAGGATCAGAGATCCTGAAATATAATTTTCGTCATCTCACCCCCCCCCCCCTTCTTAAACTATTCTTCATGACGAAAAGAACGGGAAATAATTCTGAAAATTCCTTTTTTATCTGATTTGAAACAAGAAACATTAATAAAAAATGATTCGAAAACTTTTAAAAAATTATATATGAAAAACACAAATGTTCCAGTAATTTGGTAATATTTATTTTTATAAAATTGAACTAAAATAAGTAGAACTATGATGATTCAGAATCTATGATGCTTTCTGTAATGAAATCTTGAAAAGGGGTGACTCGCAGGATATAAAAATAGGTAAATCGCTTTTTTTTCTTTTCAAGCATCCTTCAAATTCACTGTAGATGCATTTGCAGTCAGGGAGAGGAGAGTAAAGTGTTGTTTGTAAAATGTTTCTTAAAATATCTCGTGACTTCCGTAAAGATTTTTTCGGATATGTCAAATATCTAAATATAAATATAACGTAGGGATGATTTGGTTTTCGGGGAAATAAACAATTTTTCGCTTTAGACAGATTTCATCTTAGCAGGTAGTTCCGTATGATACGTTCTCGGTCGTGATCATTTTTTTATGACCAAGACAAGATTTGTTAAAGACGAAATATAGACGAACCTTTATTCTAAGGTTTAATATATTTTTATGTGCCGATTTATATGTTACCCCCCGCTTTTTTTTAGACAGGGAACTAACCAACGCTATTTGCGTACCACTGTTTTAACCACTTAACTAATTTGCCTGTATGACTAACGGACAAGAAGAGTTTGCTTAATCCTTCACTTAAAGCTTATTTATACCACAAAAATTTTTTAATACAATTTCTTACTATTTAATGAAAGAAATGTTTAGATTAAATATTACGATTTTTATAGCTTAACCCACTAGTGCCTTGCGTCCCTTTTTAGGAACGATTATAAAAAAGACAAGAAAGCACTTTTCACATTATTAAATAGGAAGATAGATAAACACTATTTTTAACGAGACACATTACTCAATAAATTAAGATAAATATTATTCTTCTTTTAAAAGTGGTGGGAAACCGAAAAATTCATTTTTCATGAAAAATTAATTTGAGCATTAATGGGTTAAAGAAGTGGTGTTTATCCCATATTTCCAATTTATTGAATATAAAAAGAGTTAATCGGTCAGTCAACCGGTTACATACACTTTTTTTCAATACAATGTACTTATGGTAAATGTGACATAAGTCAATCTTGTTTATAAGCATGTTTTACTGGTTTTTATTAAGTATAATAGACATTGTTCAATCATAAATATTATTTTAAATCTCTTTCCGTCCAAGAAACTCTATTTCTGCAGGTGAATCGAGAGTTCATTCAACATGTCGACTGAGATTCCACGCTGCAAAATGAGCCGAAAATCTCATGCGTATGAAAACTAGAGTAATGTCTGAATTTCGGCCGCCTGTTGCCGCCCGCACCATTTATTGGCTGAAATTCGAACTATTTTAAGAAAATGCATTTTTAAAAATTTATTGATTTTTTATAACAATGCAACAAACCGCGCATTTTTATCTCAAGCAGTTTTTTTTTACATTGAAAATCGGTTAGTCATTTACTGGGCACTTTGTATCTATATTCATTGAAACGCATTACGCCTAAACTGTTCTTAAGCTGAAAAAGGATTTTTTTTATCATAAAATATCTAATATATAAAACAAAAATTTGTCTATCCACCAATTCAACAGCAATTTCCTGTCAAATTAACATGCTTTGTTACAGAAGTTGCTTAAAACTAAAAATCCACTGTAAAATTCTTACACCTACAATTACTTTTTTATAGAAAGTTTTGAAATTAAAAAGTAAAAAGTTTGATGGATTAAAAAAAACTGTGAATATTATATATCATAATTTACCACTCAATTTTCATATTTCTATGTGCAGTAGTTTTTTTTTAATATTAGCGAAAAATGCAGTAGGGTACAAAATATTAATTGTCAGCGGCGGTGACAACGTCAGTTACTTTTTTTTTTTGTATGAGAGAGATTATGCTTGAATCAAACCATTTCATACATATATTTAGCAGATTTTGAAATCAAATGTCTCTAAACATTCGCTCAAATTAACATTCATAAATATAAAATTATTTTATACTTCATTTTATCTTATGGTAGAAAAATGCTCATACATACAAAATATGATATTATTAAAATTATGGAACACAAATTCAAACATTTAATGCACAATATTAGAGAACCGATTCCTTTATTTTTATAGATATTAGCTTTTCAAAATATTTTCTTCTCAATATGTATGTCTGAATGAACATGCATAATATTTTATGTAAAAGTATCTGTTTTCCCTGCCTTTAAAGATTTATTCGAAATAACGTGATCCTCTTGTGTTTCAAACATTGCCATTTGACTTTCATAGTCAATATGCATCATAAAATCTCCTAAGTAAATATGTGTTTGGAACTGTAGTCATTATGCATACACTTTTGTTTGCAAAGCATTATTTATTTTTTATTTATATGAATAGTATAAACAGTTCTATAAAAGAAAGAAAAGATATCTATTGAGTTTGAGGAAAAATAAAAGATATTGTAAAGCATGATAGTAAAACACTTTATTTTATATTTTTCTATTTAAATAAAAATATATTACCCAATTAAACTAATAGCATAGAGCTCACAAGCTATTCACACCATTTGCAAATTACACCTTATTTTTTCAAAACATAATGTCCCTGGAAAAACAAATGAAGATTTGATTAACTCTTCAATTTCCTTCCTTTTATATTTAATCATTGAACCCCAAAACCAATCAAAGACCTTATCAGAATGAACCTATATCAAAATTCAGAGCATATCGGATAGTTCTGCATAAAACTCATTTATCTTATTAAAGGAACGGGGGGATGATCCCTCATTCCCTCCTTTTAGATTTAACCATTTAACCTCGTACCTCCTCAGTAATAAAACACAAACTTTGTACTCAACGACAACAATTTCTATGGCTCAGTCAGTAAGACGTTCTCCTATTGTCAAGAGATCTTGAGTTCAAACGCCAGGGTGACATAGAACAAAATGTGTAAAAGATAAATAATGCAGCAATTAAAATTCTTTGAAATAACTGAATTTGAGTGATTTACCAATTTAAAAAACTAAATTAAATTATTATCATTAAAAATACATTTACAAAGTCTTGCGTATTTTTAACGATGTTATTTACAGTCTAATGTAAATTTACAAAATAACGTCTCTGCTTATAGAATCTCAGTTTTTCTAATCTCTATAACTTTACATAAGATTTCACATAATGGATTTCATGTAGATTCTGTACAATTCCACAGGAAACTTTTTATCAGTGCACTTTTGTGACAGGATTGGGAATTTTCTCGAACCATCCACCACTTTTTTCCATATTGCTATGAAAAAAATTTCTTTCTCCAGGACATTTGAAGAAATAGTGAATCAATTTATCAAAATGAATTGTTTTCGAAGAAGCAACCTTGAGAACCTTGCACAGTTATTCCTGCAAGATAATGTTGCTCTCGCACCCATGTATGACTCTAAATCTCATCATTTTAAAGGATAGCATGCTATCAATTAAGTAGAGAGACTTTTCTTCAACCCCCTGGCCGTCAAGCAAAAAAGACAAAATTGCAATTTTTACTTTCTTCTATCTTTACAAGAAGAAAGTATTGGATTCCTGAAAATTTCCGACTTCCGGTTTTCAACGGATTTATACGTTTTAGAAGTTCCTGAACACGTTTTGACTATTTTTAGAAAATGTCTGTCTGTGAGTCTGTCCGTCTGTCTGTCTGTCTGTCTGTCTGTTTGTGTGTCTGTCTGTATGTGACAAGAAATTTGTGGGCGCTCTATCTCAAGAACTAATGCTCGAAATTTCATAAAATTTTATATTCAGTTAGACCTTGATCTGAATTAGTGCCTATTGATTTTTGGTGTAAATTGGGCTGCAGGTGGCGCTGCTGTACTACGTTTTTCATGATTTTTAAGATTGCTATATCTCAAGAACTAATGCACAGAATTTCACCAAACTTCAAATTCTGTAACCCCTTGATATACATAGACGCTGATTAAGTTTTGGTGTAAATTGGCCAGCAGGTGGCGCTGCTGGTCCACGTTTTTCATGATTTTCACGATAGCTATATCTCAAGAACTGATGCACATAATTTCACCAAACTTCAGATTCCGCGATACCTTGAGATACATAGCCACTGATAAGGTTTTGGTATGAACTGCCCTATAGGTGGCGCCGCTATGCTACATTTTGCACGATTTTTGCGATAGCTATATCTCAAGAACTAATGCAGAGAACTTCATCAAATTTTAGATTCTGTTACACTAGAATATATAACATAATTAGACGCTGATTACATTTTGGTATTAACCTTGCAACAGGTGGTGCAGCTATGCTGCATTTTGCATGATTTTTCCGATAGCTATATCTCAACAACCAACGCACAGAATTTCATCAAACTTCAGATTTTGTTGCAAAATGACATATAACATAATTACACGATGATCAGGTTTTGTTATAAATCCTTCAACTGATGGTGCTGCTGTGCTATATTTTACACGTTTTTTTTTTAACTAGCTATATCTCAAGAACTAATGCACAGAATTTCATCAAACTTCAGATTCTTTTACACCATAACATAATTAGACGCTTTTTTACGTTTTGGCATAAATTGTCCAAGATATGGTGTTGCTGTGCTACGTTTTGCAAATTTTTTGTTATAACTATATCTCAAGAACTAATGGGCGAAATTCCATCAAATTTCAGATTCTGTTAGGTCTTGACATAAACAAATGCTTATTATGTTTTAGTATAAATTACTCAACATGAGGCACTACTAAGCTCATTTTCTCAGAATATTAATTAAATTTTGCGTTTTAGGCTTTTCGGATACCAGAATCTCATTAGGCTAGGTCAAATGTTCGAGGAAATTCGATAGTGGGTAACTTTGGGGTCACCACGTTTTTTTTTTTAAATATTAAAATGTACTTATGAGATAGAAGAAAGTTTTGGGATTGACACATCCAACTAGTTTTTCTCTGTAATTATTTTTAAATGCTTACAAAAGGCGGTTCATTTTCAATACGGCATGGTTTTCTATAGTACGTATATTCATATAAGACTTGAGATTCTGAATAATAACTTATTTTTTGAAAACTAGATTAAATCTGTAGAGTTATGCTAATTTTAATAATGCTTCTTCTGCAGTGAAACCTGCAGAATAGCAAACGGATGTTCGCGGCGGTGAGTAACCATAATCACTATCATTTATTATAGAATAGGTACTTGATTTCTTGTTTAATTGAAGTGAATATAACTTAAATAATTTATCAATTAATTTGGTTAACTACTTAATACATATAGGAATTTTTTTGCCATGCTGCCATTTTTACGCTTTTTTATTTGAACAAATTGTTTGCCTTTTTCAATCGCAGTTTTTAACAATTAAACAAGAAAGTTCACAATCAACATTCAGTGACAATAGAAAAGTGAAAAAGTTGGAAACCTTGATTTGTGTGTTTGAATTACATATTGGGACATTTCAATAACAATGATATCATTGATGTTATATATATATATATATATATATATATATATATATATATATATATATATATGTATATCTGTATAAATTATATGATTGAAATGTTTCATATCAATAAAAGCTATTAAATATAATTTTTTATCATTTGCTTAAATCTACCTTTTATTACGACAGTAATTATTTAAAAATACTTAAGTAGAAAAGTCAATAAATTTTAAATAATCGATACATTCCTAAAATGTTTGTTATTAATAAAATTAAATGAAAGGATTTGGCAATAAAAAATGATTTCTTACTAATTTAAAGTATCGCTACAAGATCGCAATCTAATAGATTTGAAGCATAATTTATTTGCAGTAAACCTGAGTTATTAAGGGGTTACTTTAGATATTCACATACAAATTCTTAGTGTACTTATGATGCATGTGTTGGGAACAGCTGGAGGTTATAATACATTAAATATTACCCATAAATCCTTATTTTAGGAACAGCTGCGCGCATATGTTTCAGTAATTCGTTATAATTCATTATAAGTATAAAATAAATAAAAGTGCAATTATTTCCGCAGTTATATTGAAAAATTTCGTAATATATAATAATATTAATTTTTATGCATAAATGGAATAATTGGCTAATATGAAAAAAAAGGTGAACAATATATAAAATATGAAATATATTATGGCATCTGAATTACAGTGATGTATCTGCTATTGATAATGTCACTGTAACATATTAAGTTAAAATAATTACATTTCAGGATATTACTGATATGGCGAAATTTGTCGAAATTTAACTAAGAACTTCAACTATACAGTTAATATTTTTTTCTAACTAGCTTTATTAAGAGATTAAGAAAGGAAACATAGTTTTTAACACATTCTTATTCCATATCATGGCGTGTTTTGTAGTTTATTTTATCTTAATTTATATTCATATATTATACGAAGATTATACATATTATTTGTAATATCGTTAAACCCTTATTTATATGTCATCTGTTAAATGTACTTAGAAAAATTAAAAAGCAAAATTTACTAATGCAATCTCTTATTTTACATTAAATTGTATCTTAAAGTTTATATTATCTTTATTTCTGATCCGATTTTATGAAAAATATGCATAATATTAGTGAATTCATTGTATTATTTTTTATAAATCTATCGTGATTAACAGATAATGCTGTTCTTATTACAATATAAATATTAAAATAAATAAACTGTAAAAAATAACTGCAATGAACGGTAAAATCTCAAAGTTTACGTGTTCCTTATATTATTTATTGAGCATCTGGAACAAAATTTAAGATCAGTACTAATAAATAAGCTACTCTATTTTGATAATGTCATTGTTGTTTATAAAAACAATAATGACATTATCAATATAGAGTAGCTTCTTTATTCAATCGGAAATTATTGGATAGGTTTATGATAATGTCAATATGTATTATTCAGTTTTACGCAATCAGAGTTTTAAAACATAATTTCTCCCTGAAAATGACTCACAAAACTGCAATATGTTTCATATGGTGCTTTCTTAAACTCTTTTTAACATGCCTATTTTCGAATAGTAATCATTTTCTTTCACTAACTGTTTCCCTGTTTTGCCTGTACTACGTACGGGAAGACAAATTTGCTTGATACATCACTTAAAGCTTTTTGACATCACTAATTTTTTTAAATACAATTTCATACTATCTAATTTCAGAAATATTTAGACTAAATACTACTAAAATTTTAGATTAAAAAAAGTTGGGTTAATTCATATTTTCATACTATTGTACATAAAAAAACAAACATAATATTTATAAAAAAAATAGTTAAGTGGTTAGTTCGTTTTTATTAATATTTAAATTTGATTATATAATAAACTAATTATTTTGTTTGGAAAATGCTATACTTGAAAATAAGGAAAACTGTCAGCTGTGTTTGTGTAAATTTATATACAAGATTTTAAAATATTTATAGTATGAATATTATGTGATATACTGTAATATATAATGCAGAATCCTATTGTAAGGTGTCTGGTGTAATAACGCCAGGTGAAGTAATAACGCCAAGTGCTAATATTATGCATAATTATGAAATAATCCTGTAAATGACACCCATGTGCTCTGCGCAGAAGGGTTTTGAGTCATATAAATCGCAAAAACAGGTTAATTAATTTGTTCCATTTGTAGGTCTTATTGCTTTTACAAGCAACTAAAATTAACGCTTGATCTAAAATTTGCGAGATACGTTTTGTGATGTGAAGACTATATTTTTTATCCGGAAATATTTTGTTTATTACATAATTTTATAGTGCATTTCATGTACTTTCAATATGTTGTTGAAGAATTTGGATATCTTCTGGAGATAATTTGTAATTTAAAATGTAATGCGCAATAAGGATACCGGGGTAATAACGCCAGGCCTTGGAGTTATTACAACAGTTGATTTCCAACAGTGGCCGAACTACATCCGAAAGGCGTTTAATTATTAATATGGGACAGCATTATTATCATTGTTGAAATGGTAAGATTAAGGGGAAGGGGTCCAATACCCAAAACTAATCTCTCTATTTTGTTTTTTAATACTAATGTAAAAAATAATTTTAAACTCGTATAAATAAAACTATATCAAATTGTTTTCGATATTCTAATTCGAACATCTTCAAAATCAGGTTTCTACTAAAATTCCACTGGATTGTTCAATTGAGCTCTAAATTTTAACTATCCGCTTTCTCAACATTCGGTTTTTCAAAATTTTCAAAATTTAACCTTTAACATATGTGACAGAAATTGTAACGTAATTAATGTGAAGCAGTTTTTGAGACCGCAAGATTGAAAGATGAATAAAAGGCGGGAATAACTCATAGGATTGTGTTTTTGTACTAAACTTTTTATACAAGATTACTATACTTAATATTCACCTATTTAAAAGTCTCTGGTGATAGTCCAAATGAAACAAAATTTTGGTAGTGTTTGTATTTAAACTGAAAAATACAAGTTAAACTATAAACATTAAAAGAAAAACAGTAGTCTATGAGTCCGGTAACATTAGTTAAAGGTTAAAAGGCATCAATAATTAAAAATCATAGAATACTGTTCCTGCACTAAACTAACTCTAAAATTTGAGGAGGGGGGGGGGGGGGAACAGCGTTCAGTGAGATTGCTAACAGCAGTTCAAAGTTAATTTTGTTGCTAATATAGAGATAATAATATGTAACCACTTGAATCATGTATAAAATTTAATAAAAAAATCGCATTGGGATAGTATTTCTTTTATAAAAAAAATTTATTTAATTAATTAAAAATTTTATTAAAACATGTTTTAAATAATACTGACAGTTTAACTTTAGGTTAAAAAACCGCATTAATGTGGAGTTATGGGTTAAAAACTACTTACAAGAATACTATAATAGTATTAACAAAAATGTATTACATATAACTCTAGTTATTATAAAATTTCACATGATTAAAATATTACATTATAAAATGTTTAAACCATGCAATGTTTCTTATAATTATATTTAAGCGGGTCTTTTTAAGCAAAGGGAGGTGCAGTATGTTATATTCTGTTGAAGCTCCCCCTCGCTTCTTTTTCTTTCACTTTCACAAAAAATGAATATTTTCTATCGCATAGAATGCATATATGGGAATATATATTCTGATTCAAATAAATACAGTTAAAACCGTGCAATGTTTCTAATAATTATATTTAAACTGTCTTTTTTAAGCAAAAATTGTGCTTAGAATCTGACATTCCTTTGCCTCCTCCACCCCCCCCCCAGTCACCACACCTTTATTTTTCTTAGACTTTCACAAAAAATTGAACATTTTCAATACCTTAGATTGCAATTTTTCAATTTCTAGAGCTGTAGAGTTTATATTTTTAGAATTGGGCAATCTACATTCCATTATTCCATCTTACTTTATAGTTTTGCCTGCATGGCGTTATTACCCATATAGGTAGGTAATAATGTCAAATAGCATTGGTCAAGAAATCACGCCATTGCATTTTATGAATATACATCTGTTAAATTATCCTTTTTATATAGCTACTCAATGAGTTGCTGTATGAAATCCTATATTTGTTTGAAAAATACAATCTAAAACTAAGGCGTGAAAATTGGTAGAACCTTAACGTGGCGTTATTACCCTAGGATACCTTATGGTTTCCTTAACTTAAAAAAATTGTAACGCACAATTAACCATGGGAACTTTTTTCACATGATTTTAATCCAAATGACTAATTTTTGAGTATTAAATAAATCTTCGAAAAATACTTAAGTAAAGCAGTAAATTCCAATTTTTTATTACAACTTAAAGTGAAAGTGGTGCGCTATATCTGTAGACAACTAGTGAAAATTTTCATAAAATGTTTCATCTATATTCGACAGACATGATTTATATGGTAAAATAAATTAATTTTTAAGAATAGATGTTTTTATGGACATGAATTGAAGGCACTCTAAGTGAAGTATTAAAATAAAATTGATTTTATAATCCTGGCCACATATCGTCTGTTGTTGATCAAGTAAAAATTACCACATTCAAATCAGATAATAAACACTGTCGCGTCTGTGCCGGTTCAAATATCGGAAAACAAATGAGGAAAAAAAAAGTATTTTTTTATTTATCATGATTTAAATTAAACTCTATGCCATTTTATATTTAATTTTTATATTTTATTAAATGCACAAGTTAATTTTTACTGTATTATATAAAAAATATGCGTATTTTCATTAGAATCGTTTTAAAAACACAAAAGTCGAAATAACTATTTTCTAAAACTGTTTTTAAACATTAAGAAATTTTTATTAGTAAAATTTCATCTATCATGAATATAACTTCTTGAATATTTCTTATTTTGGCAGTTATTGCAATCTAAAACTATAAACGTATGAATAACTATTTTTTCTTATGCAATAAAAAAATAATATTTTTATATGTCAAATTTATTATTCAAATATTTGCACCAAATTTTGTTATAATTAATTTTTTTAATAACAGTTAATTTAAGAACAACAAACTCTCTGATTAATGTAACTTAAGAATTAGACACAATCTTATGTCTCTAAATGATGTTCCATATTCTGCATTGGTAAACAAAACTTACGCAGAAATCAGACATTGTAAATGCTGAATTTGTGTAAAGTTTCTAATTACATTTGAACTTCAAGGGTAAAGGCAAACAATGCATTTCTAGTCTACAAAGAAGATTCAGCAATTTCATTCGTGCAACAAAATTTCAAACAATAAATTATTTAAAAAATATATAATAATGCGAAAAAATTTAAGATTCCTAAATCAAAGTGTAAGAAATTAATTCTCTTTTTACATTTCCGAAAGCTCCATTACAATCAGTCACAATAATATTTTCTGAAAGTCATTATAGTTTATGATATTTTAATAATTTCTTTCAAATATTTTAGATTACAATATAAAATAATTCTGATTATACTACCCAACATGTACTTTTTAGGTTAATTAAATGCACAATAATTACTTGGAAATGGGTAAGTTTGATCACAAAAAAGTGAACATCTGTGTAGCACATTAAATGTAATGGTATTACCTTCAACATTTTACTATTTTTTTAATTCTAAAATGCATTTTTATTCGTTTTTCGTATTAAATTTAAATCTAGTTTACAGGTAATTTTCCATACACATTATAAAATCTTTTTTTTAAGCTGAAAAATAATACTGTTCGATTCGATTTATTATTCTTTAAAAATTATGTAATGAACGTTCAGTTCGTTTCGTTTTGTAATGAACATTCAGTTCGTTTTGTTTTGTAATGAACGTTCAGTTAGCTTCGTTTTGTAATGAACATTCAGTAAGTTTTGATTTGTAATGAATGTTCAGCTCGTTTCGTTTTGTAGTGAATATTTAGTTTGTTTTGTTTTGTAATGAACGTTCAGTTAGCTTCGTTTTGTAATTAACATTCAGTTCGTTTTGTTTTGTAATGAACGTTCAATACGTTTCGTTTTGCAATCAACGTTTTTACCATATTGTTATTATTGTAACTAGACAGTTTTCACACCAGAGATTAACTAATATATTACATTTATTACAAAGCAGTTTTAATTACAATTTCTTCAAATATAAAAAAGGGTTTTTTCTGTATGAGTCTTTGAAACTTCGTTATTTTTATATTTTCATGAATTACCTCTTCCATTCGTAACACCTGGAATGAAAATTTTATTAAATCTTTATTTAAATCATATGAATAAAATAAATTTAAAAAAATACATATATTTTCTCTTTTTTATCATAAATTATAGGTTTGTAGAAGTAGATTCTATTTTTAGGTGCGTTCGTAATTATGTAAATAAGTAGCCTTCAATCCGCCCGTCCGTCTGTCTATCTGTCAGTCTGTCTGCATATAGCAGAAAAATACAACTTAACCTAATATTTTGTAACTTAAAATACATAATTGTTGTATAATTTTCTCGAGTCATGTTAAATTTTATGACAATCGGGTGCATAGTTTAATGACAAAGACAATCAAAATTATTCTGTTACATTAAGACCAACGAATTTAAATTCGTTTCAAATGCATTTTATTGATGCTACACTCATTGATATGTATCTAGGCAGTATGTATTAAAATATATATTTCGTACAATGTGTGGTACAAAGAATATTTGCCATTAATTTACACACAAAAGTATTCCATTACATAACAACATAGGGGAACATGTTGTTTGGAGCGTGTTTTAATTATATTAACTATTTCATAACTATTCATATTAACTATTTCATATTTTATGAAATTGATATATGTTACTCAGGTTTTCTACAAATTACTTCCCGTACATTAGAAATCAGATAATATTTACAGGGACACACAAAAGATTTCGTCTACTATACTTTATCCGAAATACTGTGCAATATTAAACCAATGTATGAAAAATTGTAAAACTTTGTTGTAGTACGAAAGCACCTTATTTGCTATGTTCGACCTGCAATTTCTGTCTTATTCAATTGGTTGCAGTATACACATGCTCTGAACTTTTTAAACAGCTATAGTGATTTTTTGTTCTCTATTTTATATAAAACAAATGATAAAATAAATGAATATTTAACGCAACGATATGCATTAACGGCAATAATTACATATGCAGCACTACATATAATGTCAATATAATAATAAATGTACAGGATATGCAGTAAATTTGGGTACCAGATGTGAAAAGATAATACATTTGTCATCACTTATTAGGAAGATTTTGTAAGAAATACTACTTATTACTTTTTCCCTGGAACTTACTTGATTTTCTGAGAATTTTATTTGCAGATCTGCACCAATCTTGACCCCTAGAACCCAAAACCATCCCAATTTAAAATTTCATATATCTATCTATATAAATATCTATGTATGTACAGGGTGTCCAGTAAATGACAGAACCATTTTGAATGTAAATAACAAGAAAACGGTTTGAGATAAAAATGTGCGGTTTGCTGCATTGTAATTAGAAAATCCATAAACTTTTAGATATACACTTTCTTAAAATAGTTCTAATATCGGCTAACAGATGGCGCTGACGGCGGCAACAGGGTTTCGAAATTCATACATTACTCCAGATTTCATATGCATGACCTTTTCGGCTGATTTCGCAAAGTCGAATCTCAATTGACTTGTTAAATCGACACTCCACTTACCTGCAGAAATAGAGTTTGTTGGATGAAAAGAGATTTAAAATAATATTTATGATTGAATAATGTTTATTTACTTAATAAAAAACATAAAAATATACATTGACTTTTCACATATTCACCATAAGTAAATTGTAGTCAAAAAATGTTTTTTAACCGGTTAACTGATTCTCTTTTTACGTATAGTAAATTGAAAATATGGGATAAACACCGCTTTTTTAAGTAAAAAAAAACTTAATATTTAATCTAAACATTTCTTCCAATAAATAGTATGAAATTGTATTTAAAAAAATTAGTGATGTCAAAAAGCTCTAAGAAATGTATCAAACAAACTCTTCTTGCTTATACGAGATGTAGTGAAACCAGAAGTTAAAACATTAGTATGCAAATAGTAGTGGCAAGTTCCCTGTCTAAAATAAAAGTGAGACAGTGACTTATAAATAACTTAAAAATATATTAAACCTTAGAATAAAGTTTAATCTATATTTCGTCTGTAACAAACCCTGTCTTAAACACAAAAATTATTGATCATGACGGAGAAAGTAACATGCAAAACTACCTGCTAAGAAGAAAACCTGTCTAAAGCGAAATATTTTCCTTTTTTCCGCAAACCGAATTCATTTCTACGTTATATTCATATTTTGACATTTAATACATCTGAAATTTTATTACGAAAGCTACGACAGAATTTAAGATACTTTTTACACACAACTCTTCCCTCTTCTTCCTGTGATTGCAAAGGCATCTACGCTAAATTGGAAGGATGCTTAAAAAGAAAAGAAAATCGACTTACCTGTTTTTATATCCTGCAAGTCACCTCTTTTCAAAATTTCATCACAGAAGGCAAAATAGATCCTGAATCATCATAGAATCATCACAGGTCTACCTATTTTAGTTCAATTTTATAAATATAAATGTTATATAATTACTGGAATATACTACTGGCGTTTTTCATGTATAATTTTTAAAAAGTTTTTAGAATCATTTTTTAAAAAATAAAGTTTTTATTTCAAATCAGATGAAGGTGGATAATTATTTTTTTTCCTTCTTTTGCTCATGAAGAATGATTAAGGAAAGCAGGGGGGGGGGGACAATAAATATATTTCAGGATCTATGAATCTCTTTGTAATGAAATTCGGAAAGGGGTAACTCGCAAGATATAAAACAGGTACAATGCTTTTTTTTCTTTTTAAACATCCTTCTATTTCAGCGTAGATACGTTTTCAGTTGGGGAGAGGAGGAAGGGAGACGTGTGTGTAAAAATCATCTTAAAATCTCTCGTGGCTTTCGTAATTAAATTTCAGATGTGTTAAATGTCAAAATAAAAATTTAATGTAGGGATGAATTCGGTTTTCGGAAAAATGAACAATATTTCGTTTTAGGCAGGTTTCAGTCCTAGCAGCTGTTTTTCTATATTACTTGCTTTTTCGAAATCAATATTTTTTTACCTTTAAAACATGATTTGTTATAAACGAATTTCTTCATTCATAGGGTTTATTATATTTTTATGTGCCAATTTATAAATCATTGCCTCGCTTTTTTTAGACCGGGAACTTGCCCCAACACTATTTCCGTATAACTGTTTTAACCACCTAACTGATTTCGCTGCACAACGTAGGCAAGAAGAGTTTGCTTTATCCACAACTTAAAGCTTTTTAACTCTACTAATTTTTTAAATACAATTTCATACTATTTAATGGAAGAAATGTTTAGATTAAATATTAAGATTTTTTTTAACTTAAAAAAGCGGTGTTTGTCTCATATTTTCAATTTATTGTGCGTAAAAAGAGAATCAATTACCCGGTTACAAAACCATGTTTTGAATACAATTTACTTACGGTAAACGGGTGAAAACTCAATGAATATTTTGTTGGCCTTTATTAAGTATAATAGGCAATATTCAATCATAAATATTATTTTAAATCTCTTTCCCTCCAATAAACTGTATTTCTGCAGGTGAGTGAAGTGTCGATTTAACATGTCGACTGAGACTCGACTGTGCGAAATGAACCGGAATAGCTCATGCGTATGAAAACTAGAGTAATGTCGGAATTGCAACAGCCTGTCGCCGCCTTCAACGCCATTTCTTTTTCGAAATTCGAACTATTTTAAGAAAGTGCAGATCTAAAAATTTATTGATTTTCTGATAAAAATGCAGCAAACCGCACATTTTTATCTCAAGCCCTTTTTTTGTTATCTACATTCAAAATGTTTCAGTCATTCCCTGGACACCCTGTATCTATCTATTTAACACTATTATCTGTTTATCTATATATCTATCATAGCTGTCAACTTGTACAAATTTTTCCCACCACTAAAATTTTATGGAAAGTTATAGTTAATTGAATCGCCGAAATTCAAGTATTTTTAGCGTTTAAATAAGTCAAAATTTTTCATTAAATTTTAGTGGTTAGAAAAATCCTCACAAGTTGGCAGCTGTGATTTATATATTACTTTTTTATGGACACGATAACTTACAAAATTCCTCACAAATATTTTCTAAGCTGATACATAATCTCACTTAGCAGAAAATCTCGGTCAAGTTCAGAAATGGTCAAAATTGCAGGAAAGTTGGCAAAAATAAGGAGGGTTTGTGTGGATAAAAATCATTAACTTTTCAGTTATAATACATTTTAAATAAATTTAAAGTAATTATTACTTCTAGGAAAAGATCCAGAAATTTATGTAAAACATTTTTTTTGATAACGTTTAAAATAGGTTCAAGGGGCAAAAGAAATGGTATTTCAGAGGAAAAAAAATCATAATTCGTCAAATTCGTCAATTCTTAAGAAATCAAATTGAATTGAATTTATTATTAATTTCCTTACGAGTATCTACGACTTTTATATTAGCAAGTTTCCGATAGGACTAAATTCTTACCACAACAAAAAATTATACCCGAAAAGAAAAGGGAGGGGGTTGAAGGGAAAAAAACCCACATCTTTTTCAGTTTTTAAGATATCCAATCCGCATAAATTCGGTATACATCTACTTAATATTATCTAAAACTTTTATGCTGACAAGTTGCTGAAAAGAGAAACTCTTATAGCAAAAAACTAATAAAAAAATAGAATATGGGTTGAAAAAAGTGTCGTATTAAGGTTTTACGCAAATACAAACTGCCATTTTTTTAATCATTTTGTAATTTATTTTTTACCTCAAATGCTTTCAACTGGCAGACAATACACTTCAAGAAGGCTGTTAATCTAGGCCTTTTGAACCGAATTTCTGGAAACAATAGATTTCAAAACGTAAAAAAAATGTCATTATGAGAAAATATTGAAAATTTAAAACACAGGCAGCTTTAAATTCTAAGCAAATCGCATCATCAAGTTTATGTTTGTTACTTTTAAAAAGGAGTCTGGAAATGTGTCAGAAAATTTCGTCTTGTTGAATGCACAAATACATTTTTTTGAATAACGCCTTATCATGATTCTGATATCATCAGCTCTTATGAAAAAATGAAATGAAAAACTCGTCAAAAACGGTCAGTTAAAATTTTTAAACATTTGTTTTTCTCTAACCTTGATTTAATTTTTGTTTTAGTTTTGAAATTACTACTTAACTTCTAAATCCACCTCCAGCTGTAAGTCAATTTGGTAGATATTTTTTTTTCTTTTTCCTCAACGATATGTTTACTTCTAAGTGTATATTTTTTCACATATTTTTCTTTATTTCTGTTTATATTACGAACGAGCTTATAAAAAAATCACAAAAATGTTTGTATTCTCTGTTTTTAATAAATTCAGCTGATTTTATTTATACCAGGTTTATTATTCCACTAGGCCATAATACCAATACTGTGTTTTTTAAAATAAAAAAAATACAAATTATAAAGTACAAAGTACAAAATAATGCCATTATTTCTAAATATCTAGAAGACCTTGATTTAACAAAAAGAAAGATCCAGTTATAAAAATAATAGCATCAGTTTTTATGAATTTTCAATTTGTATATTACACATTTTTTCTTATTTTTGGTTTGATTGATTATAGGAATAATTGGAAAAAACAATGTGAAAAGCAGTAGGGGGAAATGGGGTTTATTGATATTTGGGGCACATTGATACATCCCCTGTACAGCACACAGGGTCATTACAGGAAGTTTCACAACAGCTCCAAAAGGTGATACTAGTAAAATTAACTACATACAGAAAGTTTTAGAATTATTCAATAGATATAATATAAACATCACTTTAAAATATCAATTTAATTTAAATGCTTTAAGTGATAAATTAAAATAACATAAAAACAAGTAGAAAACTCAAAACTAGAATTAAAGAACATATAGCAGACATCAAATACAATAGGAAAACTACAGCTCTCTCAAGATTATATAGCAAAGAACCATTACAAATAGATTTTAAAAATAGCAGAATAATATACCCTTCTAGATCATATTTTTAATCAATCATAAGAGAATCAATAGAAATCTTCATAAGGAAAGACAATATTTGCAATGAATTTGCCTCCATGGAACTACCTAAAATATGGAAAGAAATGCTTCAAAGATTTTTAAGACCATAATTTGTAATATGTCACGCTCACAATTATTTTTATTCATTTTTATTTCCAGTTTATTTTTATATGCTCATGTTCACGTGATTTGTGTATTTTTTTTCTGTTTATTTTGGGAAATTCCTTTTTATCATTTTATTTTGCTTTTGAAAATGTTGCCGTAAGAGCAATGAAACATGTCAAGCTATAATCTTTTTATGTTATTTTAATTTATCACTTAAAGCATTTAAATTAAATTGATGATTCAATAGTTTGATGAAATGGGATGGGTGATTAATTGTTTTTGTAGGTCAAAAGTAAATTTGAGTTGTAGAACTGAAATGGTATTATACAACTGGTCCAGTATTTTCAACCGAAAAGTATACCCTCCCTGGCAAGTAAAGCTACTCTTTATCAGTTCCTCATTCTTTATTGTTAGATAAATTATGAAGTGTTGTATTTGGGACTCATTTTTTTCAAAATGGCTGTATGGGGCACATTGATACAGTCTTTGTCGGGGCACATTGCTACAACCTAAATCCTTTTCTAGTTCATTTTTTCATTACCTTTTACTTTTTTTTACCATACACTCCTTAGTTCAACCATTTTTCGTCAAAAAGTTTTACTAATAGTTTTTATTGAAGTGAAATAGCTCTAATTTCTTTATATTAGAACATTTTATAGTATTTTTGCAAACAGAAAACGTACAAACTTACACAATATCTAGTGCTAGTAGAATTAACAAAAGAAATGGACGGCAGCCTGGCAAATCTCAAATTTATATCGATTCTCCAGAGAAAAAAAGTATTATCGACATGAGAAATGTTAAGTAAGAAAAACAAGTTGCAGAACAGAGCAGGATAATTATATTATAAGCATAATTTTTAATATAATTATCCTTTATTTTCTGTTTGTAAACCGATTTATAAACAGAAAACCTGGTAATTCTTTCTCCTTTCTTAAGAAAGAAGATAATTCTGCACTCTAAAAGATAAAAGTGTAAATTAGACAAATTTACATATAAATGTGTGTAAATTCCTAAAATTACACACCTGACAAGAAAATTACCCACTTTTTGCAAAGTTTTACCTGTCTTTATGCGCATTTTAGCTTAACAAACTAAGTGTGTATTTTGTTATCACTTGAAAAACACAAATAAATGTGTAAATGCTGAAAAATGTCTGAATTTACACAAATTGGTACGTTATTGTAATTTACACATAATGATATACACATAGGTAAGAGAGTAAATTTCTAAAGTCACCCACTTGTCATAAAAAATACCTATTTTAATGTGTGTTTAGTTTGTGGCATTAAGTTTGTAAGTTTGTTATCAGTGCATAAACTCATAAAAATGTGTAAATGTAGATTACTCCTGAAATTACACTAATTATTGTGTTGAAAAAATTATAAATGCGTGAATTTTAAAGTAGACGTTACGAAAGGGATACGAGGCTTACATATTATTCAGAGCTACACTTTTTATTTTAGTAAACCCATTCCATAAATAACATGGTGTCATTGCTTTGCTGCAACAGTACTTTTAAGTAATAAATTAATATATTTATATATTTTTATGAGATACTCTGACCACCTCTCTCACTCTCCACGTTTCAGCAGCACATGAACACTTAAAAGAAGTAAAAAAAAAAAAAAATTAATCTCGACCCATGTAACAAATGTAACAAATATTTTGTTACATGTAACGTAAAATTTTATTCATTTAATTAGTAAATTTTAATTTCGTTTTTCGAATTCCCTTTTAAAATTTGTACATCAAATATAAGAATTCTTGATTGTATAATTATAGGTTTTGATTAAATCATAATTTCTTTCAGCCATCGCACAGACTGCTCTTTTTCAAAATTTTACTTGTAATTTTCAGTAATAGTGCTAGATTTCATTCTTAAAGCGACATTAGGAAGACTTCATAACGAGGCATTATAATAGAGATATAATCCCACTTTATGCTTATTCATAAAATTAAATTATATTTTTTGTACTGTTGGTATTCTTTTTTGCTGCCCCCCCCCCTTTAATTAAAAGGTTTGTAGTTTAATCTTCAGTAAAATCTAAAAACTATTTCGAATTCATTTAATATGTAATATAAAATATAATTCACGTAATTAAGATAATTCTAAATTCGTATCCTGAGTTATTTATACATTTTGCACATCAAATATAAGTATGCTTGATTTTACCCTAAATTATTTGAGCCGTCTGGTAGCTTGTAAACTTTTATCGATTTCAAAGTTTAACTTGTAATTTTAGTTTAACTTCAGTTCGCAGTGCAATTGATGGTTGTATTCAGGAAATACTTAAACCCCGAGTTAGACGTGAATCTAGCATATAAAAACTAAAATCGTAATCTTCGTTGACTTGGCTTCATCATGTTTAAGTTGCAAACTAATGGTGGATCCAGCTGATTGCAAGCACTCTCGTTCAGAAAAATATAGTATATAATAAGTTATTCTCTTATAAAATATAAGGTATGTAATGTCATACGTCCGTATTACCTCCAATTCTTTTTATCTGATTTGTTTATATTTATGTATAAATGTATATGATACTTGTTGGATTGTTTTTTACGGATAAGAATTTTTTACACGTATAATTTACTTTCCTTAAAAAATGTCAACATTACATAATGTCTATTAAAATAACAACTGTTGTATCTAAAGTCATTTATTTCTTGAAAAATTTTCATCTTAAAAAGAATTTATCAATGTATGTTAACAGTAGAAAAATAAACATTAACATCATTTTTTTTTTTTGGGGGGGGGGGGGGTGAGGTGTTAAATTTTGGTTCTGTTGTGTGAAAGATATTATAGATTATTTATAAGCTATTATACAAATGTATACCATATCTATAAATTATATATTCTGATTTATAAGTTAAACAATTCATCTGAGTTTTATTTATTTACTGAATTTTTTTTTTAAATTATGAAACTTATAATGTTAACTAAGTTTATCATCGATTAAAACTATAGCGTTACTTTTGAGTTTCCACGTTACGTTTCCATTTTGAGAGATTATTTTTTTAAATTTTTTATCTTAATTACATTAAATTTTCAGCTGTGTTTTAATTTGAAAATATTACATCCGAAGAACTATGTTCCACTAAAATAGTCATAGTAAAGAACACATAATTTTTTCTTGTTAATTATAGAATTAATAAAAATACATAGAAGTATATTGCAAAAGGGTGCAAATACGTTGATTTAAAATAACTCCAGATCAAAAATTCTGAAGAAAACTTATATTAAAGTAATGGCTTTTTCTTCAAATATGCATTTTTCCATTCCAATTTTGCATATTATTACAAAACTTATATGACATAAAACATATGATTGTATGTATATGAAAAATTATAACAGTTGTGTCATAATGAATATTCAAAATCTTATCATTCTCTCCCTCCCCCTCTACATAAATATCCGCCGCCGCCTGAGTTTTATACACTTAAGACACAAATGTAATTATGAAATAAATTCCACGAGCATTAATTTCGAAAATTTATAAGAGTCAATTGATATTTGGATAGAGACACAGTATTTCTCGTTTTATTTTTTACTATAGCTGACAAATAAAAATACACATTAGTTTCATATCTAAAATTTTAATTAAAATATCTGAAATTTTCATTTATGAAGATAGGATTAATTTCATTAATCTTTTTTTTAAGACACAAATTTCTAAATATAAATTTAATGCAAAAGATGTTACTTTAATGATTCAACAGCTTTTTTGATAGTCCTGATACTATTACTATACTATATCATCATACTATAACATTATGAAACATTCAGAATATCAGCGTCATGTATTGAGCTATTGCCACTAAAACTTAATCATCAACAATTTCTGACAACGTCTAAGTTAGATCAAAATTAGTGCATTAATTATTTATATAGAAACTATTGCAGAAATCATGAAAAATGCAGATTACCTGCTCCATATTTTGGGCGATTTTCACCAAAACAAATCCAGCAACAATTTATACGAACGACAAACTAAATCTGAAGTCTGGTGAACATTTGTGTATTAGTTCTTGAGATAGATCTATTGCGAAAATCATGAGAAATTCAGAATATCAGCACCATCCATTGGGCTATTTACACCAAAACATAATCAGCCCCAATTCATATCAAGGCTAACAGAATCTAAAGTTTGATGAATCTTCGTTTTTTCTGAGATGCAGCTATTGCGGAAATTATAAAAATGAGCATAGCAGCGCCGCCTTTTAGGCTACATAGACCAAACATTAATCAATGTCAGTTAATATCAAGGCCTAACGAGTCTAAAGTTTTCTGAAATTTCAGGCATTAGTTCTTGAGGTAAAGCTCTTACAAAACGTTTTTCAAACATAGGCAGATTCTCAGTATCAGAGAGTTAAAGACAGACTCACAGACAGATGTTTTCTTAAAACCATTAAATTGTGTTCAGGACCTTCTAAAACGTATCGTAAAAAGGCAGTTAAAATTTTTCTTAAGTCTAATACTTTTTTCTTGTAAAGATATAAGAAAGTACACATGTGAATTATTTACAAAATGTCTAAATAGGATTTGTTAAGAAGATATACTTGTCTAACATAATCTAACAGTTGTAACTATTTATGTTACAACTGTTTTAAAACATTAGCGAGTTATTTTGAATAATTCCTTTTATTAATTAGGAATGGAAATTTCTACTGTAAATATACTATGCAATATAAAAAGATATAATTAGAATGTTTTTTACGACAATTTAACAGTACCACTTGAATTAGTTTCGACAGTAAAATAGTAGATTTCTTAAGAAAACATTTTCTTTTAGAGGACACGTGTTTTCAATTGAATTTAGACAGATTTATGTTTTTAGTTTTATATATATTGACAATAGTCAATGATATCCTTAATAAAACACATTATGTCAACAACAATAAAAATAACTATTTAAATTTTAACGATCTTTCCTCAGTTAAAAAAGTAATATTTTTAAATTCATGCAGTTAAAAACTAAATCTGGAAAGATTAGCGAAACTTCTATATACAAATTTTACCTCTATGAAATTTTATTATAAATTAGTCGAATTTCCCTTTAACAAAATACCAATTCAATGAAGTTTTCTACTTAACGAAATTTTCTGCTGAACCTTGACAATTAACATCATTAACATATAAAATAATTTCATTTTTACGAAAAATATATTATGTATAACAAAGTTTATTTCATTTTTGCGTGCATAAAATATTTAAACGGAGAGATTGCTATTGCAGATATGTAAATTCCTTTCAGTTGACTGTATGGATATTAAATAATTTATCTTTTTAATAAAAGCCTAAGTTATGTGACTGTCATCAACAGTTCCTTGTTGACCGCTTCGCTTCTTATGAGCAAGGAAACCATTTTAACTCTTGGCGAAGATAATAAATCGAAAAATATTGTTACATCTCCATCATTTCATCGATATTATAACTGTTTAAGTCATGTGATTGTCATAAACAATTACATTTTTCATATTCAAGGCGGACATTTTTATCAAAATTATTATTATTTTTTAATAAAACTACATAACAAAACACAAACTAACGCAAACTAAACACAAACTAACTACACTACTAAACTTGCGATCATTGTCATGATCGCAAAGCATTCTTAGTACTTTTAAGTTAGCCTGATGCAAATCTTGCCAATAGCATTTTTTAACACGTTCGCTGCCGCTTACGTGAAGATGTGATGATAATTAATGCCGCACTGTAGAAGTGGGTTTTTCCCAGAAGCCGATTTACTTTTTATAACAAAGAACCAGTGAAAGATTTTCCCGCGCCAGCGGGTGACTGGCTATTGGACATCACACCACATCACGCGCTGGCGCGTGAGACACACCTTACTGTTGGCGCCATATCACTCGCTGGCGCGTGATCGGCAGCGAATGTGTTAACTCACCGATTAGCATTTTTTAATTTTCGCGTGTTAAATTGAAAGGATACTTTGATGCTGAAATTAAATGCCATGATCTACGGTCTATTATTTTTCTTTTATACCCTCCCTCTTTTTTTTAAGATGTAAGAAAAAATGTCATGAGTTTTAAATATTTAAAATAAATGTGACGGTAAAAATGTTTGGTAATTTATCCTCTGCGTCCAGCAAACTTAAAGATACGAAGTTCTTGATTTCTTCACGTGAATCATTGGAGAAGAATTGGTTAAGTAAAAACTATCATGAAAAAAAAAGCAACATGGTAAATTGCGTAGCATTACTTTAAGGGAGACTAAATGTGGTAGCCAAAGGCAGCTAGTTTATTTAGTAATTTCCATTCAAAAGAAGAAATGGCAAAAACCGTCAATACAATAAGAAGGTATCCGTTAGAGAATATCCGTTTCAGGAAAATGTTACAGATGAATTGTTTCGATACTTACTAAAGTGCGAAAAAAATTTATAAACAATGTTTTTCTTTCTTTCTTTTCTTTTTTTTCTTTTTTTTTAAAAGAAATTTGTAAAAGTAATATCATATATTATAGATTTTTTAAAAGTTAAGTTTTTGGAACACTTAGAAAAAACAAAAAAGGTACGGTAAGTTACTTTTGGATACTTACTAAAATGCGAAAAATTTTACGAACAGTTTTTTTAAAGAAACATGTACAAAGTAATATAATATATTATAGATTTTTTTAAAAGTTAAGTTTTTGGAATACTGAGAAAAAACAGAAAAGCTATGATAAGCTTCTTTTTGTTTTTTGCTTACTTCTCTTTTTATGATGTGTTATTTTAAATATTATTCTATTTATTTTCTTCGCATATGTCTACATTGCATAGTGCTGTGAAAATAACGACAAAATGAATGCCCGTATGGTAACGTTTCAAAAGCGGGTTTAACGGTGAGGCCACGGATTCATGACGCCCGCCCCCACACGCCCTGCACTGCAGAAATGTTCTAAAAATTACTTTAAAAATAAACATACCTTAAGTCCTTATCCACCCCCCCCCCCCTTGTTCGATAATGCGAATCTTTCTGATTCTGTAAAAGGTCTACTCAAATCAAAATTAGGTTACATCTGACACATTTGTGAAAGCAATTTTAATCTCGAGAAATTTGCAAGTGTACTTATTCGAAAACTATGAGAATGAAAAATGTTTTGAAAAATCTATGAAATGAAAAATGTCAAACATTCTATGAATTTCGGCATTTTAAACTAAATTTCCGTACGCGACTGCTAATTTCTCCCTCATGATGACATGTCTGTGTTTGTCAAGTCTTAAAGATTATCGTAAAATGATTAATAACATTTCTAAATCATTTTATACATTTATAAGAAAATGAAAAACATTTCAATTCCTTCATATCTGAATGAAATCTGTGTGACTTATATATTTTGATATTCTGATATATATTTTGAATCACATTTTGATTTATCATTTAATTATCATTTGCTTTATCAAAAATATATCCACCTCTTATTTCTTTTTCTTGTCATAATAAAATAAATTCATATTAAATTCAAATCATTTGAGATTCGAGAATAATTAATACAAATAGAATAATAGGTATTTAGAGCTGCTGCAAACCGCATGTATTCGTTAATAAATAATTGCAATAATACGACTGATTACTAATACTACCTCTAATACAAAATACCGAATCGTTTCTTTGAATACTCGTCGCTGATGAAAAACTGAATGAAACGAATTTCAAACACTACCTTTATTTCGGGATTTATACGAAGCCCGATTGTCTGCAAGATGAGAGTTAGTTTTCCGGACTTTAGACTCGGTATAAGTTATTATCACATGCGGGTATTTCATTTAGTTATTTAGGTATTAGGAAGAAGAAAGTTAGAAATGTGTTTTATTATTTCAGCATCCGTTCTTTTGCCGAATACGTTAAGTGTGAATTTGGAGGTAGTTTTTGAAGCAGAAAAAAAAGCTTTTAGAAGAACGATTGTTTTGAGATCGTTTAGGGATTGTATTATTTACCTTACAGATATGAAGTTTTATATGCATTTTTAAAACTTAAACAAAATAATTGCGCCTTTTTTTTTCTCCTTTAGATTACATATTATGTATTAATATTTCGATTTAAAAAAGAGCCATCGATCTAAGCAAAAGAAAAACAACGCGTGTTTATCATTTAAGAGTTTAATTAAACTATTTTTATCTTAATTATGCATTTAATCTATTAAAATTTCCTTATAATTTCATTATAAAAAGAATGGAAGCTTATAGTAGAACAAAATATTCGTTATAGCTGTAATTAAGGAATGATGAAGTATTTCTGGAAAGAATTATGTTTGAAGGGTCATCATGAGCGCCGTGCGAAAGGGGGTCGAAGGGGCGACCGCTCCGGGTGCGGAAATTTAGGGGGCGCAAAATTTATAGTACTAACGTCATTTTTGGCCTATTACAAGAAAAATTTTGGGAAGGGGGCGCCAAATTGTAAATTTGCCTCGGGCGCAATTTTGTCTCTGCGCGCCCCTGGTCACTATATAAAAGTATTAGATTATAACTTGTTCTTCAATAAGAAATGCTATTGATTTGATATCACTTCTATGGTCATCAGTGCCAATTTTATGATTTCATGCATTAGATTGAGTCTATGAATATGTTAGAAAATTTTTGCGATGTTAAGCGGGTAAAACGTTTTTGACAACTCGCTTAATGCTACTTTCCGTTATCACATGTTTCACTGGTTTCTAGGGCTGGGCGATATCAGAATTTTAATATCGTGATATATCGCTCACCAAATATCGATAATTTTCGATATATCGATATATTTCAATTCATATGTCACTCCATTATAGAGTCATAAATATAACTGTCCTCTATAAAATACTACAAACACATAATAGTATATATATATATATATACTAGCTGACCCGCCCGGCGTTGCCCGGGTCCGTATTAACAATATTAAACGAACTTGAAATTTGTATGATTTTATCAATAACTGGAAGCATGCAGAAATGCATTGTCTGAAATACGTTGCAGCTGACTTTGTGAAAAATCGGTTTTAAAAACAACAACTAATATTAAGCTCTAAAAATACTTAAAATGAGCAATGAGAAACACGGGAGGGAACATGTATCCAACGATTGCGTTAGTTTCGTGTTAAAGTGTTGATATTTACCCGTAAAAATCACTGTTAAATCACGTAACTAATTATTTTTTTCACATAGAAATCCCAAGTGAAATATTTTGAATTTCAAACTAATTATATCATTCTTAAATCCGACTATACCTTGAATGAATCGATACGCGATGATAAAAGATTGGTATATAGTATTATAATTTCAGAGCCATTTAACAAAAGTGTATATTTTTAATCAAAGCATGCGTAATGTTGACTCTGTGGACAAATTCCTAACCGTAAACTTTTGTACCATAACCATAATCTGTCTGTAACCTAACTGCGACTTAACATTACCCTACCGTAACTTAAATATAACATAAATGTAACCTAGCCGTCACTTTGAAATATCAATATAGAAGCATCATTTAAGATTTTGCTTGAAAAGTTAGCATTCTTTCGTTAATGTCTTAAAATCGTCTGCACTCTGAAATCTAGATTTTAGACTAATATTTGTTATTTAAGTTTTCGCGCATGATTTTAAAAGAATGTTTTCATAAATATATTTTATATATTGATATAGAGTTATTAATATGTTGTTATATTAAAACCATATTTTCATCTACGTTATAAAGTATTAAAAAGTTCTGAAAAAAAAAAGAAACCTTTTAGTAATACAATTTTTAGTTCAAATCAAATGTTTTCAATATTTTATTTTATTTTATTTTGACATTTAATTATTTCGAATTTATCAATTTCAATTATTTTAAAAGCAAACATTTTTTTAAAAATAAATAATATAATAGAAAAAAGACCATTTTAAAAAATTACTATTTCTTCATAAAATACGCTTCGGCTGTAATTCATTTCTTTCAATTCGTCTTATTAATACAAAATCACTTCCACATGCTTTTGTTTGGGACATTAAAATTTGAGCGATAAATGATTTAATATTGCAACCCTTTTTTCGGTTCACTTCACCACCACCTATCTTTTTCCTCCATGGTTTACAACCGCTGTGATAAAAAATCATCATTTAAACTGACAGTTTGCCAGTCTATGAATTTTAAAGGTCTATTCCCAGCTTTTTTAATTATTTATGCGAAAATTTTATGCAACCAACCAACCATAACTGAATGATGAGAAAAAAAAGAAAAAAGGCGATTTTTTATGAGAGTGATCTTTGGAATTTAATTAATTACTCAGTTAATAAATAGAATTTCGAAATTCTGAAGCTCAGGTGCATCAGGAGAGATATTGGGCTACTCTCATAAAAATTTTGAGCTTCGTACGTCCCATAGATTTTGCTAGCCATCGCAGACACACACACACACACACACACACACACACACACACGCAGACAGAGCGATTTGTTATTTTATTAGTATAGATATGTGTGTGTGTGTATGTTAATTATCAAGAAAAAAAAAATATCAATATCTTAACATATTCAAAGGAACATAAATTTTAATTTTTATGTATAGATTCAAAATATGCAAACCTTTTACCTGCAAATCTGATCTAAAATATGTGTTATTGAAAACTCTTGGAAAGTTAAACATTATAAATCATTAAAATGAAACAAGAAAATGTATATAAGACAACAAATAGACATTAGATATATTGAAAGAAAATACTTTAATTACCTGTAATTGCATTTCTGCAGTTTTGGGCAGTAAGGAACACCTTCTTTTCGTTGTTATAATAAATAATTCTATTATTAGCCAGAATACAAATGAAAGCATTAGAATAATCAAATAATTTTAAGAAAACACGAAATTCCTTTAATAGAGTACAAAGTCCCAAATCAGAACGTTTTGCTAACTACCTTTTTTTTTTTCTTTTTCAATTTTGTTTACAGATTTTTTTTTCTAGGATGCTTTTACTTTCGAAACCAGTTTCAAAAATGAAAGTATTCCAGTAAAGAAAAAAAAACTTGAAAACAAATATTAAAAAATTGCTTTTGTTGAAAGAGATCCACCTCAGATGTGCAATGCAAAAACAAATAAATAAATAAATAAATAAACAAAAATATGGAAATTCAAATTAGGTATAAAAAAATAAGATTAACATTGAGCAGATGTTTTTGCATTAGTGAACTCTTGAAATAAACAAGAGCCATGATATTCAAAATCAAAATATCCTCATTCTTTTATGAGAGATAAACTGTTCGATTTTTTTTTTTTAACTTATAAAAAAGGTTTTATGAAAGTATCAACTAGTTTCAGTTGTTTAAGTGCGCGAAAAACACATTCAACGGCACATACAAACGAAAAGTGGGGGGGAGGAAGAAAACAAAATTTTTTTCCCATTAAAAGGGAAAAAAATTCATAACTCCTAAGTTAATTTACTAATTTTTTTCAAATTTTAAGCAATTTGCAATAATAGTAAATTAGACTGTGTGACAAATTTTTATTAAAATATAATAAGTTATTACAAAATTTGAGCGTCTTTTACTAGTGTCCAGTACAGAAGAACCTCAAAAAAAAAACGTAGGAAACTATCCATCGTTTGTTTTTGTTTATCGAACTCAGCGAAATCGAAACTTGAATGTTTATACAATAATCATATTGTCATCTGCTGTGGATGGGTAATATGTTTTGCCAAGCAGAAAGACACCATCCATAGAGTTTTAGCGATCTTTCGAAATGAAAAGTATTTTCCTTCCTAATTTGAGAAAGATTTTCTTTTGTGATTTTTTCAAACACTCGTACGCAAAACGGGTAAAAATACTAGTAACCAATAAACTCTAAAACTAAGGTGAATCACAATGAAAAATGAAAAAACTTCCGCTTTAAGTAAAATTTCTGCTGAAAATAAATTACATAATAGAATTACCATACATGTAAATTATTAATGTTATTAATAAAAAAAATGTAAAATAATACGTGATTTAATATAATTATTTATTAATGCTATTAATAAATGAAAAACAAACATACAAGAAATCTCGATTAATTGTGCTCACATTCTTGAAAATATGTCAATTCTGCATTCCGGCAGCAATAACTGTACACATGCTCACAGGAAAACAACAGTCAGTCACCGATATGGAGTCAACAAGTGATTGTATCGGAAATGCCCGGTCCTCGAACGAGTGTTTCAACTTCGATTCTCGAACGAACTCCGATAAATAAAGCGGTACATCAGACTGTTCGCCCATATTCCGGTATGTGCGCGACACCAGCGCAAAAAGTAGACTGTTCGCCCATATTCCGGTTTGTGCGCGACACCGGCTGAAAACCGGAAGTATCACGCAAGTGCCGATTACGGCGCGAACATTTGCAAAAGTAAACAACTTTTGCACCGCTAGAGGTAGATTCGAAATTCCGTAATTCCGAAAGTAGGATGAAATACCGTTTGAAACGATATATCGGAAGGATTGAAATCTCAATATCGTTACCGCGGTCTTAAAGAAATATCGATATATAACGATATTACGGTATATCGCCCAGCCCTACTGGTTTCACTCTAAGCAGTAGACATTTCTATTCAAATACACTATTAATATTTTTTCTTTTTAATATGTACCTTAATATAGTTGTTGAGGCGGACTCGCGAGAAACCATGAATTATGCAAACGTAAGCAGCGTTTGAAGTTAGTTCCTCTTTGTTCGGTTGCATATGGACTCCGATAACGGCTAACCAGATAACTAGAAAACGTTTTGTAATTTTACAGATTTTTTTACAGTGTATACGATTACGTGGAAGCACCGCTTTTTTTTATTATGAAATTCCATATAAGGAAAAGTTGCAGTTTCGATTCCTTATCAATTAAGGATCGTGCTTTATTGCTTTCTCAAAAAGTTGTTGCTGTAGCTTTACGTGTTTACGTAGAATCTTTGCAGAAAAATTGTCGTTTGCAAGAAAAATTTTGAATTTTAGAAAATTGAGCATTTTTTTTAGCATTTTGTTATGTTTAAGTTATGTTTTGGTTTGCTCGGAATTACCTATCTTTATTTTGTTACTAAGCACTGTATAAATTATGCTAAACAGCTATCCAGTCTCAAATAGTTTATGTAATTGCCAAATAAAAACGAGTTTATTTTTATAAAAAAAGAACCTCGCGCATAATCAAGTTAAGCATTCGCGAATGTTGAAGCGATTATAAATTTTATTTCGCAAATAATCAAAACTCGTAAATGTTAAATCCGCGGATGTTAAGGGACTTCTATATTATACAAATTTGTGGTCTGTTCTGATTAAAAATACATTAGTATTATAGTTGATAAATGTTGAATGGAAATGTTTTATACGTCAATAAAATACGGGCAATAAAATTCAAGGAAAAATAATTAACTGACACTTAAAAAGCACTGTAATGATAAAACATTCGCATTTCTTTTAAAATATGTTTTTAATTTGAAACCGTTTTTTTTATGCATTTCTAAAATGTTTTTGATTTCACATTTGTTTAGATTTTATGTAGCATTCGGTTTTCAGTTACTTTGTTTTTATTCCGGTTTTAGGCATCATAGTTTTATTAGTAATTTTTCCGTGAGAAGATTTATTTTAAAATTTATAAATAAAAAACCCAATGAAAAATTTTAAAAATGAAATTGTGTTTCTCTATTAAAATCAAAATATTTCTATAAATAATCGAAATTAATGTTCTCAGACATTCCAGTATTCAATTAAATTAATGCCGTTTGATCGTAAATTGTGTGATTTTTTCCTCAAAAGAAGAAATATGTTTATTTCTCCTTTATTTAAGAAACCATTTCTTAACAATTTCCCACTTGTAAGATTAATGATTCTTTTAAAGAGATACTTAAAAAAAATTTCGATTACATTATGGTACAAGGGGAAAAATCGTTTCGAGAGAATTTTAATGACATTACGCTACTTCATATAAATTTAAATCGATATAAATCACTGACTTTCACTACGATTACGTTAAAACAGAGCATTGATACCAATTTTTATTAAATTACAGGGTTACACAAAAAATAAGCTATTGTGTTGTCTCTGCATGATAATTGCAAGAGTCTGATTTAAAATTAGGTATACATTTTTAAATTTAATTTGTTTTTTATATATTACTCTTTATATATAGGTTCTATACTTCATATACAGAGCTCCACAAAAGTAACTACATACTGTTCTCCACATTAGAGTATATTGCTGAAGGGGAATTTTCCACTAAAATAAATGTATTTCTTAAATGAACTAAATTTTGGAATGCATGTTCTTAATACATACAAATCTCTACATCATATACAGAGCTGCTAATAAATTCAGATAATTTTTCGATTGTAGTTGGGAATAGTTGAATTTCGGTTTTGAATTGCACTATGCTCTTTCATACTGTGAAATGAATCGTAATGTATTTTTATTTTTTTAACTGTGCAATTTTGTTAAATTATTTTGAATGTGTTGGAAAGTACTTCATAATCTATGTTGGACACATGATTATTTATTTATTGTTTGATTATATATTAAGTACTTTTTTATACGGAAGTTTATTTGCCTCAGGAAGTACATCATTTCTTTACTGATGCCATCATTTGTAACACATTTATACTTTTCTTTAAAGTATCCTAATGGAACGCAAGTTAATGGACCATATGAAGCATGGAATGTTTGACGTGACATTTCAGTGACATCTAGCATACCGGGAACGTATGATAATTGAACGTATGAAATTAATATAATACTGAGATAATCAATACCATGATAAATACTGAAATTTACTACAATATGATTGCAGTTAAGTATGATTTGCATCACATTTGTTGTTCATTTACAGAGACGCATAAAAGATTTTGGACCTGTGTCCAGATCTCAGATATTGTATCCAAAGTATGGTCTATTAGAAAAGATTGCTGAAGATCTTTTTCAATTATCGTATGTATTTTAAGGAAAACTAATACATCCTGAAGTTCAGCTACATTTGGTATAATAAGAGATATTTGTAGAATTTAAATAAATCATGTATCGGACTATACAATAAACTGGATATATGTTCACCTGTGCAATAGTGATTCCCGGAAATATGAATTCAGTAATTTGAATTGGGTTTTTTGCTTGAATAATTTCGGTCGTATAAATATCTACACGTAATATACAGGATTGTACAAAAGAATTCAAGTACGTTTCTGTCTATTATCAGAAATTGCTAAACGTGAATTTTAGTCTTCATTATATTTTTTCTAACTAAGCAAAATTTTAACACTGTATTTAGAATATTTATAAACACATAAATCATATACATAGCTGCAGAAAAGAATGGGCCGGCGAATTTATGTATTATGGAAATGTTGGATATTTTTTTATTACCTAGGTTTGACACATGATTTTTCTTTCTTTGATATGGAATTCTGAAATGCACTACAACATGATTTCTGTACAATTTTGAGTAAGTGCTAAAAAGAGATGACTGTGACGTCACATATTAAAAATAAAATAAATATGCACTGATGTTACAATGAAATGAGATTGAATTATGATATCAAAAGTTATTATTTAGAGAAAATTAAGTTTATCGTCTGAGCGTGGTTAATATAAATATTTAATTTTAAAATGAAATAAGTTTTTTTAACGGTTAAATATTAATTGACTAGAAAATGTTAATAATTTATAACGTAAATTTATCCATATCGCAAATGACGTAATGATCAATGAAAAATACTTTTTATCATTCTTAGAATGTAAGAAAAGCTCAACTTATCAAAAAAAAAAAAAAAAAATATTTTTGTGCGTTAATTCTTAAAATTGTTCAATTCTGAAAAATATAAATAAAAATCATTTTTAAAATGCACTTTCGGGCTTGAAATCTAAAGATTTAATGTAATTGTGAGAAAATACATTCCCTCAGTCAATATCTCAATTTCTACTCGAAGTCTACTGGAAACAGGTTTGTAAACGGATATTAATTCCACATTTTTTTAGCTCTTAAAAAGTAAAAACATGATGTCACTTTTAAAAATATTTTTTATAATAAATTTCTATAAAGTTTTATGGTATGCAAAGCATATATGTACAAATTATACAAAAAAGCCACCTAAAACATAGTTTTGTACTAGATTTTTCTTAACACTGTTTTTTTCGTTTTACGGAAACTACACCTTTTTGACACTTTCTAACATGGTCTAAAAGTATTTACGACTTCATCCTGTCTATATACCGAATGCCGAGTGCCTGGGGTCTGCCGTTTGTTTGTCCGTGTTTTTACTTGAGTAAATATAGTGGGACTCATACGAAAATAATATATATTATTGAGATTTGCCATAGCATGTGCGGCATTGAAAATGAACCAGGTAGCAATTATAGCTGAATCACAGGAGCACTAAAAAGGAGACTTTACATTATGGTCTACGGCGAAAAAATCATTTGTGGTGTATTTTGATAATGTTACATAATTTTAAATGCAACGAAATTTACATGCATTTTTAAGGATCACAAGAACATGGTTACTATCGAATATGTTAAGTATAGTACTTATAGTGTGCGTACAGGGAGCTCAAATGTATTTCTATATATCATGGTCTGTAAAGAAAAACCATTTGCAGCGTATTTTATTAAGGTTATTTTAATAATATTGAAATTGATATCAGTTTCTGAAGTGTACTAAAACAGGATTTCTGTAGAAAACGAGGTGAAAAGGTTTAACATTCATTTACAAGATCACAGAAAAATGTTCGGTAATATAATAGTCTACGGGGATAAAATATTCCCAGCGTATTTTAATTGCGTTGCATTATTCCAAACATGATGAAATTAAAATAATACTGAGATAATCAATACAATGATAAATACTGAAATTTACTACAATATGCTTGCAGTTAAGTATGATTTGCATCACATTTGTTGTTCATTTACAGAGACGCATAAAAGATTTTGGACCTGTGTCCAGATCTCAGATATTGTATCCAAAGTATGGTCTATTAGAAAAGATTGCTGAAGATCTTTTTTAATTATCGTATGTATTTTAAGGAAAACTAATACATCCCGAAGTTCAGCTACATTTGGTATAATAAGAGATATTTGTAGAATTTAAATAAGTCATGTATCGGACTATACAATAAACTGGATATATGTTCACCTGTGCAATAGTGATTCCCGGAAATATGAATTCAGTAATTTGAATTGGGTTTTTTGCTTGAATAATTTCGGTCGTATAAATATCTACACGTAATATACAGGATTGTACAAAAGAATTCAAGTACGTTTCTGTCTATTATCAGAAATTGCTAAACGTGAATTTTAATCTTCATTATATTTTTTCTAACTAAGCAAAATTTTAACACTGTATTTAGAATATTTACAAACACATAGATCATATACATAGCTGCAGAAAAGAATGGGCCGGCGAATTTATGTATTATGGAAATGTTGGATATTTTTTTATTACCTAGGTTTGACACATGATTTTTCTTTCTTTGATATGGAATTCTGAAATGCACTACAATATGATTTCTGTACAATTGTGGTGCGTTACAGTTGTTCTACAGTATAAGTGGTTGCAATTTCATTTTCGCGATTGTTCATATTATCTAATACATTTCCCTTTTATTTGACTGAGTTCTCTAAATCCCCTATAAAGAAAAACTACTGTATAGCCTTCTATAAGATATGTGTTAGTTGCCGAAACGTCAGCGAAGGCTTACTTTGGAGACATGAAATTTTTTTTGTTTCTGTCTGTCTGTCAGTCTGTTAGTCTGTCTGTTCCGCGATAACTGACGTAAAAAGCATTCGATTGACTTGAAATTAAGTGGGTATGTTAGTGAGGCACTGGGATTAAGCTGTATAGTTTTTGGTTAGATTTGATTCATTCGTTCGGAAAATATAGAATATTTTATTTTCCGCAATAATGCTTTTCTATGGCAAATCCAATGATTTTCAATTTATTATTTTTTCTTGAGAGAAAATGACACATTTGATTAATGGAATTCAATTATAAATGGATACCGAAATTTACCGGTTAATTTATTCGTATTGTTTTGAAATTTTGTCTACGTATTTTTCAGATTTTTTAAATTATTACTGTAAATTTTGGAGATTTTCTATAAATGTGTTCCAATAATATAGACTAATTTGTTTTACAGATTTACTTATTTCAAATGTATTTATTTAATTTTCTTTATTTTCTCATATTGGTTGCTAAGCAACCATTCATCCTAATTCGTATCCATAATTTGAAAGCGTGTACGAAAATTTAAATGAAGTCAACGTCAAAACTGATGAATTAATTAATGTCTTTGTATGTTTGCGTATAAATATAACATAGCCGAGAAAAGAACACAGGTTATGTTTTATTAATTTTATTCACATATTTTCCTTAATAATTCAAAATTTCATTCTTTTTCATACACAATGAATAGAGATTTTTTAGATACAATTTAACCAATTTCCTTTATCGTTTCCAAAAAAATTAAAATCTGGAATAATTATTTTTCAACGGCAATAAGTTTCAATTGAGTAATTTCCATTCGAGAAATTAAACTAAGAAAAGATAAATAAATATGACGTCAGAAAAAAAAATAAAAATAGGTATAGTACTTTTTGTTAAATATTAAACACGGATATTTGTTTCGTTAATAAGAATTTTTCTGACAAAAATGGAAGCATAATTAGAAGTAAAAGAAAGAAAAAAATACGTGTGGCACTCGGGGACTGCCGCGGTAAAGCTATCGCATAGCATTTTTTATCAACTTATGAAATTATAATTATTAAAATTTGGCCGCGCTACGAAAATTGATCACGAGTTAAAAAAAAATTAATTTTTCGACCCTCTCCGTGGGGGGGGGGGTCTTCGGTCACCAAAAATGAACACTCTCTCATAATAAATTACCAAACAAAATTTGGCCGTGCTGCGAAAATTAGATCGCGAGTTATAAGCATTTTAAATTTTTCCACCCTCACCGTGGAGGGTCTCCTGTCACCAGAAGTAAAACTGTCTCATAATAAATTACCAAACAAAATTTCGCCGCACTACGAAAATTAGATCGCGAGCTATAAGCATTTTAAATTTTTGGACCCTCACCATGGGGGATCTCCTGTTACCAAAAGTAACACTGTGTTATAATAAATTACCAAACAAAATTTGGCCGCGCTACGGAAATTAGATCGCGAGTTATAAGCATTTTAAATTTTTCGACCCTCTCCATGGGGGATCCTCTGTCACTAAATATTAACACAGTCTCCATAATAAATTAACAAACAAAGTTTGGCCGCGCTACGAAAATTAGATTGCGAGTTATAAGCACTTTAAATTTTTCGACCCTCACCGTGGGGGTCTCCTGTCACCAAAAATAACACTGTCTCATAATAAATTACAAAAAAAAAAAAAAAAAATTTGGCCGCGCTACGAAAATTAGATCGCGAGTTATAAGCATTTTAAAGTTTTTCGACTCTCACCGTGGGGGAGTCTCCTGTCACCAAAAGTAACACTGTCTCATAGTAAATTACCAAACAAAATTTGGCCGCACTACGAAAATTAGATCGCGAGTTATAAGCATTTTAAAATTTTCAAACCCTCTCCATGGGGGATCTCCTGTCACTAAATATTAACACTGTCTCATAATAAATTACCAAACAAAATTTGGCCGCGCTACGAAAATTAGATTGCGAGTTATAAGCACTTTAAATTTTTCGACCCTCACCGTGGGGGTCTCCTGTCACCAAAAATAACACTGTCTCATAATAAATTACAAAAAAAAAAAAAAAAAAATTTGGCCGCGCTACGAAAATTAGATCGCGAGTTATAAGCATTTTAAAGTTTTTCGACTCTCACCGTGGGGGAGTCTCCTGTCACCAAAAGTAACACTGTCTCATAGTAAATTACCAAACAAAATTTGGCCGCACTACGAAAATTAGATCGCGAGTTATAAGCATTTTAAAATTTTCAAACCCTCTCCATGGGGGATCTCCTGTCACTAAATATTAACACTGTCTCATAATAAATTACCAAACAAAATTTGGCCGCGCTACGAAAATTGATCGCGTGTTATAATCATTTTAAATTTTTCGACCCTCACCGTGGGGGGGGGCGTCTTCTGTCACCAAAAGTAACACTGTCTCATGGTAAATTACTAAACAAAATTTGGCCGCACTACTAAAATGAGATCGCGAGTTATAAGCATTTTAAAATTTTCGACCCTCTCCATGGGGGATCCTCTGTCACTAAATATTAACACAGTCTCATAATAAATTACCAAACAAAGTTTGGCCGCGCTACGAAAATTAGATCGCGAGTTATAAGCATTTTAAATTTTTCGACCCTCATCATGGGGGATCTCCTGTTTCCAAAAATAACACTGTCTCATAATAAATTACCAAACAAAATTTGGCCGCGCTACGAAAATTAGATCGCGAGTTATAAGCATTTTAAATTTTTCGAACCTCACCGTGGGGGGTCTCCTGTCAACAAAAGTAACACTGTCTCATGGTAAATTACCAAACAAAATTTGGCCGCACTACCAAAATTAGATCGCGAGTTATAAGCATTTTTAAATTTTCGACCCTCTCCATGGGGGATCTCCTGTCACTAAATATTAACACAGTCTCATAATAAATTACCAAACAAAATTTGGCCGCGCTACGAAAATTAGATCGCGAGTTATAAGCACTTTAAATTTTTCTAACCTAACCATGGGGGATCTCCTGTCACCAAAAGTAACACTGTCTCATAATAAATTACCAAACAAAATTTGGCCGCGCTACGAATATTAGATCGCGAGTTATAAGCATTTTAAATTTTTCGACCCTCACCATGGAGGGTCTTCTGTCACCAAAAGCAACTCTGTCTCATAATAAATTACCAAACAAAATTTGGCCGCGCTACGAAAATTAGATCGCGAGTTATAAGCATTTTAAATTTTTCGACCCTCACCATGGGGGATCTCCTGTTTCCAAAAGTAACACTGTCTCATAATAAATTACAAAACAAAATTTGGCCGCGCTACGAAAATTAGATCGCGAATTATAAGCATTTTAAATTTTTCGAACCTCACCTTGGGGGGGTCTCCTGTCACCAAAAGTAACACTGTCTCATGGCAAATTACCAAACAAAATTTGGCCGCACTACGAAAATTAGATCGCGAGTTATAAGCATTTTTAAATTTTCGACCCTCTCCATGGGGGATCTCCTGTCACTAAATATTAACACAGTCTCATAATAAATTACCAAACAAAATTTGGCCGCGCTACGAAAATTAGATCGCGAGTTATAAGCACTTTAAATTTTTCTAACCTAACCATGGGGTATCTCCTCTCACCAAAAGTAACACTGTCTCATAATAAATTACCAACCAAAATTTGACCGCGCTACGAAAATTAGATCGCGAGTTATAAGCATTTTTAAATTTTCGACCCTCTCCATGGGGGATCTGCTGTCACTAAATATTAACACAGTCTCATAATAAATTACCAAACAAAATTTGGCCGCGCTACGAAAATTAGATCGCGAGTTATAAGCACTTTAAATTTTTCTAACCTAACCATGGGGGATCTCCTGTCACCAAAAGTAACACTGTCTCATAATAAATTACCAAACAAAATTTGGCCGCGCTACGAATATTAGATCGCGAGTTATAAGCATTTTAAATTTTTCGACCCTCACCATGGGGGATCTCCTGTTTCCAAAAGTAACACTGTCTCATAATAAATTACAAAACAAAATTTGGCCGCGCTACGAAAATTAGATCGCGAGTTATAAGCATTTTTAAATTTTCGACCCTCTCCATGGGGGATCTCCTGTCACTAAATATTAACACAGTCTCATAATAAATTACCAAAAAAAATTTGGCCGCGCTACGAAAATTAGATCGCGAGTTATAAGCATTTTAAATTTTTCGAACCTCACCTTGGGGGGGTCTCCTGTCACCAAAAGTAACACTGTCTCATGGCAAATTACCAAACAAAATTTGGCCGCATTACGAAAATTAGATCGCGAGTTATAAGCATTTTTAAATTTTCGACCCTCTCCATGGGGGATCTCCTGTCACTAAATATTAACACAGTCTCATAATAAATTACCAAACAAAATTTGGCCGCGCTACGAAAATTAGATCGCGAGTTATAAGCACTTTAAATTTTTCTAACCTAACCATGGGGGATCTCCTCTCACCAAAAGTAACACTGTCTCATAATAAATTACCAACCAAAATTTGACCGCGCTACGAAAATTAGATCGCGAGTTATAAGCATTTTTAAATTTTCGACCCTCTCCATGGGGGATCTGCTGTCACTAAATATTAACACAGTCTCATAATAAATTACCAAACAAAATTTGGCCGCGCTACGAAAATTAGATCGCGAGTTATAAGCACTTTAAATTTTTCTAACCTAACCATGGGGGATCTCCTGTCACCAAAAGTAACACTGTCTCATAATAAATTACCAAACAAAATTTGGCCGCGCTACGAATATTAGATCGCGAGTTATAAGCATTTTAAATTTTTCGACCCTCACCATGGGGGATCTCCTGTTTCCAAAAGTAACACTGTCTCATAATAAATTACAAAACAAAATTTGGCCGCGCTACGAAAATTAGATCGCGAATTATAAGCATTTTAAATTTTTCGAACCTCACCTTGGGGGGGTCTCCTGTCACCAAAAGTAACACTGTCTCATGGCAAATTACCAAACAAAATTTGGCCGCACTACGAAAATTAGATCGCGAGTTATAAGCATTTTTAAATTTTCGACCCTCTCCATGGGGGATCTCCTGTCACTAAATATTAACACAGTCTCATAATAAATTACCAAACAAAATTTGGCCGCGCTACGAAAATTAGATCGCGAGTTATAAGCACTTTAAATTTTTCTAACCTAACCATGGGGTATCTCCTCTCACCAAAAGTAACACTGTCTCATAATAAATTACCAACCAAAATTTGACCGCGCTACGAAAATTAGATCGCGAGTTATAAGCATTTTTAAATTTTCGACCCTCTCCATGGGGGATCTGCTGTCACTAAATATTAACACAGTCTCATAATAAATTACCAAACAAAATTTGGCCGCGCTACGAAAATTAGATCGCGAGTTATAAGCACTTTAAATTTTTCTAACCTAACCATGGGGGATCTCCTGTCACCAAAAGTAACACTGTCTCATAATAAATTACCAAACAAAATTTGGCCGCGCTACGAATATTAGATCGCGAGTTATAAGCATTTTAAATTTTTCGACCCTCACCATGGGGGATCTCCTGTTTCCAAAAGTAACACTGTCTCATAATAAATTACAAAACAAAATTTGGCCGCGCTACGAAAATTAGATCGCGAGTTATAAGCATTTTTAAATTTTCGACCCTCTCCATGGGGGATCTCCTGTCACTAAATATTAACACAGTCTCATAATAAATTACCAAAAAAAATTTGGCCGCGCTACGAAAATTAGATCGCGAGTTATAAGCATTTTAAATTTTTCGAACCTCACCTTGGGGGGGTCTCCTGTCACCAAAAGTAACACTGTCTCATGGCAAATTACCAAACAAAATTTGGCCGCATTACGAAAATTAGATCGCGAGTTATAAGCATTTTTAAATTTTCGACCCTCTCCATGGGGGATCTCCTGTCACTAAATATTAACACAGTCTCATAATAAATTACCAAACAAAATTTGGCCGCGCTACGAAAATTAGATCGCGAGTTATAAGCACTTTAAATTTTTCTAACCTAACCATGGGGGATCTCCTCTCACCAAAAGTAACACTGTCTCATAATAAATTACCAACCAAAATTTGACCGCGCTACGAAAATTAGATCGCGAGTTATAAGCATTTTAAATTTTTCGACCCTCACCATGAAGGGGGGGGGGGTTTCCTTTCACCAAAAATTCACACTGTCTCATAATAAATTACCAAACAAAATTTGGCTGCGATACGAAAATTAGATCGCGAGTTATAAGCATTTTAAAATTTTCGACCCTCTCCATGGGGGATCCTCTGTCACTAAATATTAACACAGTCTCATAATAAATTACCAAACAAAGTTTGGCCGCGCTACGAAAATTAGATTGCGAGTTATAAGCACTTTAAATTTTTCGACCCTCACAGTGGGGGTCTCCTGTCACCAAAAATAACACTGTCTCATAATAAATTACAAAAAAAAAAAAAAAAAAAAAAATTGGCCGCGCTACGAAAATTAGATCGCGAGTTATAAGCATTTTAAAGTTTTTCGACTCTCACCGTGGTGAAGTCTCCTGTCACCAAAAGTAACACTGTCTCATAGTAAATTACCAAACAAAATTTGGCCGCACTACGAAAATTAGATCGCGAGTTATAAGCATTTTAAAATTTTCAAACCCTCTCCATGGGGGATCTCCTGTCACTAAATATTAACACAGTCTCATAATAAATTACCAAACAAAATTTGGCCGCGCTACGAAAATTAGATCGCGAGTTATAAGCACTTTAAATTTTTCTAACCTAACCATGGGGGATCTCCTCTCACCAAAAGTAACACTGTCTCATAATAAATTACCAACCAAAATTTGGCCGCACTACGAAAATTAGATCGCGAGTTATAAGCATTTTAAAATTTTCAAACCCTCTCCATGGGGGATCTCCTGTCACTAAATATTAACACAGTCTCATAATAAATTACCAAACAAAATTTGGCCGCGCTACGAAAATTAGATCGCGAGTTATAAGCACTTTAAATTTTTCTAACCTAACCATGGGGGATCTCCTCTCACCAAAAGTAACACTGTCTCATAATAAATTACCAACCAAAATTTGACCGCGCTACTAAAATTAGATCGCGAGTTATAAGCATTTTAAATTTTTCGACCCTCACCATGGGGGATCTCCTGTCACCAAAAGTAACACTGTCTGATAATAAATTACCAAACAAAATTTGGCCGCGCTACGAAAATTAGATCCCGAGTTATAAGCATTTTGAATTTTTGACCCTCACCGTGGGGATCTCCTGTCACCAAAAGTAACACTGTCTCATAGTAAATTATCAAACAAAATTTGGCCGCGCTACGAAAATTAGATCGCGATTTATAAGCACTTTAAATTTTTCGACCCTCATCGTGGGGGGGGGGTCACCTGTCACCAAAAATTAACACTCTCTCATAATAAATTACCAAACAAAATTTGGCCGCGCTACGAAAATTAGATTGGGAGTTATAAGCATTTTAAAATTTTCGACCCTCACCATGAAGGGGGGGGGGGGTTTCCTTTCACCAAATTTCACACTGTCTCATAATAAATTACCAAACAAAATTTGGCCGCGCTACGAAAATTAGATCGCGAGTTATAAGCACTTTAAATTTTTCTAACCTAACCATGGGGGATCTCCTGTCACCAAAAGTAACACTGTCTCATAATAAATTACCAAACAAAATTTGGCCGCGCTACGAATATTAGATCGCGAGTTATAAGCATTTTAAATTTTTCGACCCTCACCATGGAGGGTCTTCTGTCACCAAAAGCAACTCTGTCTCATAATAAATTACCAAACAAAATTTGGCCGCACTACGAAAATTAGATCGCGAGTTATAAGCATTTTAAATTTTTCGACCCTCACCATGGGGGATCTCCTGTTTCCAAAAGTAACACTGTCTCATAATAAATTAAAAAACAAAATTTGGCCGCGCTACGAAAATTAGATCGCGAGTTATAAGCATTTTTAAATTTTCGACCCTCTCCATGGGGGATCTCCTGTCACTAAATATTAACACAGTCTCATAATAAATTACCAAAAAAAATTTGGCCGCGCTACGAAAATTAGATCGCGAGTTATAAGCATTTTAAATTTTTCGAACCTCACCTTGGGGGGGTCTCCTGTCACCAAAAGTAACACTGTCTCATGGCAAATTACCAAACAAAATTTGGCCGCATTACGAAAATTAGATCGCGAGTTATAAGCATTTTTAAATTTTCGACCCTCTCCATGGGGGATCTCCTGTCACTAAATATTAACACAGTCTCATAATAAATTACCAAACAAAATTTGGCCGCGCTACGAAAATTAGATCGCGAGTTATAAGCACTTTAAATTTTTCTAACCTAACCATGGGGGATCTCCTCTCACCAAAAGTAACACTGTCTCATAATAAATTACCAACCAAAATTTGGCCGCACTACGAAAATTAGATCGCGAGTTATAAGCATTTTAAAATTTTCAAACCCTCTCCATGGGGGATCTCCTGTCACTAAATATTAACACAGTCTCATAATAAATTACCAAACAAAATTTGGCCGCGCTACGAAAATTAGATCGCGAGTTATAAGCATTTTAAATTTTTCGACCCTCACCATGAAGGGGGGGGGTTTCCTTTCACCAAAAATTCACACTGTCTCATAATAAATTACCAAACAAAATTTGGCTGCGATACGAAAATTAGATCGCGAGTTATAAGCATTTTAAAATTTTCGACCCTCTCCATGGGGGATCCTCTGTCACTAAATATTAACACAGTCTCATAATAAATTACCAAACAAAGTTTGGCCGCGCTACGAAAATTAGATTGCGAGGTATAAGCACTTTAAATTTTTCGACCCTCACAGTGGGGGTCTCCTGTCACCAAAAATAACACTGTCTCATAATAAATTACAAAAAAAAAAAAAAAAAAAAAAATTGGCCGCGCTACGAAAATTAGATCGCGAGTTATAAGCATTTTAAAGTTTTTCGACTCTCACCGTGGTGGAGTCTCCTGTCACCAAAAGTAACACTGTCTCATAGTAAATTACCAAACAAAATTTGGCCGCACTACGAAAATTAGATCGCGAGTTATAAGCATTTTAAAATTTTCAAACCCTCTCCATGGGGGATCTCCTGTCACTAAATATTAACACAGTCTCATAATAAATTACCAAACAAAATTTGGCCGCGCTACGAAAATTAGATCGCGAGTTATAAGCACTTTAAATTTTTCTAACCTAACCATGGGGGATCTCCTCTCACCAAAAGTAACACTGTCTCATAATAAATTACCAACCAAAATTTGGCCGCACTACGAAAATTAGATCGCGAGTTATAAGCATTTTAAAATTTTCAAACCCTCTCCATGGGGGATCTCCTGTCACTAAATATTAACACAGTCTCATAATAAATTACCAAACAAAATTTGGCCGCGCTACGAAAATTAGATCGCGAGTTATAAGCACTTTAAATTTTTCTAACCTAACCATGGGGGATCTCCTCTCACCAAAAGTAACACTGTCTCATAATAAATTACCAACCAAAATTTGACCGCGCTACTAAAATTAGATCGCGAGTTATAAGCATTTTAAATTTTTCGACCCTCACCATGGGGGATCTCCTGTCACCAAAAGTAACACTGTCTGATAATAAATTACCAAACAAAATTTGGCCGCGCTACGAAAATTAGATCCCGAGATATAAGGATTTTGAATTTTTGACCCTCACCGTGGGGATCTCCTGTCACCAAAAGTAACACTGTCTCATAGTAAATTATCAAACAAAATTTGGCCGCGCTACGAAAATTAGATCGCGATTTATAAGCACTTTAAATTTTTCGACCCTCATCGTGGGGGGGGGGTCACCTGTCACCAAAAATTAACACTCTCTCATAATAAATTACCAAACAAAATTTGGCCGCGCTACGAAAATTAGATTGGGAGTTATAAGCATTTTAAAATTTTCGACCCTCACCATGAAGGGGGGGGGGTTTCCTTTCACCAAATTTCACACTGTCTCATAATAAATTACCAAACAAAATTTGGCTGCGATACGAAAATTAGATCGCGAGTTATAAGCATTTTAAATTTTTCGACCCTCACCGTGGGGGGTCTCCTTTCACGAAAAATTAACACTGTCTCATAATAAATTACCAAACAAAATTTGGCCGCGCTACGAAAATTAGACCGCGAGTTATTAGCATTTTAACTTTTTCGACCCTCACCGTGGGGGTCTCCTGTCACCAAAAATGAACACTCTCTCATAATAAATTACCAAACAAAATTTGGCCGTGCTGCGAAAATTAGATCGCGAGTTATAAGCATTTTAAATTTTTCGACCCTCACCATGGGGGATCTCCTGTCACCAAAAGTAACACTGTCTGATAATAAATTACCAAACAAAATTTGGCCGCGCTACGAAAATTAGATCCCGAGTTATAAGCATTTTGAATTTTTGACCCTCACCGTTGGGGATCTCCTGTCACCAAAAGTAACACTGTCTCATAGTAAATTATCAAACAAAATTTGGCCGCGCTACGAAAATTAGATCGCGAGTTATAAGCATTTTAAATTTTTCGACCCTCACCGTGTTGGGGGGGCGGTCTTCTGTCACCAAAAGTAACACTGTCTCATGGTAAATTACTAAACAAAATTTGGCTGCACTACTAAAATGAGATCGCGAGTTATAAGCATTTTAAAATTTTCGACCCTCTCCATGGGGGATCCTCTGTCACTAAATATTAACACAGTCTCATAATAAATTACCAAACAAAATTTGGCTGCGATACGAAAATTAGATCGCGAGTTATAAGCATTTTAAATTTTTCGACCCTCACCGTGGGGGGTCTCCTTTCACCAAAAATTAACACTGTCTCATAATAAATTACCAAACAAAATTTGGCCGCGCTACGAAAATTAGATTGCGAATTATAAGCACTTTAAATTTTTCGACCCTCACCGTGGGGGTCTCCTGTCACCAAAAATAACACTGTCTCATAATAAATTACAAAAAAAAAAAAAATTTGGCCGCGCTACGAAAATTAGATCGCGAGTTATAAGCATTTTAAAGTTTTTCGTCTCTCACCGTGGGGGAGTCTCCTGTCACCAAAAGTAACACTGTCTCATAGTAAATTACCAAACAAAATTTGGCCGCACTACGAAAATTAGATCGCGAGTTATAAGCATTTTAAAATTTTCAAACCCTCTCCATGGGGGATCTCCTGTCACTAAATATTAACACAGTCTCATAATAAATTACCAAACAAAGTTTGGCCGCGCTACGAAAATTAGATCGCGAGTTATAAGCATTTTAAATTTTTCGACCCTCACCATGGGGGATCTCCTGTTTCCAAAAATAACACTGTCTCATAATAAATTACCAAACAAAATTTGGCCGCGCTACGAAAATTGATCGCGTGTTATAAACATTTTAAATTTTTCGACCCTCACCGTGGGGGGGGGCGTCTTCTGTCACCAAAAGTAACACTGTCTCATGGTAAATTACTAAACAAAATTTGGCCGCACTACTAAAATGAGATCGCGAGTTATAAGCATTTTAAAATTTTCGACCCTCTCCATGGGGGATCCTCTGTCACTAAATATTAACACAGTCTCATAATAAATTACCAAACAAAGTTTGGCCGCGCTACGAAAATTAGATCGCGAGTTATAAGCATTTTAAATTTTTCGACCCTCACCATGGGGGATCTCCTGTTTCCAAAAATAACACTGTCTCATAATAAATTATCAAACAAAATTTGGCCGCGCTACGAAAATTAGATCGCGAGTTATAAGCATTTTAAATTTTTCGAACCTCACCGTGGGGGGTCTCCTGTCACCAAAAGTAACACTGTCTCATAATAAATTACCAACCAAAATTTGACCGCGCTACGAAAATTAGATCGCGAGTTATAAGCATTTTTAAATTTTCGACCCTCTCCATGGGGGATCTCCTGTCACTAAATATTAACACAGTCTCATAATAAATTACCAAACAAAATTTGGCCGCGCTACGAAAATTAGATCGCGAGTTATAAGCACTTTAAATTTTTCTAACCTAACCATGGGGGATCTCCTGTCACCAAAAGTAACACTGTCTCATAATAAATTACCAAACAAAATTTGGCCGCGCTACGAATATTAGATCGCGAGTTATAAGCATTTTAAATTTTTCGACCCTCACCATGGAGGGTCTTCTGTCACCAAAAGCAACTCTGTCTCATAATAAATTACCAAACAAAATTTGGCCGCACTACGAAAATTAGATCGCGAGTTATAAGCATTTTAAATTTTTCGACCCTCACCATGGGGGATCTCCTGTTTCCAAAAGTAACACTGTCTCATAATAAATTACAAAACAATATTTGGCCGCGCTACGAAAATTAGATCGCGAGTTATAAGCATTTTTAAATTTTCGACCCTCTCCATGGGGGATCTCCTGTCACTAAATATTAACACAGTCTCATAATAAATTACCAAAAAAAATTTGGCCGCGCTACGAAAATTAGATCGCGAGTTATAAGCATTTTAAATTTTTCGAACCTCACCTTGGGGGGGTCTCCTGTCACCAAAAGTAACACTGTCTCATGGCAAATTACCAAACAAAATTTGGCCGCACTACGAAAATTAGATCGCGAGTTATAAGCATTTTTAAATTTTCGACCCTCTCCATGGGGGATCTCCTGTCACTAAATATTAACACAGTCTCATAATAAATTACCAAACAAAATTTGGCCGCGCTACGAAAATTAGATCGCGAGTTATAAGCACTTTAAATTTTTCTAACCTAACCATGGGGGATCTCCTCTCACCAAAAGTAACACTGTCTCATAATAAATTACCAACCAAAATTTGACCGCGCTACGAAAATTAGATCGCGAGTTATAAGCATTTTAAATTTTTCGACCCTCACCATGAAGGGGGGGGGGTTTCCTTTCACCAAAAATTCACACTGTCTCATAATAAATTACCAAACAAAATTTGGTTGCGATACGAAAATTAGATCGCGAGTTATAAGCATTTTAAAATTTTCGACCCTCTCCATGGGGGATCCTCTGTCACTAAATATTAACACAGTCTCATAATAAATTACCAAACAAAGTTTGGCCGCGCTACGAAAATTAGATTGCGAGTTATAAGCACTTTAAATTTTTCGACCCTCACCGTGGGGGTCTCCTGTCACCAAAAATAACACTGTCTCATAATAAATTACAAAAAAAAAAAAAAAAAATTTGGCCGCGCTACGAAAATTAGATCGCGAGTTATAAGCATTTTAAAGTTTTTCGACTCTCACCGTGGTGGAGTCTCCTGTCACCAAAAGTAACACTGTCTCATAGTAAATTACCAAACAAAATTTGGCCGCACTACGTAAATTAGATCGCGAGTTATAAGCATTTTAAAATTTTCAAACCCTCTCCATGGGGGATCTCCTGTCACTAAATATTAACACAGTCTCATAATAAATTACCAAACAAAATTTGGCCGCGCTACGAAAATTAGATCGCGAGTTATAAGCACTTTAAATTTTTCTAACCTAACCATGGGGGATCTCCTCTCACCAAAAGTAACACTGTCTCATAATAAATTACCAACCAAAATTTGACCGCGCTACGAAAATTAGATCGCGAGTTATAAGCATTTTAAATTTTTCGACCCTCACCATGGGGGATCTCCTTTCACCAAAAGTAACACTGTCTGATAATAAATTACCAAACAAAATTTGGCCGCGCTACGAAAATTAGATCCCGAGTTATAAGCATTTTGAATTTTTGACCCTCACCGTGGGGATCTCCTGTCACCAAAAGTAACACTGTCTCATAGTAAATTATCAAACAAAATTTGGCCGCGCTACGAAAATTAGATCGCGATTTATAAGCACTTTAAATTTTTCGACCCTCATCGTGGGGGGGGGGGTCACCTGTCACCAAAAATTAACACTCTCTCATAATAAATTACCAAACAAAATTTGGCCGCGCTACGAAAATTAGATTGGGAGTTATAAGCATTTTAAAATTTTCGACCCTCACCATGAAGGGGGGGGGGTTTCCTTTCACCAAATTTCACACTGTCTCATAATAAATTACCAAACAAAATTTGGCTGCGATACGAAAATTAGATCGCGAGTTATAAGCATTTTAAATTTTTCGACCCTCACCGTGGGGGGGTCTCCTTTCACCAAAAATTAACACTGTCTCATAATAAATTACCAAACAAAATTTGGCCGCGCTACGAAAATTAGACCGCGAGTTATTACCATTTTGAATTTTTGACCCTCACCGTGGGGGATCTCCTGTCACCAAAAGTAACACTGTCTCATAGTAAATTATCAAACAAAATTTGGCCGCGCTACGAAAATTAGATCGCGAGTTATAAGCATTTTAAATTTTTCGACCCTCACCGTGTTGGGGGGGGCGGTCTTCTGTCACCAAAAGTAACACTGTCTCATGGTAAATTACTAAACAAAATTTGGCTGCACTACTAAAATGAGATCGCGAGTTATAAGCATTTTAAAATTTTCGACCCTCTCCATGGGGGATCCTCTGTCACTAAATATTAACACAGTCTCATAATAAATTACCAAACAAAATTTGGCTGCGATACGAAAATTAGATCGCGAGTTATAAGCATTTTAAATTTTTCGACCCTCACCGTGGGGGGTCTCCTTTCACCAAAAATTAACACTGTCTCATAATAAATTACCAAACAAAATTTGGCCGCGCTACGAAAATTAGATTGCGAATTATAAGCACTTTAAATTTTTCGACCCTCACCGTGGGGGTCTCCTGTCACCAAAAATAACACTGTCTCATAATAAATTACAAAAAAAAAAAAAATTTGGCCGCGCTACGAAAATTAGATCGCGAGTTATAAGCATTTTAAAGTTTTTCGTCTCTCACCGTGGGGGAGTCTCCTGTCACCAAAAGTAACACTGTCTCATAGTAAATTACCAAACAAAATTTGGCCGCACTACGAAAATTAGATCGCGAGTTATAAGCATTTTAAAATTTTCAAACCCTCTCCATGGGGGATCTCCTGTCACTAAATATTAACACAGTCTCATAATAAATTACCAAACAAAGTTTGGCCGCGCTACGAAAATTAGATCGCGAGTTATAAGCATTTTAAATTTTTCGACCCTCACCATGGGGGATCTCCTGTTTCCAAAAATAACACTGTCTCATAATAAATTACCAAACAAAATTTGGCCGCGCTACGAAAATTGATCGCGTGTTATAAACATTTTAAATTTTTCGACCCTCACCGTGGGGGGGGGGGCGTCTTCTGTCACCAAAAGTAACACTGTCTCATGGTAAATTACTAAACAAAATTTGGCCGCACTACTAAAATGAGATCGCGAGTTATAAGCATTTTAAAATTTTCGACCCTCTCCATGGGGGATCCTCTGTCACTAAATATTAACACAGTCTCATAATAAATTACCAAACAAAGTTTGGCCGCGCTACGAAAATTAGATCGCGAGTTATAAGCATTTTAAATTTTTCGACCCTCACCATGGGGGATCTCCTGTTTCCAAAAATAACACTGTCTCATAATAAATTACCAAACAAAATTTGGCCGCGCTACGAAAATTAGATCGCGAGTTATAAGCATTTTAAATTTTTCGAACCTCACCGTGGGGGGTCTCCTGTCACCAAAAGTAACACTGTCTCATGGTAAATTACCAAACAAAATTTGGCCGCACTACCAAAATTAGATCGCGAGTTATAAGCATTTTTAAATTTTCGACCCTCTCCATGGGGGATCTCCTGTCACTAAATATTAACACAGTCTCATAATAAATTACCAAACAAAATTTGGCCGCGCTACGAAAATTAGATCGCGAGTTATAAGCACTTTAAATTTTTCTAACCTAACCATGGGGGATCTCCTGTCACCAAAAGTAACACTGTCTCATAATAAATTACCAAACAAAATTTGGCCGCGCTACGAATATTAGATCGCGAGTTATAAGCATTTTAAATTTTTTGACCCTCACCATGGAGGGTCTTCTGTCACCAAAAGCAACTCTGTCTCATAATAAATTACCAAACAAAATTTGGCCGCACTACGAAAATTAGATTGCGAGTTATAAGCATTTTAAATTTTTCGACCCTCACCATGGGGGATCTCCTGTTTCAAAAAGTAACACTGTCTCATAATAAATTACAAAACAAAATTTGGCCGCGCTACGAAAATTAGATCGTGAATTATAAGCATTTTAAATTTTTCGAACCTCACCTTGGGGGGGTCTCCTGTCACCAAAAGTAACACTGTCTCATGGCAAATTACCAAACAAAATTTGGCCGCACTACGAAAATTAGATCGCGAGTTATAAGCATTTATAAATTTTCGACCCTCTCCATGGGGGATCTCCTGTCACTAAATATTAACACAGTCTCATAATAAATTACCAAACAAAATTTGGCCGCGCTACGAAAATTAGATCGCGAGTTATAAGCACTTTAAATTTTTCTAACCTAACCATGGGGGATCTCCTCTCACCAAAAGTAACACTGTCTCATAATAAATTACCAACCAAAATTTGACCGCGCTACGAAAATTAGATCGCGAGTTATAAGCATTTTAAATTTTTCGACCCTCACCATGGGGGATCTCATGTCACCAAAAGTAACACTGTCTGATAATAAATTACCAAACAAAATTTGGCCGCGCTACGAAAATTAGATCCCGAGTTATAAGCATTTTGAATTTTTGACCCTCACCGTGGGGGATCTCCTGTCACCAAAAGTAACACTGTCTCATAGTAAATTATCAAACAAAATTTGGCCGCGCTACGAAAATTAGATCGCGATTTATAAGCACTTTAAATTTTTCGACCCTCATCGTGGGGGGGGGTCACCTGTCACCAAAAATTAACACTCTCTCATAATAAATTACCAAACAAAATTTGGCCGCGCTACGAAAATTAGATTGGGAGTTATAAGCATTTTAAAATTTTCGACCCTCACCATGAAGGGGGGGGGGTTTCCTTTCACCAAAAATTCACACTGTCTCATAATAAATTACCAAACAAAATTTGGCTGCGATACGAAAATTAGATCGCGAGTTATAAGCATTTTAAATTTTTCGACCCTCACCGTGGGGGGTCTCCTTTCACCAAAAATTAACACTGTCTCATAATAAATTACCAAACAAAATTTGGCCGCGCTACGAAAATTAGATTGCGAATTATAAGCACTTTAAATTTTTCGACCCTCACCGTGGGGGTCTCCTGTCACCAAAAATAACACTGTCTCATAATAAATTACAAAAAAAAAAAAAAAAAATTTGGCCGCGCTACGAAAATTAGATCGCGAGTTATAAGCATTTTAAAGTTTTTCGTCTCTCACCGTGGGGGAGTCTCCTGTCACCAAAAGTAACACTGTCTCATAGTAAATTGCCAAACAAAATTTGGCCGCACTACGAAAATTAGATCGCGAGTTATAAGCATTTTAAAATTTTCAAACTCTCTCCATGGGGGATCTCCTGTCACTAAATATTAACACAGTCTCATAATAAATTACCAAACAAAGTTTGGCCGCGCTACGAAAATTAGATCGCGAGTTATAAGCATTTTAAATTTTTCGACCCTCACCATGGGGGATCTCCTGTTTCCAAAAATAACACTGTCTCATAATAAATTACCAAACAAAATTTGGCCGCGCTACGAAAATTAGATCGCGAGTTATAAGCATTTTAAATTTTTCGAACCTCACCGTGGGGGGTCTCCTGTCACCAAAAGTAACACTGTCTCATGGTAAATTACCAAACAAAATTTGGCCGCACTACCAAAATTAGATCGCGAGTTATAAGCATTTTTATATTTTCGACCCTCTCCATGGGGGATCTCCTGTCACTAAATATTAACACAGTCTCATAATAAATTACCAAACAAAATTTGGCCGCGCTACGAAAATTAGATCGCGAGTTATAAGCACTTTAAATTTTTCTAACCTAACCATGGGGGATCTCCTGTCACCAAAAGTAACACTGTCTCATAATAAATTACCAAACAAAATTTGGCCGCGCTACGAATATTAGATCGCGAGTTATAAGCATTTTAAATTTTTTGACCCTCACCATGGAGGGTCTTCTGTCACCAAAAGCAACTCTGTCTCATAATAAATTACCAAACAAAATTTGGCCGCACTACGAAAATTAGATCGCGAGTTATAAGCATTTTAAATTTTTCGACCCTCACCATGGGGGATCTCCTGTTTCCAAAAGTAACACTGTCTCATAATAAATTACAAAACAAAATTTGGCCGCGCTACGAAAATTAGATCGTGAATTATAAGCATTTTAAATTTTTCGAACCTCACCTTGGGGGGGTCTCCTGTCACCAAAAGTAACACTGTCTCATGGCAAATTACCAAACAAAATTTGGCCGCACTACGAAAATTAGATCGCGAGTTATAAGCATTTATAAATTTTCGACCCTCTCCATGGGGGATCTCCTGTCACTAAATATTAACACAGTCTCATAATAAATTACCAAACAAAATTTGGCCGCGCTACGAAAATTAGATCGCGAGTTATAAGCACTTTAAATTTTTCTAACCTAACCATGGGGGATCTCCTCTCACCAAAAGTAACACTGTCTCATAATAAATTACCAACCAAAATTTGACCGCGCTACGAAAATTAGATCGCGAGTTATAAGCATTTTAAATTTTTCGACCCTCACCATGGGGGATCTCATGTCACCAAAAGTAACACTGTCTGATAATAAATTACCAAACAAAATTTGGCCGCGCTACGAAAATTAGATCCCGAGTTATAAGCATTTTGAATTTTTGACCCTCACCGTGGGGGATCTCCTGTCACCAAAAGTAACACTGTCTCATAGTAAATTATCAAACAAAATTTGGCCGCGCTACGAAAATTAGATCGCGATTTATAAGCACTTTAAATTTTTCGACCCTCATCGTGGGGGGGGGGGGTCACCTGTCACCAAAAATTAACACTCTCTCATAATAAATTACCAAACAAAATTTGGCCGCGCTACGAAAATTAGATTGGGAGTTATAAGCATTTTAAAATTTTCGACCCTCACCATGAAGGGGGGGGGTTTCCTTTCACCAAAAATTCACACTGTCTCATAATAAATTACCAAACAAAATTTGGCTGCGATACGAAAATTAGATCGCGAGTTATAAGCATTTTAAATTTTTCGACCCTCACCGTGGGGGGTCTCCTTTCACCAAAAATTAACACTGTCTCATAATAAATTACCAAACAAAATTTGGCCGCGCTACGAAAATTAGATTGCGAATTATAAGCACTTTAAATTTTTCGACCCTCACCGTGGGGGTCTCCTGTCACCAAAAATAACACTGTCTCATAATAAATTACAAAAAAAAAAAAAAAAAATTTGGCCGCGCTACGAAAATTAGATCGCGAGTTATAAGCATTTTAAAGTTTTTCGTCTCTCACCGTGGGGGAGTCTCCTGTCACCAAAAGTAACACTGTCTCATAGTAAATTACCAAACAAAATTTGGCCGCACTACGAAAATTAGATCGCGAGTTATAAGCATATTAATATTTTCAAACCCTCTCCATGGGGGATCTCCTGTCACTAAATATTAACACAGTCTCATAATAAATTACCAAACAAAGTTTGGCCGCGCTACGAAAATTAGATCGCGAGTTATAAGCATTTTAAATTTTTCGACCCTCACCATGGGGGATCTCCTGTTTCCAAAAATAACACTGTCTCATAATAAATTACCAAACAAAATTTGGCCGCGCTACGAAAATTGATCGCGTGTTATAAACATTTTAAATTTTTCGACCCTCACCGTGGGGGGGGGCGTCTTCTGTCACCAAAAGTAACACTGTCTCATGGTAAATTACTAAACAAAATTTGGCCGCACTACTAAAATGAGATCGCGAGTTATAAGCATTTTAAAATTTTCGACCCTCTCCATGGGGGATCCTCTGTCACTAAATATTAACACAGTCTCATAATAAATTACCAAACAAAGTTTGGCCGCGCTACGAAAATTAGATCGCGAGTTATAAGCATTTTAAATTTTTCGACCCTCACCATGGGGGATCTCCTGTTTCCAAAAATAACACTGTCTCATAATAAATTACCAAACAAAATTTGGCCGCGCTACGAAAATTAGATCGCGAGTTATAAGCATTTTAAATTTTTCGAACCTCACCGTGGGGGGTCTCCTGTCACCAAAAGTAACACTGTCTCATGGTAAATTACCAAACAAAATTTGGCCGCACTACCAAAATTAGATCGCGAGTTATAAGCATTTTTAAATTTTCGACCCTCTCCATGGGGGATCTCCTGTCACTAAATATTAACACAGTCTCATAATAAATTACCAAACAAAATTTGGCCGCGCTACGAAAATTAGATCGCGAGTTATAAGCACTTTAAATTTTTCTAACCTAACCATGGGGGATCTCCTGTCACCAAAAGTAACACTGTCTCATAATAAATTACCAAACAAAATTTGGCCGCGCTACGAATATTAGATCGCGAGTTATAAGCATTTTAAATTTTTTGACCCTCACCATGGAGGGTCTTCTGTCACCAAAAGCAACTCTGTCTCATAATAAATTACCAAACAAAATTTGGCCGCACTACGAAAATTAGATCGCGAGTTATAAGCATTTTAAATTTTTCGACCCTCACCATGGGGGATCTCCTGTTTCCAAAAGTAACACTGTCTCATAATAAATTACAAAACAAAATTTGGCCGCGCTACGAAAATTAGATCGTGAATTATAAGCATTTTAAATTTTTCGAACCTCACCTTGGGGGGGGTCTCCTGTCACCAAAAGTAACACTGTCTCATGGCAAATTACCAAACAAAATTTGGCCGCACTACGAAAATTAGATCGCGAGTTATAAGCATTTATAAATTTTCGACCCTCTCCATGGGGGATCTCCTGTCACTAAATATTAACACAGTCTCATAATAAATTACCAAACAAAATTTGGCCGCGCTACGAAAATTAGATCGCGAGTTATAAGCACTTTAAATTTTTCTAACCTAACCATGGGGGATCTCCTCTCACCAAAAGTAACACTGTCTCATAATAAATTACCAACCAAAATTTGACCGCGCTACGAAAATTAGATCGCGAGTTATAAGCATTTTAAATTTTTCGACCCTCACCATGGGGGATCTCATGTCACCAAAAGTAACACTGTCTGATAATAAATTACCAAACAAAATTTGGCCGCGCTACGAAAATTAGATCCCGAGTTATAAGCATTTTGAATTTTTGACCCTCACCGTGGGGGATCTCCTGTCACCAAAAGTAACACTGTCTCATAGTAAATTATCAAACAAAATTTGGCCGCGCTACGAAAATTAGATCGCGATTTATAAGCACTTTAAATTTTTCGACCCTCGGGGGGGGGGTCACCTGTCACCAAAAATTAACACTCTCTCATAATAAATTACCAAACAAAATTTGGCCGCGCTACGAAAATTAGATTGGGAGTTATAAGCATTTTAAAATTTTCGACCCTCACCATGAAGGGGGGGGGGGTTTCCTTTCACCAAAAATTCACACTGTCTCATAATAAATTACCAAACAAAATTTGGCTGCGATACGAAAATTAGATCGCGAGTTATAAGCATTTTAAATTTTTCGACCCTCACCGTGGGGGGTCTCCTTTCACCAAAAATTAACACTGTCTCATAATAAATTACCAAACAAAATTTGGCCGCGCTACGAAAATTAGACCGCGAGTTATAAGCATTTTAACTTTTTCGACCCTCACCGTGGGGGTCTCCTGTCACCAAAAATTAACAATGTCTCATAATAAATTACCAAACAAAATTTGGCCGCGCTACGAAAATTAGATCGCGAGTTATAAGCATTTAAATTTTTCGATCCTCACCATTGGGTTGGTCTCCACTCACCAAAAGCTACATTATCCTATCTTGTTTTATCTTAAGACGATTCTTTTCTATACACATTCTATCAGGAATTTTTATTATTGAAACTATAGGTTTATAGTAACTGAAATAAGATATATAAGTTTGAGACTTGATATACTCTAAATATCTGAAAAATACCGCGTCAGTGTCTGCCGAAGTCTACCGAAGGATACCATGCCGAAGTCTGCCGAAGTGAAACGGCGGTAGCCGAGTGTTAGGTTTTTTCGTTACGGATGTGTTAGGATATTTCTCGTTACGGAATTTTTGGATTCGGTCGCCGCGCTCAAAGCCTGCGATAAAAGCTATGCAATAGCTTAAAATAATTATATTTTTAAAAAACAATTCACTTGGTAAAATATAACGTCATAATTGAAATAAAACATTTATTTTATAGTAGTTGTTAAAAATACAAGAAACATGGATATCAATAACGCATGAATAATGACGTAATTGCTGAAACTTCAGTGAAGGCTTACTTTGGGGACTCGAAATTTATTGTTCATGAAATTATTCGAAATTTATTGTTTATTCCTGTTCTTCTGTCAGTCTGTTCCGCGATAACTGCTGCAAAATGCAACCAAACTTTTGTTTTCGGAAAAAATATTGTAAAACTCTAGATTACTAATTTTACACTTTAAAAAGTTCCTTATACATCAGATTTAGGTGTTTGTGGTTGGCAGGCATGTAGAAGTATGAGGTTAATGAAAAATGCTTGTCCAAACTGTTACTTATCCTTATAAATCAAAATGTTTAAAGAAATGCAAGATATACGATAACCATTAGCACAATTAATAGAAAGTTGAAAATTTAAATTTAATGAGACTACGGGAGTTTCAGGGGGGCGGAGCCCCCCTGAAGAGATCTACTATATTATAATAAAAAAACAAAAATAATAGATCATGAAAATTTCAGAATTTCTTAACATAACTAAAATTTTAATTTAACGGATTTGATGGCTGAAAACTTCTTATTCTTATTTTATTCTTATAAATAATTACGTAATTTAAAAATTTTAAATTACAGTTTCCAGAAAGTTGAATTTTGCCCAAAGTGTGTTTTTTTTCTTAAAAAAAAAAAAAAAAAAAAAAAAAAAAAAAAAAAAAAAAAAAAGGTGTTCGAAGCTGACGTTGAGGCTTCTGATCTGCAGATTTACTAGTTATATATGTTTTAAATTATAGTTAATGAAACGTTTTGTTTAATTAAAGCGTTTATCTTTTTTTTAATGCTCGTGAACGACGTCACGGGTAACAGCTAGTAGTTGATAAATGTTTAATGGGAATGTTTTATCCGTCAATAAAATACGGGCAATGCAATTCCTGGAAAAAAATTTAACTGACAGATAAAAAGCACTGTAATAAAAAAAATAAGCTTTTTTTAAAAAAGATGTTTTTAATTTGAAACCGTTTTATTTATGCATTTCTAAAATGATTTTGATTTCAGACTTGTTTAGATTTTATGTAACATTCGGTTTGCAGTTACTTAGTTTTTATTCTGGTTTTAGGCATCATAGTTTTATTGGTAGTTTATTCGTGAGAAGATTTATTTTAAAATATATAATTCTAAAACCTAATGAAAAATTTAAAAAATAACATTGTGTTTCTCTAGTAAAATCAAAATATTTCTATAAATAATCGAAATTAATGTTCTCAGACATTTCAATAATCAATTAAATTAAAGCCATTTGATCGTAAATTGTGTGATTTTTTTTTTCAAAAGAGAAATGTGTTTATTTCTTCTTTATTAAGAAACCCTTTTTTAACAATTTCACACTTGTAAGATTAACGATTATTTTAAAGAGATACTCAAAAGAATTCGATTACATTATGGTATAAGGGGAAAAATCGTTTGGAGAGAATTTTAATGACATTACGCTACTTCAAATGAATTGAAATCGTTATAAATCACTGACTTTCACTACGATTACGTTAAAACAGAGCATTCATAGCAATTTTTATTAAATTACAGGGCTACACAAAAAAACGTCTATAGTATTATCTTTGCATAATAATTGCTAGAGTCTGTTTTAAAATTCGGTATCCACTTTTAAATTTAATTTGATTTTTATATGTTACTCTTTATATATAGACTCTATACCTCATATACAGGGCTGCACAAAAGTAACCACATACTGTTCTCCACATTTGAGAATAGTGCTGAAGGGGAATTTTCAACTGAAATATAGGTATTTCTTAAATGAACTAAATTTTCGAATGCATGTTCTTAATACAAACAAATCTCTACATCATATACACAGCTGCTAAAAAATTTAGATAATTTTTCGATTGTAGATGGGAATAGTTGAAATTCGGTATTAAATTGCGGTATGCTTTTTCATGCTGTGAAATGAGGCGTAATGTATTTTTATTTTTTCAACTGTGATGTTTTGTTAAATTATTCTGAATGTGTCGGAAAGTACTTCATAATCTATGCTGGGCGCATGATTATTTATTTCCTGTTTGATTATATATTAAATTCATTTTTATACGGATGTTTATTTGCCTCAGGAAATGCATCATTTCTTTACTGATGCCATCATTTGTAACACATTTATACTTTTCTCTAGAGTATCTCTAATAGAACGTAGGTTAATGGACGATATGAAGCGTGGAATGCTTGACGTGACATCTAGCATACCGGGAATGTAGGATAATTGAACCGAGCAGCTAATAGTTGTTTGATGTATCACATAGTTTCTAAGTTAAGTTTAAATTTTGTGTGCAAGCTGAAGTTATTTTAACTCAGAATTTCTTCCATTTCGAATCCACTCACACAATTTGACATATTTTTCAAAATTCTTTTTAGAAATACAGTCGAGTCTCTCTATAACGAAATTCTATCCAACGAATTTCTCTATTTAACGAATTTTTCGTAGGAACGGTCAATTTTTTCATAACTACATTAAAAATAATCTGGAACATGTTACAAAACAGCATACAGTGCTAACGAATATTGTCAGCATCTCTTTTACTTTACTCTCTATTGCATTAGATAACATCACATGGCAGTTTTGTAACAGTATTTGTAATTTGGCAATTTTATGGAGATTACATCATTTAAATTTTTCAAGTAGAATAGTTAATGATGTTCAAGAAGTACATACACTATTTTTTTATAAAAATGCAGGAATAACAGGAACATAAAAAATGCATATGTTATTATTATAAGGTACCCTGGGGTAATAACGCCACGTTAAGGTTCTACCAATTTTCACGGCTTAGTTTTAGATTATATTTTTCAAACAAATATAGGATCTGATACAGCAACTCATTGACTATCTATATAAAATAAAATAATTTAACAGATATGTATTCATAAAATGTAATGGCGTTTTTTCTTCACCAATGCTATTTGGCGTTAATACCCACCTATATGGGTAATCACGCCATGCAAACAAAACTATAAAATAAGATGGAATAATGGCATGTAGATTGCCCAATTTTAAAAATACAAACTCTACAGCTCTAGAAATTGACAAATTGCAATCTAAGCTATTGAAAATGTACAATTTTTTTGTGATTCTGAAAGAAAAAGAAAGGTGTGGTGGTGGCGGGGGGAGGAGGCAAAAGAATATCAGATTCTAAGCTACGTTTTGCTTAAAAATGACCATTTAAATAGAATTATTAGAAACATTGCACGGATTATTTGAATCAGCATTTATATTCCCATGTATGCATTCTATGCAATAGAAAATATTGATTTTTTTGTTAAAGTGAAAGAAAAAGGAGTGAGGGGGAGCTTCAACAGAATATAACACCCTGTGTCTCTCTTTGCTTAAAAAGACCCGCTTAAATACGATTATAAGAAACATTGCATGGTTTTAACCATTCATAATGTAATATTTTAATCGTGTGAAGTTTTATAATAACTAGAGTTATATGTAATAAATATTTTTGTTAAACCTTAACTGCTGTTAGCGTCTCACATACCGCTGAGTTTTTCAAGTTTCAGAGTTTAACTTGCAATTTTTAGTTTAACTATAGATACCGGGAAAATTTTGTTTCGTTTTTAGTCCCATTACTATCTCTAGAGACTTTTGAATAGCTGAATTTTATTTATAATAGTCCTGTATATAAGGTTCAATACAAAAATAATATTCTAAAAGTTAATTTAACATTTTATTCATCGTTAGATTAAGCGGTCTGACAGGCCGCTCACAGTAAGTTATGCGACAATTTTTATCACAGCAGTTAAGGGTTAATACTATTATAGTAATCTAGTAAATAGTTTTTAACCCATAACTCTACACTAATGCGGATTCTCCAAACCTACAGTTAAATTGTCGACGTTTTAAAAAACATGCTTTAATAAATTTTTAATAAATTGAATAAAATTTTTGATTAAAAAATATTATCCCAAAGAGATATCTTATTCAATTTTATACATAATTCATATGGTTATATATTATTATCTCTATATTAGCAACAAAATTAGCATTTAACTGCTGTTAGCAATCTGACTGAACACTGTACCTCCTCCTCCCCCCCCCCCCAAAAAAATAGCGTTTAACTTGTATTTTCCAGTTTAACTATAGTTACAACTGAAATTCTCTTTCGTTTAAGGTTCTCGTAATATTGTTAGAAATATTTGAATAGGTTAAATTTAATTAGAATTAATTCTGTACAAAAAGTTTAGCGCAGGAACAGTATTCTATGATTTTTAATCATGGATCGCCTTTTAACCTTTAACTAATTTTACCGGTCTCGTAGACCACTATTTTTCTTTTAATTTTTTAGTTTAACTTGTAATTTTCAGTTTAACGGCAAACACTACCGAAATTTTGTTTCATTTGGAATTTTAGTACTATCACCAGAGACTAAATAGGTGAAAAAAAATAGGTTACGTATAATACCCTTGTATAAAAAGTTTAGTGCAAAAACACAATCCTATGAGTTATTCCCGCCTTTTATTCATCTTTCAATTTTGCAATCTCACAAACCGCATCACATTCATACGTTACAATTTCTGTCACATCAGTTAAAGGTTAAATTTATAAAGTTTTGAAAAACCGAACGCTGAGAAAGCGGACAGTTAAAATTTCGAACTCAATTGAACAATCCAGTGGAAATTTAATAGAAACCTGATTTTGAAGATGTTTGAATTTGAATCTCGAAAACATTTTGATATAGTTTTATTTACAAGAATTAAAAACTATTTTTTACATTAGTAAAAAATATATATATATAATATAATAAAAAATAAAATAGAGATATTATTTTGAAGTATTGGGCACCCCCCGCCCCTTAATCTTACCATTTCAACAATGATGATAATGCTGTCCCATATTAATATATAAACCCGCTTCGGATATAGTTTGGCCACTGTTGGGAATCAACCGGGGTAATAACGCCAATCCCTGGCGTTATTACCCCGGGATTAGGATTGCGCAGTAAATCCTAAAGTACAAATTATCTGGAGAAGATATCCAAAATCTTCTACAACAATTTAAAAGTACATGAAATACACTACAAATTTATGTAATAAACAAAGTATTTCCGGATAAAAAATATAGTCTTCACATCAAAAACCTTATCTCGTAAATTTTAGATCAAGCGTTAATTTTAGTTGCTTGTAAAAACAATAAGACCTAAAAATGAAACAAATTAACTTGAAGCTGTTTTTTGCGATTTATATTACTCAAAACCCTTCTGCGCAGAGCACATGGGTGTCATTTGCCTGATTATTTCATAATTATGCAAAATATAAGCACTTGGCGTTATTACCCCGCCTGGCGTTATTACCCCAGGGTACCTTAATAAATGCAGGGACGAAAAAAACGTAAAACTGTAAAAAACTTGTCAATCTATTAATAAAAAGGAAAAACATACAATTTTATTAAAACATATATGTTGAAATTGCCGAATTCTTTCAAAAATGTTCTTCCATATGTTCAGAAAACGCTTCAAATTATTTGTAGAATATTTTTTTTTCGTTGATTTCTGGTTTATATTTCATAGCTACATTCCTATAATTTATATTTATGTCCAAAAAAAGACATTCACCTCCTCCCCTTCCCTCCTCAAGAAAAACATCCTTTTTGCGTGGTGACACTTAACTTTTTTTGGCCAAACTGAGAATGCGTTTTTTAAAAAAGGTTAAAACATTTGCTTGCTACTGGAGCGATTTTCAATTATCACAAAGCATCTTAAAAGATAAAACTATTCCATTCTCGTCTTGAAAATGTTCTTTATTTCTTTGTTTGAATAGTAAAGCAGGAATAAGGAAGGTGTTAGGGGGCAATTGCAGAAAAGGTCGTTTTTTTTCAGCTGGTTTTCATCTACCTACACTAACTGTCATTACTTTTAGAGTTTAAAGTGGATGTTTGTTGTTTGTGGGGACTCGGAGCATTTTTTGTAGTGAGATATCATTTTGAACGAATAATTGTGACTAAATGTCTTCAATTTTGGTGTTATCTTCTACTGCATCTGCATAAAATCGCTTTTGAGAAAAGCATAACTCTGATAATTAATTTTGAAAATAATCAATAAAACACTGGAAAGAAAGGAAGTGGCGAAAATGTTTGAGATTTTGGAAAAATTGAATTAAATATTTCAAAAACTTAATTAAAAACCTCAAAAACAATTCTGTTTCAAAATCTAAATATTGAGGAAAAATTTTTGCCGTTCTCTATTCAACGAATTTTTCTATATAACGAATTTTTTGACTGGACGATGGATTTCGTTATATAGAGACTCGACTGTATATACCAAAATGTTCTTTAATAGTTCAATGCAAATAATTATATTAACTATCTAATTTGACGATACAACCTTAAAACTAAATTTAAAAAAATCATAAAAAAGAGTATAACAGTCTAAAAAAATATCATTTTCCGTAATCTACTTTTTTTTTTTTTTTAAATCTTGCACAAGCCGTTTTCTTTTATGTTTAATTGTTCTACAAGAGCATTTTACTAATAAAATATTGTAAGGAATAATAGACTAATATGCATTTGTTGTGCATTTGGTATTTATAATAGTTTTTAGTTTGAACACTATATACTTATTATTATTATTATTATTATTATTATTATTATTATTATTATTATTATTATACAGATGTTAAAGAACTATCATACATTCATCTGCTGAAACTGTTTTAATAAAATTATATGTTTTCCTTTTTATTAATAGATTGACAAGTTTTTACAGTTTTACATTTTTTTCGTTCCTGCATTTATAATAGTAATAATATATGCATTTTTTATGTTCCTGTTATTCCTGCATTTTTATAAAAAGAATGTATGTACTACTTGAACATCATTAACTATTCTCCTTGAAAAATTTAAATGATGTAATCTCCATAAAATCGCCAAACTACAAATACTATTACAGAACTGCCATGTGATGTTATCTAATGCTATATAGAGAAAAGTAAAAGAGATACTGACAATATTCGTTAGCACTGTATGCTGTTTAAAGTGCAAAACGTTTTAACGTTAGACCAGAATCGTCAAACAAAGTACATATACAAAATAACAATAGTCTAATGAAGCAAAATTTATCTTTATCGATAGTTAAGCTGGAAATTACAGTGATTTTTCTGAGAAAGGTAGCACTAACAGCAATTAAACGTTAGTTGCAATCATTCTTTAATTGTTTAATCCTTAACAGCTGTGACAGGAATTGTCCTAATAAATGTAATGTAATAAATATAACCAGTTTTGAGTACCAAATTTCGAGTTTTGTGTACCCATTTCATTGTCCAGCTGTCCTTAATGACAGCTTTAACATGAATTTGACCATAAATAAGATATTAGAAAGTAATATGGTGATGGGGTCTAATTATTATATACAATATTATTTCTGCTTTTATTCCGATGGCGGTTGTGCAAATTTTTTTACTCAAGTGGAAAAAATTGAATAAATTTGTATATTTTTAGAACACTTTTTAAAAGAATTAACTGCTAGAACTATATAAAATCGCGATCCTTTGTTTTTGGTTGCATATCTCTTTAATACGGAACTTTTTGGCTGCATTTTAATTAAGTACGGAACTTTTTCGGACATCAAGTAAGCTTTTCTTTCGCGTGCTGTAACAAAAACAGATAATTTAATAACATAATTAAATAAGGTGGTCTGGTGTAAAAACGCCAGGGGGGGTAGTAACGCCAAGAGCTAATATTTTGCATAATTATGAAATAATCTGGTAAATGACACCCATGTGCTCTGCGCAGAAGGGTTTTGAGTCATATAAATCGCAAAAAGCAGCTTCAAGTTAATTTGTTTCATTTTTAGGTCTTATTGTTTTTACAAGCAACTAAAATTAACGCTTGATCTAAAATTTGCGGGATACGTTTTGCGATGTGAAGACTATTTTTTTTATCCGGAAATACTTTGTTAATTACGTAAATTTGTAGTACATTCCATGGACTTTCAAAATGTTGTTGAAGATTCTGGATATCTTCTCGAGATAATTTGTAATTTAAAATGTACAGCGCAATAACTATAACGGGGTAATAACGCCAGTCCTTGGCAATAATACCCCGGTTGATTCCCTACAGTGGCCGAGCTACATCCTAAATACTGATTCAAATAAACACAGTTAAAACAGTGCAATGTTTCTAATAATTCTATTTAAGCAGTCTATTTTAAGCAAAAAGAAGCTCACGGTCTGATATTCTTTTGCCTTATCCTCCCCTCCCCCCACACCACACCTTTATTTTTCTTATACTTTCATAAAAAATTGAACATTTTCAATAGCTTAGAATGCAATTTGTCAATTTCTAAGTTTGTAGAGTTTGTATTTTAAGAATTGGGCAATCTACATGCAGTTATTCCATCTTATTTCATAGTTTTGTTTGCATGGCGTAATTACCCATATAGGTGGGTAATAACGCCAAATAGCATTGGTCAAGAAATCATGCCATTACATTTTATGAATACATATCTGCTAAATTATTTTTTTTTATATAGATAGTCAATGAGTTGCTGTATCAAATCATATATTTGTTTGAAAAATACAAACTAAAACTGAGCCGTGAAAATTGGTAGAACCTTAACGTGGCGTTATTACCCCAGGGTACCTTATATGTTTAATATTTTTATTTCTGATCCTTAAAGCTTTTAGTTCTCTTCATTTAAATGCATGAAATGTATAATTTTACACTCACCACATCTCTGACACTGTAAAATGATATGGGAATTCTGTTCGTCTCTTTATACTTATCTTACATCTTCTTATTTTAATAGCACGAAAAGTTTTATCGACTGACCTCGTGAAATATTTATATGTCTGTCTGATATGACTGCCTTAATAGGAGTTTTTTGTCGTAGATTTTAGAAAACAAAAGTGAATACATACGAATAAACGTGGTATTTCGTATAAAGGGTCCTGTTTTTTATCAACAAAATACAGTACATTTAAATACTGGATTTTAATGATAAAAAACAGGAGCTGTAAGCTAAAATAATAGAAAGTTCGTTAAAAGTCTAATTTTTAGTAAAAAAAAAAAAATCATGAGACGTAATGTTTTTGTCTTTTTGTATGTTGACATGCTTATGTAAGCATTCTATTTTTATTTTTGTCTTTATTCATCTTCGCTCAATGATAATTTAAGTATCTGAAACATGCTGTTTTCTTCACAGTCGTAATAATTTCAGAATAATATCGAATTTCTCTTTTACTAAAGTGTATATATCTGTGGCTTCCGGTAATAACCAGGTAAGGCACATTTTTGAAAAAAAAATTGAGATAATTCGGAAAAAATGTAGCTTTAAAAGAGTACTTTCATCTGACATAGTACTGAAAAATGAAAATCGAATACTTTACGTCATAGGGACTATAAATTTTCATTTAAAAATTGAAAAAACAGTAATAATCGGGTAAGTTCATAAAGTAACGGTAATAACCAGATAAGATTCCTATTTTTTTTAAATCGTCTATAATTAGAAAAATAACATAAAAATGGCTTGTATAACTTATAAATATCTCTAAATAATTAAATTGACGTCAATAAACTATAAGAATTACTTATCTGTGGCGGGAAACTGCACCCAGCTAGTTAATAAATTTGCAAAATAATCACACAAAGTAAATGATATTGTTTATGCTATGCATTCTTTTAATATAATATAAATAAACAATTATAATAATAAAAGTCGATAAAAATGAAATTATTTTATCATAATTAGAACAGAAATTATAAATTTAAATTAAATATTAATTAAAAAAATCTTTTTTTTAAGACAACGCCATAGATATATTAATTTTAATTTAATAAAAATGAAATAATTTAATTTAATTTAATAAAAAATGTACAATGTATTTAACTGTTGTAAAATTATTGTTTAAAATGTAAATAAATATTTAATTTTGTTTACATTTATTAAAAATAAATGTAACTTTATCTGGTTATTACCATTTTACACATTAAAAATAAATGTAAAACGGTAATAACCAGATAAAGTTATATTTTTTAATTGGTTCCCAATTAATAAAAACCATTTTTATATAACTATTTTGACAAAAAAGAGGTTCTTATATCCTAATTTAATTTAGTGAAAATTATTAATTTCTAATCTGTTTTATAAAAGTAATGATAAAAAGACTTTTTTCAAAATTTTAAACGTTAATTACTAAAAATATTAAAAATATGCCTTACCTGGTTATTACCGGAAACCACAGATATATATATACACAATCATATTCAAATTTAGAATTATTCATAGTCCAGATGCCAAATGTGAAGAACATGCAAGATATGACATTCGAATTTTTCCAATTCATCTCAACTTAGGCATCCCAAAGATAAATATTCTCTCTATTTTATATGTACTAACAGTTAAAGTGAAGATAAGCTAATAACCTAAAATCTGATCCCAACTGAAATCAAAACATTTTGTGTCATCTGATCAATACCAAATTTATACAACAGAGATGCCTTAATAACGTTTCTTGAACTGTTTAATGATTAATTTCCACATTTTAAAACAATTTCCACATTTAATTTTCGCATTAAAAAACACTTTTTACATCGAAATAAATATAAAACTTATCCACTTCCTCATTACAACGTTTTGCTCTTTTCACACTTCAGGAAATCAGTTATAATGCTGCCAGAACAACCACTGGCAGAAAGTCACAGAAATTAAAATTCTAATTCTTTTAAAATATCATTGCACAACCATGACAGTATTATTAATGTTTTTCAGTAATAATACAGAAGGATTTTATATAGACATCGAGAACAGCCAGGGATACCATTTGGTTTATTTATATTTAAAACACTGTAAGGATCGTAATCATATAAAATTATTTCGCCTCAGATCTGTTTAAAAATATTACAATTATTTTTAAACACATTTTTAAAGAATCCTAAAATACGTGAAACATTTCGAAAAATAAAATGAAGCAATTTTTGCGAAATATTTAACATCAAGTATTTTACTTAGAAATAAAATTAGAGATGTAAAATAATTACAGTAATTATACACAGTCTATATAAAACTAAAAACTAATCGTTGAAGAGGGGGGGGGGAGGCATCGTAATACCTATCCATCATGGATATGCATAAGATAAAATATGAATATAAAACATCTGTAAATTATTTATAGAATGCATAAAAATTGCATAATAATTTATAAAATGCATAAAAACATTAAACGTATATTTAAAATTTTTTAACTCATAATAATGTTCTATTAAAGAATTTCTGATAAACCAATTACGACAAAATATACTATAAGACGCCAAACTACCAAATTGCGTAAAAGAAACATCCTTATAACTCTAAAAATAATAATCATATTAACAATTTACTGTGTCGGATTAAGCGCTTTATATCCAATTAAAATATGCCTTTCAATTGAAATTTGAATGAAATACAGCTTCATGAAAAATCGATGAGAGTGGAAAATAGGATTATAAATATCTCAGCAGATAATTATCCGATCGACTATGTTCTTTATGCAAAATTTGTGTTATTTTATTGCCTTTTAAATCGACTCCTTAAAATATAAAAATTCGAAAAATTTTATGTACTTTTCATCTGAACGAATATTTCGAGAGTCCGAAAAATATATTTCCTGATAATCGAGGTTACTGATATTAAATAGGCTTCTTCACACTCTTACATAATAAGTACACTCTAAATTTCAAGTTTCTATTTCAATTTCGAGATATAGAACGAATAGATAAAACGTTTACAGACAGACAGACCGACGGTAATTTTTTCTAAAAATATGTTTTTTGGAATCTTCAGAGTTGTGAAATGTGTAAATCCGTCCATTTTATTTTCGAACGATTTTTTAAAACGATTGCAAGACATACCCTATATTACGTATGATGAGTAAGTAATAAAAGGAAGTTAATTTCGCGCAAAAATTAATTTTTCAATAAGTACGTTTTTAGATATCTCTATGAATTTTTTTTTTTTTACAATATGCCAGTTTGGTACACTTTTCTACAAAACATACTATTTAAAAATATTAAGATGGAATTTTCATTTTGACTTAAAAGAAATTAAATAAAAAATATTTTATCAAAAGCTTTGAAAATCTTAACATTTTAAGCATTTTAAGAATTATTTTTCAATATTTTAAAAAAAATTACACTCAGTGCTATAATGTAAGAGATTTTTAAAGAAACAAGATAGTCACATAATTTTGGAAAGTTTTAACTGTTTGCTTAAAATAGAATTTTATACGAATATACAAAGGCATAAAAAACAAATTTCATGAAAAGGCAAAAAACTCTATACACACCCATAGTGAATAAAATGTTATAATTAAATATCTTTACCATAATCTTTTAGGACCATAAAATTATTTAGCTCAATAATATTTTAGTTCTATTTTTAGGCCAATTGTTAAAAATTTAAAAATTTGAACTATCTTATGTTTGACGCGTTTTTATGAAGTAGACTATATTAAAAAAATAATAATAAATCCGATTGCAAGTTTTTTTTTCTTTTTAGATACAGGGTGTCCAGCAAATAACACCCTGATTTCAAAATTAAATTTCTCAAAAACAAAGATGAATAAAATTATGCAGTAAACGGTTTGTTTATCAGGTAAGCTGTAAAAATCTTATACAAAAGTTTCGAACGGTAAATATTTTGAAAAGATTGTGTTCTGATTGCAAAGAATGCTTTGATTTAACATTTTTCTTGCTTTATATTGCTGCCAGAGAATGTGTTTTTCGGCTTAAAATGCCATATTTCATAGTTTTTTTTAATTAAATTTTTGAAATTTCGAAATTCTAAAAATTTACTTCGAAAAATCTTTAAAATATTGCAGTGTAAGCCGAAAAACATATTCTCTGGAGGCAATCTAAAACAAGAAAAATGTCAAATCAAAGCATTCTATGCAATCAGAACGCAATTGTTTCAAAATATTCACTGTTTGAAATTTCTGTATAAGATTTTTACAGCTTACCTAATGAAAAAACCGTTTACCGCATATTACTATCGATCTTTATTTTTGAGAAATTTAATTTTGAAATCAGGGTGTTATTTGCTGGACACCCTGTATGTTCGTAATTATGAAAATACATAATATCTATAATCGTCGTTCAGTCTGTCCGCCTGTCCGTCCGCATATAGGCATATAACAGAACAAGAACTGCTCAACCAAATCATTTAAAGTTTAAAATATATAGTGTTCGCATAATTTTGTTGAGTCATTGCAAATTTCATGAAATAAGGATTTAGAGTTTAATTACAGGGATAATCAAAAGTATTACGGCTAAAGAGAAAATTTCAAGTGCATTTTAATTATGTTACACACTTTCGAGCATAATAAATTTGATATACATCTATGAAATATATACTACAAAATAGATTCTGTACAATCTGTTATACAAAGAATATTTGTTATTCATTTAAAAGACCTCACGAAAGTATTTTATCACATAATGATATAGGAAGAAACATTGTTTAAGTCTTGCTTCAGTTACATTAAACTATTTCATACTTTATGAAATTGATGTACGTTGCTAAAGTTTATTACAAGTTTTCGGAAAGCAGATAGTATTTAAAGGGAGACACAAAGGTTTTGGCCCCTATGCAGCATCTGAAGTACTGTGTACAATTACGCAAACTTCTGAGTATTTTTGAAACTTCGATATTGTACGAACGCACCTCATTTGCTACGCTTGAAGTTCTGACTTGTTTCAATTTGTAAATAAGTAAATAGTTCAACTTTAGTCCAATACCGTTCGAGCCCAAAAACTGGTACAAAAACCGAGCCCAACTTCATCTAAAGTCCTATGGACAGATTAGCATAAACAGTTTATCACGCATTAAGTTAAATAGAGTGCTAAATATTTTGAATTATTTTATTATATAGGTTGTATATTTAATGTATGCCTAGTCAATTTTTCTTTATACGATTTGTAACAACTAGAAATTTAAGCTTTTTCAACACATATTTAAATAACATTTTAATATGTCAATTTTATTTTTCGCCTTTATGTAAAGTGTACAAAAAACTACTGTATACTTCTGAAAAGTATTAAGATGTAAAAATTATGTAAAATACATTACAAAACGGCAAAAGACTTTTGGTAATTAATCTCGTGAACAGATTGTGTCATGATAATACACATTTATATAAATTTTAAACAAAAAATATCCCCTATTCTTAATGCTCTATTCGTCTCTCTCTCTCTCTCAACTTCTTTTTCCCTCTCTCGCCCAGCACTCATCTCTTCTGCTTCCGTTTTCTCACCTCTTTTCTTACTCTTCCCTCCTTTTTATGTATCGTTCTTTTGGTGTTTGTCTCATTTTCATTAATTACTATTATTTTTCTTATGTTGCTAAGAATATTGTCATAAAGCAGTTAAGTTTGGTATTACTCTGTTATCCCGTCGACCAATTTCGCCAAATTATACAAATCGCCAAACTAATAGCCAAATTATACATATCGACATAATTTTTATCTTAAGTAACGATAAAACAAATAATTAGTAGAATATTAATAAAAATATTAATAAAAAGTCGAAAAAAATCACTTAATGAAATTTTAAACGCATGAATCGTATTTAATGTCATTGAATGTGACATTCACGATCATCCATTATTGGCATTTAATCTTACAGTTTGGCGATAATTTTTTGGTCGACGAAAGGAAAGTTGTGAAAAGATGAAAGTAAGAGAAGGAGATAAACCACATGGGAGTTAGTAAGAGAGAAAAAGATACTTCGTTCAAAGGCAGACCATCATGAGAAATGAAGTTGGTTTGATGAAGTGAGAAATGGCTATATGCGAAAAAAGTTATCTTTCTATTCTAAAAAAATTAACTCCTTCTGTGACCGGAGGCCTTTCTTAGTTAATATTAAGAGATCTATTGCACACAAAAATATGAAAATTGGTAGCATTATACAAAAATGTTTAATAAATACGTTGGGGCTGATATTTTTTAAATCGAATTGTTATTTTAAGAGATATTTCATTTTAAATTTGATCAAAATTGTTCCATTAAAAAAGTTTTATAAGATTAAAAACTATTCATGGGACATTAATTATTTTTAGATCATTTTGTGCATTAGAATGTCCCGGAGTGTAAACTGAATTTATTTTTTTAATTTGATTCATTTTTTGAGGATTCATTTCTATTTTAAGTTAAAAATTTTCAACATTTCGAGACATATTTTTTACATATTTTAGGAAAGAAAATTTTTTAACCTTATGCCAACTATTAAAAGAACTTAAAGAATAAAAGTTCCTCCAATTTAAAAATTATTGACACGAGAATATTATAAATAGAAAAAACTTAATTAAACTTTAATGAATATAACTTAATTAAAGCAGAAAAATATTGAAGATTATGGTATAAAAACTATATTTACCCGCAAATTTTAAAAGAGGAAAAAAATTGTAAATACTAAATTCATCAATATGCATTAAAATCATAAATGGTGAGAAATACAGTTAGATATTAAAAATAAAATAAGACTATGCAAATAATATTTCCCTTCTAATTATAAAAATATATTCGCATATACATATATATATATATATATATATATAGCTAACGATTTTACAATGGACAATGAAAATCGCGCAAATACCGCAAAGAGGGAGCTCGGTTCTGTCGCCAAGTTTTATCGCCATCTTGGCGACAAAAAATAGTTGCCAAAATAAACGCTAACTTGGCGATATCTCTAATATTTCGCCAGGTTGATACGTCCAATGAAAACCAATAGGTTTGCTTGCTTGCAGAAAATCAACAAATTGAGACACTTTAATCTAACAAAAAGTAATATAAGATCATATGTAGAGCTGATTTGCCCGTACGTCATACGGTGAAGAAAAGATTGCTTGATTTTAAGGGATTTTTGACATCACTAAGTTTTTTAAATACAGTCTCATACCATAATGGGAGAAATATTTAAAATAGATGTTACGAATATTTTAGCTTAAAATAATTAATGTATATTGAATATTTCTGATTTATCGGTATATTTGAACTTTTCATTATTTTCGAATACAATTACAAAATATTTATAAAATGCAATATATCTACGTAACAATACATTTATGTGAAAAATATTATGTGAACTTTTTAGACAAATTAATGAATGAGCTAAAAATTATGGAATGTTGCAGGAATTAACTAGAGTTAAAGGACAAGAATATGTTTTATATTTATCTATAGACAAATTATAAAGAGGTGAAGTTTGTTTATTTTTAGAGGGTAATCTCCTGAACTACCGAACCAATTTCAAAAGTAATAGTACTAAAATGATGGTGTTTACCCCGAATCAAGCATAGGCTATATCTTATGTCAATGCCACTAACTCAAAGGAGGTGCAAGAGCAAAAAACATTCTAAAAATATGATTTTTGTGTTAGTAAACGGCCAAGAGACATGGCATTTGACATTCTAATTACTTATAAGATATAAATGGTCTCTAAGAACATTTCTTAAAAAATACGTAATATAAAAGGGGTGTAAGTACACAAAAAACGTTTTTTTACATAACAGAGACAACGTTAAACTAATTTTTATAAGGGAAAATATAAACTTAAAAGGAAAGTAACAGACAATTCATGCTTTGTAAAACTGAATATATATTAAAGAAATAGGACTATTGATAAATGTATAGAAAAACAGCAACAATTTCTGTAACAATTTAAAGCTAACAAAATTTCTTTATTGTTGAAATTTTGTTAAATAATGATTCATAAATGATATTAAATTTAATGGAAGCAAAAACGAAACCATCCTCTAAAGATAACATTGCACTTATAATGAACAAAAATTGAAATGTAACCCTAATTAAATTCTGATGCTCAACAATCCGTCTTTCCAAGAATGAGGAAAATCTCCGTAATTGTGTTAGCATCATTTATTCTTTTTGGATAGTCTCTATTTATTTAATTTCGCTTTCATTAAATTTCGAAACTTTTGCTTTGTTCTATGTCAGTTAAACAAGTATTTTTAAATGTATATATTTCATCTATATTGATAATAATATTATAAAAAAGGGGGTGCAGGAGCAAAAAAGTTTAAAAAAATACGATTTTTTTGTTTTTAAAGGGTCTAGAAACATGAAATTTGGCATGGTAGAAAATAAATGATCGCTAAAATTCTTTCCTTTAAAATTCGAAATTAAAAAGGTATGAAAATTTGCAAAGGTGTTTTAAATTGCGATTTTCATGCAAACTCATGATATACCAATTAAAAAGAAAATGGTGTTAAAATTTTGGTGACAATCCTTGATTCAACATAGACTACAATTCATATCAGTAAAACTATTAAAAGGGGATTTCAGAAGCACAAAAGCTCTAAAAATTTTATTTTTGTGTTACTGATAAGTCTTTGACGCATAAAATGCGTCATAGTCGCAACGTATAAGATACGCTCTGGTGACAGCCCTTTCTCTATCCTAAGCTCTATTATTTAATGATGTCATTACCACCTAAAATTTGCAGAAGCAAAAAAAAAAAAAAAAAAAAAAAACATTTTAGAGCGGGCGGCGGCGACACAAATGACTACGTCATCGAGTTACGGGATGAAATCATGATGTAGGACAAGATTATTGGGTGTAGATTAAGGAATGACTTGCCTGCCTCGTCATTTCTTGGTACGATATGAGTAACAGCGGAAGCCAACTCGCCATTTTGGCGTCACTTTCATGTCATCGAGTTACGGGATGAAATTGGTGCCAAATTAAAGCTAAAATAAAGTATTTTAAGAATATTTCGGTCTGCCTGCGCATATCCTGGTACAAACCCTCAACAGACTGAAATTTATAATAAAAATGACGTTATAATGTAAAATTCAATATGACTACGTCATCGAGTTACGGGATGAAATCATGATGTAGGACAAGATTATTGGGTGTAGATTGAGGAATGACTGGTCTGCTTCGTCATTTCTTGGTACGATATGAGTAACAGCGGGCGCCAAGATGCCATTTTGGCGTCACTTTCACGTCATCGAGTTACGGGATGAAATTGGTGCCAAATTAAAGCTAAAATAAAGTATTTTAAGAATATTTCGGTCTGCCTGCGCATATCCTGGTACAAACCCTCGGCAGACTGAAATTTATAACAAAAAAGGCGTCATAATATACAATACAATTCATCATATGCCGAATCGGTCGTTTTCTCGCTTACTAATAAGAATCTTTTCCTAAACCATCAAATTAGCATGAAAGTCGATTGCGAAGTTAAATAATGTAAAATACGTCTTTAGATTTTGTATTGTACATTATGACGCATAATTTGTTATAAATTTCAGTCCGCCGATGGTTTGTACGAGGATATGCGCGGGAAGACCGAAATATTCTTAAAATACTTTTTTTAGCTTTAATTTGGCACCAATTTCATCCCGTAACTTGATGACGTGAAAGTGACGCCAAAATGGAGAGTTGGCGCCCGCTGTTACTCATATCGTACCAAGAAATGACGAGGCATACCAGTCATTCCTTAATCTACACCCAATAATCTTGTCCTACATCATGATTTCATCCCGTAACTCGATGACGTAGTCATATTGAATTTTACATTATAACGTCATTTTTTGTTATAAATTTCAGTCTGCCGAGGGTTTTTACCAGGATATGCGCAGGCAGACCGAAATATTCTTAAAATACTTTATTTTAGCTTTAATTTGGCACCAGTTTCATCCCGTAACTCGATGACGTGAAAGTGACGCCAAAATGGCGAGTTGGCGCCCGCTGTTACTCATATCGTACCAAGAAATGACGAGGCAGATCAGTCATTCCTGAATCACCACCCAATAATCTTGTCCTACATCATGATTTCACCCCGTAACTCGATGACGTAGTCATATTGAATTTTACATTATAACGTCATTTTTTGTTATAAATTTCAGTCTGCCGAGGGTTTGTACCAGGATGTGCGCAGGCAGACCGAAATAGTCTTAAAATACTTTATTTTAGCTTTAATTTGGCATCAATTTCATCCCGTAACTCGATGACGTGAAAGTGACGCTAAAATGGCGAGTTGGCGCCCGCTGTTACTCATATCGTACCAAGAAATGACGAGGCAGACCAGTCATTCCTTAATCTAAACCTAATAATCTTGTCCTACATCATGATATCATCCCGTAACTTGATGATGTAGTCATATTGAATTTTACATTATAACTTCTTTTTTTGTGATAAATTTTAGTCTGCCGAGGGATTGTACCAGGATATGCGCATGCAGACCGAAATATTCTTAAAATACTTTATTTTAGCTTTAATTTGGCACAAAATTCATCCCGTAACTCGATGACGTGATAGTGACGCCAAAATGGCTATTTGGTGCCCGCTGTTACTCATATTGTACCAAGAATTGCTCAGGCAGACCAGTCATTCCTTAATCTACACCTAATAATCTTGTCCTACATCATGATTTCATCCCGTAACTCGATGACGTAGTCATTCGTGTCGCCACAGCCCGGTCTATTTTATGATATAACATTTTATGATTTAAGTTATTTATGAGAAATAAGTACAACTAAAAAATGCAAATATTAAAGGGGTAAAATGAGTGATAACAGTTCTAAAAACTTCTAAATTGCGATTGGTACCCAATTTAGGAAGTAACAAATAAATTTTAAAGGTAGTGGTCGGAAGTTAATGGTGACAGCTTTTGCCTCACAATAGGTTCTATTTCATGTCGGTACCATTACTACCTGTGGGTTGTAGGAATAAAAAATAGATCTAAATAGAGATTTTTGTAAAACTGCATGTCTAACAACTATAAATGTATTCTGACAATTATATAAATAATTTCAGAGAATGGTTTCTAGAATAATGGAATTTTAAAAGGGTAGTTTCAATTGCGATTTTTGCAAAGTCTCGGGATGTATCATAGGCTATATTATTTGTTGATGTCCTTACCACCTGGGGTTTGCAGGAGTTTAAAAAAATTAAATTGTAACTTTGATGTTACTGAATGCCTAGAAACATGAAGTTTGGTACGGGAGTTATTTCTTGTATGCGTTTTTCTTCATGATGGGTTTTCACAATTTCTCACATTTAAATTGTTATAACTCAAGAACCGTTAAACATAAATGCTTTAAAATCAGAACATGCCTTTTTTTAATTGCTTTACTTTAATTTTGATTCAGCAAATTTGAAAAAAATATTTATTTTTGAAAGTATTATTTTTCTTCAAACTTTTACTTTAAATAAATTTTTATTAATATTTTTAAAAAGGCTGAATCAAAATTAAAATGTAGGTGTTTCTATTTATTTAACTGCTAAAAAACTAAAATTCTACAATTATTACATTGAGTTACAATTTCCAATTAATTTCCCTCCACTTTTTAAAATAAATTTTAAATTAAAAAAAATATAGAGAAGTTTTATCATGCGATTTTGTTTTAAAATGGTATGTTTAATATCACAAAAAATTGCGAAATTTTAATTCAATAAAAGATTTTTTAATGTGTCCCGGATCCCCTCAAAATAAACAAATTATCAAAAATAGCCTATAATTATTTAAAGAAAATCTTTTTGAATTTATTTTAAAAAGGACCTACGAATATTTCAATCACCAAAAGAATTTTTGAAATATCTTTTAAAAATATTAGCAACAAATTATTAATACATATATATTAATATAATATATTATAATATGCTAATTAAATATTAATAAACTTAATAGTAAAAAAAAAAAAAGGTTTGTAATTAATTCACGTTATTTGATAATTTTGAAGTCATTTTATATGGAACAATAAGGATTTTTATTTTATTTAAAAGTTAAAGATTATTAAAAAGATTAAAAATTATTTTACGATCTATAAAAATATCAAAAAATCTACCGATATTTTTATCGACTTCAAATTATGGTAATATATAAAATAATAGCGTTATTATTTTGTTCTTATGTTTTTCATATATGTGAGCAGAGTCTATGCGTTATAAATAAAAAATCCTATGGGAGAAATAAAATGATTTAACAAAAATATATATTTGATGACATATTTCCTATAAAATTCTAACAGCGATTAAAGAAGTTTGTAATTACAAATTTCAAAATTACAAACTTCTGTAAATACAAACACATTCTTAAAACTGCCTTAAAAATTTCTTTATTTTTTCTTATGCTTATAATGATGTTTAAATCATGTTTTCTGTTATAATTCGAAGAGACAATAGTCAGACAATAGTAGTATTTTTTAGTTTTGGTTTTTATATTCATTTATATTCATTTTATATGCAACAACAAAGTTTTTATTTTATTTTATTTAAACGTTAATAATTATTGAAAAGATTAAAAATCATTTTACAATGTATAAAAATATTGAATATATCTATTAATCTTTTGGTATTAAAATTTAAAAGAAAGATTCAAAATTTCTGTAAAAAATATCTAAAAAATAGTAATATATATTTTTTACTTTAAAATTAAAAAATGCTCGTAAGTAAGGAATTAATATAATACATTAATATAATCATTAAAAATATATTATATACTAAGTTATCAAATGATTTCTTATTCTTATTAAATATTATTTCTTATTGACTTTCTATTTTTTTAAATTAATTTTAATAAACAGAAAATAGTTTTTCCTTTAATTAATTGGATTTTATAACTAAATAATATTTACTAAGATATTAACTCCATTCATTAAAATAATAAATTAACTTATAAATACATGTCTATAAAACAATTTATAAAAAAAGCCCTTTAAAACTACCTTCTTTTGTCAACCATTAACTTAGAACGACAAATAATGATGATTTACCGAAAAGCTTTATTCATATAGCGTTTTAAAAGCACAGCTCATCAACCCCGCATGGCCAAATGGTTAGGACGCTCGTCTCCCTTCCCTACCGTCCGTGGATCAAATCCCACTGCTTCCCAAGGTCGAAGTACATTAGTAAGCTTAGTTCCCCGTATTCCTAAAAGATGGCGCCACCAAAGTTGATATCGTTATTATTTTTTAATATATAGTACCATAAAGAATTACCATACACTTAACGTTTATATGGTTTTTCATAAGAATTACCATACACTTAACGATTATATGGTTTTCCATAGAATCACTTTTACCATAGGCAAAAATCCATATGATTGCACTTATGGTGTTTTTTTATGGTAATTCTATGCCCTTTTTTGCTAAGGGTAAACAATTAACAGGGTTGTGTAAAGAAATAAGAATTCGTTTTCCACAATTGAACGTTATTGACAAGATTGTGTTTTCAAATGCAATAGGCGGTTTAAAATAATTTATTTAGACTTTTACTGTAAAAAAAAAAAACTGTGATATTTTTTAACACTATTCTGAATGTGTTGAAAAATCTTTAATAACCTAAACTGGACGCATAATGTTTTGTTCTTGTTTAACTACAAACTAATCAGATGTGGCAATCCGAAAACTTTCTTATGCATGTTAATACTTCCCAAAAAATACAGCATAATAGCGCCACCGATTAGGTTGTTTAAATCAAAATCTAGTCAGCAACAACATATCTCAACCTATTATTGAATCTGAAGTTTCATGAAAATCCGTGCATTAGTTTTTGAGATAGAGCTATTGCAAAATCTTAAAAAAAAATGCATAACAATCTCACATGTTGGGTGATGTACACCAAAAACTAATCAGGATCGATTTTTTATTAAGTCCTAATTGAATCTGAAGTTAGATGAAAATCCATGCATTAGTTCTTGAGATACATTTATTGCGAAAACCTGAAAAGGCAGAATAGCAGCGACATCTGTTGGACGATTTACCCCAAAAACTAAAAAACTCTAATCTATATTAAGTACTTACTGAGTCTGAAGTTTTAGGAAATTTCGTGCATTAGTTCTTGAGATAATCAGGAATAACGCACCCTATCAGCACCACATGCTGAGCGATTTGCATCATAACGTAATAAGCGGAATATCTTATCAAGTACTAAAGAATTATAAAATTTTATGAAAATCCATGCACTAGTTCTTGAGATATGGCTATTGTGAAAATTGTAAATAATGCAACACAGCAACGCCACTTATTGAGCGTATACAACAAAAACTAATCAGATGTAGTTTATATTAAAGTCTAAACAATCTAAAGCTTTGTGTAATTCCGTGCATTAGTTCTTGAGATAGAGTACCCACAAAATTTTTGTCACATACAGACAAACAGATTGATCAACAGACTGACAGATAGGCAAACTGACTGACAGATTTAATGACTCACATATAGACATTTTGTAAAAAGCAGGTTTCTCAATGTTTTTCAGACTCTCTCACCCCTAAACTGTGTAATTCCGTCGAAAACTTCCACGAAACCAATACTTTCTTCTTGTAAAGATAGAAGAAAGTAATAATAATTCACATTTATGATAAAAATAAAGTTTAGATATAGTACTGATCAGTTTTATATAGTCCGAAATATTTGTTGGCAACATTTTGGAAGCAAAAAGAAATTTATGAACCTTCTGCGACCAACATTACAGATTTCCTATTATTCACAAACTTTCTCATCAAAAAGACGTTAAACAAACTATTAGAACATTTAATGAATTCTGAAAACCAGATTAAGTGGAAAATTTTCTGACAAGTGGTATTAACTAAATATGTTCCCAAATCCATTCACATTAATTACTTTTTAACAAAAAGATTAATGTAAGAAGCTATTCAGAAGATGTATAATGCTTTACACATCTATGGATAAATATACGAGCTTGTAAAAATAATAGATGCATGCAAATTTTATTATATCAATATTTCGTAAAATATTTATAAAAACAATAACAATAATATTTTATTATCTAAAATTCTGTATATAATTTTTATTGCTAGTAAATTATTTTATTTTCTTTCTTTCAATTTGGAATATAATATTTAAATTCATAAATAATGCAAAGAAGCAATAGAATGTAAATAATTGTTAAAATAATAGTATATCAATAATAATAATAAAGGTTGATAACAATAAAAGTTACCAAAAATGTTTAATACAGATCCATATTGATTTAAAATGGAAAATCAAATTTACCAATATATATCGTCTTTAATTCAAGATTTAGATTCGGTATTTCTTCGACTACAGTAGTGGGTGGAATATGATACTCAGATTAATAAATAAAATATACATAAAATATTTATGATTATCTGAACAGTGAAACAAAAATACCAAATGTGTTTTTTTGTGTAGTTGTTACAAAATCCACAAAATATATTATAGGTTAATTATATATTCGTGTTTAAATTTTAAAACGAATATTGTTTATGCTCTGTTGACGGGCAATATATCAGGTATTTTTAACATAGGTATCGCAAGATTCATTGCCGATATTTTTTTTAAAAAAAGAGAAAGATAACTCTAAAAAATAGCTATGTTTCAATTTCTATTTATTATGAACCGTAAAAAACGTATTTTATATTGTCGTATTCGATATAGAAGATCGTAGAATGCTATGGCTACCTTTACAGTTACGAAACATTTGTCTAAATGATATAATTAAAAATATAAAACTCTGAAAAAAAAATACATCAATTAGATTTTAGAATAAATTTTATGTCTTATTTATTAAATTAACATAATGTTTAGTAAACTATTCTTTTTAATGTTATCTTTTTCCCAAATTTTTTACTTCAAACTGAAACACCTACACTAAAATAAATTTTTTAACTTTTAAAATCATTCAAATGAGGATATTTTACGTTATTTTAACAACTGTTTAAAGTAATGTTTTTACACACACACGCACATGCATATCGATACCTATACATATATATATTTATAGCGCATTTTCTGTTTAGAATGACGTCATTTCAGAAATCCTATAATATTGCCAGAGATCTGAACTTTGATTGGCCAATAAAAACAAAATATACATATTATCAATTTTTAAAATTATTGTGCCATTTTTTAGGCTGTGGCAACAGAAATGTTTCGATTGAATTCAAAAATTGAAAAAATAAGTTATATTTCTATAATGTTATATTATGGAAGTGAATTAAAAATGCGTAAATACTTATCTGTTTTTTTTTTTTTTTTTTTTTTTTTTTAGATGACGGTGTCCATTTCCATGTTCTAATGTATGCACAGCAAGTTTCGTGGAAATAAATCAAAAATTGAAATTTTGTTAAGGAACACACACACAGAGAATAATAATTTTACTTATAGAATTTTATAACTATTTGGAAAATGGTTGTTGTTTTCGATCGAGAATGAAACTGGACGTGTTCACATCCTATTTAATTTATGATTCGTTCTAGAAAAAAGGTGTTTAAAACATGGCGTACGTAATATAGGATTCTGTTATTCTGTAAGTTACATTTTATTCATCATTAATGAAAGACGTTTGTCTTAATTATGGCGTGAGTTGTCACTATAACCTCAATACAATAGTTTTTCTTCATTTCTTATCATTAATCAGAATTAAATAGGAGAGTAAATGGTACTCACCCGATGAATTCTTCTTCATTGAAGTATCCAACAATTAAATCCACCATAGGAGAAGGGAACCGGGCATATTCACATTTTGATCTATACACTGCACTAATTCATCTTGATAAAGACGTATAATATTATTATATGGTGACTGTAAAACACACACACAAATTATTGTATACACACTTCTTCATTTTCTACTTTAATTTTAACACACGAGAAAAACAAACACAGCAAAAGCGTAGTGCTCACATCAAGCTACAAAACAGAGAACAGAATGAATTTAAATCGATACATACATAAATCATAATATAGAAACAATTATTAATAAAAAAGAGTCATTTTGAAAGTTTTGACAGTTTTTGTAAACCTGTAATTGTTCGCTCGTAATCACTGTTTCCAAGGTCACTCTAACGAGCACTTAACTTTATTTATGATGCCATGATAATTGTCATTTGTTGCACAACGGGAGGAAATTATTTACGAATTGCGCAATGTTTCTATCAACTCCTCCTTAATTTCTGAAGTTGTGTTGTCACTCAGATGCAAGTTCTTCCTGTGAATTTCAAAAAGAGGTTTTGGCAGGGGTTTTGTGAATAAGTCAGCTATCATGATTTTGGTTGGGCAATATACGAGTTTTATTATGCCATCTTGTTTCAGTTGTTTTATGAGATGATATCTAAGTTCTATGTGCTTTGTTTTACTTGAATGTTTTTCAAGCTCTATCATTTTGATAGCCGACTGATTATCCTCGAAGAGTTCTATAGGATATGTTTGTGAGATATTGAGTTCTTCAAGTAAATTCACCAGCCATTTGACTTGATTAGCTGCATTAGCTGCTGAGATGTACTCAGCTTCGGCAGAAGATAAAGCTATGCAGGATTGTTTTTTAGTTGACCAAAGTATGGGATTTTTACCTAGCAAATATACATTACCACTTGTCGATTTTCTTGATTCTGTGTCTCCACCCCAATCAGCGTCCGCGTAGACTTCTAGCGTTGGTTTTGAATTTCCATCTATAACTAGATTAAAGGTTTTTGTTGTCTTAAGATACCTCATGACCCGCTTTACACAGTTCCAATCTTTCATTCTTGGCTTTTCGTTCCTTCGGCTTAAGATGTTGACAGCTGCACAAATGTCAGGTCTGCTCACTGTGGCAAGATATAAGAGTGCACCTATGGCTTGTCTGTACTGTGTGTTGTTTGGTAAAATGTTGTCATCATCTTTAAAGTGAGTGTAATTTGTTTCCATGGGTGTACTACATGGTTTTGCTTCTTGTAAATTGAATTTATTAATTAACTCTTCAATTTTTGAAGTTTGGTTAATTAAGTAGCTTTTGTTTACCTTTCGAATGTTCATGGATAAATAATTGCTTACGTCCCCTAAATTCTTTAATTCATACTCTTTATTTAAGTTCGCGATTATTTCCTCAATGGTTTCGTCTTTCCCTGCAATTAAGAGGTCATCGACGTATGTTATTATATAGGTTGTTTCATTATTCCTTTTCTGTGTAAAAAGACATGTGTCAATTTTACTTTGAATGAAATTCATGTTTTTTAGTGTTTCTGTTATTTTATTATGCCACGCTCTCGCGGCTTGCTTAAGTCCGTAGATTGCCTTATTTAATTTACAAACTTTGGTTTCCTGGTTTGGTTCAACGAATCCTTCCGGCTGCGACATGTATATCTCCTCATCAAGTTCCCCATGTAAGAACGCGGTGTTAATATCTATATGCTTAACATTTAAGTTTTGGTGCAACGCCGCTATTAATAATGCTCTTATCGTAGTATACGATACGACCGGTGCGTAGGTTTCGTCGTAATCCTCTCCGAACTTTTGCGTATATCCTTTAGCTACTAAACGTGCCTTATATTTTTGGATTTTTCCGGTATTGTCACGCTTTAATTTGTAAGTCCATTTACAACCTATTATTCTCTTATTCGGTGGAGGATCTACAATTGACCATGTTTTATTTTTTCTTAAAGAATTCATTTCGCTCTCCATGGCTTCTATCCAATTCTGTTTTACCGGAGAGTTTTCCATTAATTTAACTTCCTTATAATCCTTTGGTTCATTAATTTTGTCGTCTTTGACAATATATATAAGCCTATCAGGAGGTACGCCTTTATTTATTCTATCTGAGCGCCTTAGTTCCACAATTTGTTGTTGAGACGCAGATGGTGTTGTTTTTCCGTTCGAAATTTCTATCTCCACGAGATTTTTACAATTGCGTTTTTCGTCTTCATTTTGTTTTTGTTCAATTTCAGGCTTATCATTTACGTATTTGAATTTATTTTCAAGAAATTTTACCGTTCTCGCGATTTTTATTTCATTTCCTCCTACATATATGCGGTATCCCTTAGATTCATTGTCGTATCCCACAAAAATACCTTCAACAGCTTTATTATCTAATTTTTGTCTTCTGGCTTTATCAATATAAGCGAAGGCTTTGCAGCCAAATACTTTAACGTAACTTAAGTTTGGCTGTCTTTCTGTCCATAATTCATATGGCGTTTTTGCATTAGCTTTTGTAGGCAGTCTATTTTGTAGGTGGTTTGCCGTACAGATTGCTTCCCCCCAGAACTTTAAAGGTAGATTTGATTCATTTAACATTGTCCTAGCCATCTCAACTAACGACCTATTTTTCCGTTCAGCCACCCCATTTTGACTTGCACAATATGGGACTGTATGTTGATGTTTTATCCCATTTGATTTGAGATAATTCTCAATTTCATCTGATGTAAATTCTCCCCCATTATCCGTTCTGATTTCTTTCGGTTTTTCACCAAATTTGTTGCTTATCAGCGCAATGAACTCTTTGAGTTTTTCATAGACTTCACTTTTTCTTTTCAATAGATAGATTATTGTGAATCGCGAGTAGTCATCGATAAAAGTCAAGAAATATGATTTCCCCCCAATCGTGGGTGTCTGAAAAGATCCACAAACATCCGAGTGAATAAGTTGAAGCCTTTTACTTGCTCTATACTGAGCAACTTTCGGATAGGGTTCATCAGTTAATTTCGCCTTAATACACGGTTCGCAATCTATATTATGTTTACAATTGTTTATCTGGATACCTCTTACTAATTCCTTTTGTGTAATTTCTTTAATCGATGTTAGATTTCTGTGTCCTAACCTTCTATGCCATAGTTCTAAACAATTTTTATTGTTGCACGTTTGTGTAATGTTCGCGTGGTTTTCGTTAGCCAACTGGACTTCATAGAGGTTATTTACCTTTTGTGCTTCTAAGCAGATTTCTCCGTTAAGTTTGAAAGAGCATCGGTCATTTTTAAATACAATCTCACATCCGTTTTGGGTTGCTTTGCTGACTGATAGTAAATTCGTTTCGATTTCAGGTACTAGAAGTACATCTTTAAGTGTTATTTTATGAATTTTATTATCCGATGTCAGCGTATTTAAATTTACATCGCCTAAACCGTAAGCGATAAGTTTTTTTCCGTTTGCGATAGTCACGTTTGTTTTTTCCCTCGATTTTATCTCTGTAAACATTGATTCAGAGGATGCAATGTGACTTGAGCTACCGCTATCCACAATGAATGTTTTATTTTCTATCCCTTGTGTTATAAATGCATAATCTTTGTTTTCGCTGTTTCTCCATGTATTGTTTTTTCCTTCATAGCGATTAAACCTGTTATACGATTCCGATGCTTGTTCATTCTTAAAATTGTTTTCACCCCTTTGAAAAACGAGTGATGTAGAATAGTGTTTTTTGTAATTTTTGTTGTGTTGATTTTGTTGTGTTGTGTGTGTTTTGTTTTTATTGTGCCAACATTCTTGTGTGTTATGGCTTCTCATTTTACAAATCGAACAATATTTTGATTCTTTTTTAGCTGGAAACTTTTTCTGAGCTTTAAAAGCTTTCGCTGTATTATCAATACTTTCATAGTTTTCATTTCGACGATTAAACTCGTCAATCAGCTTATTTTTAATATATGACGGAGTTAATTGTGCTTCTTCTTTACTTTCGAGAGCAGTAATTAAATTATCATAAGACTGGGGCAGAGAGCACAGGAGGAGCGCGGAAATGTGATGATTATCAATTATTTCGCCTATAGCTGCCAAATGATCAACGAGCTCCATTATTTTTGTAATATGATTTATCATATTTCCATTTTCTGCTAATTTTATACTATATAACTTTCTAAGGAGAAACAATTTGCTTGTGAGGTTTGATCTTTCATGTATTTCTTTTAATGCATCCCATGTTTGTCTAGCAGTTTGTAGGTTCTTAACGTGGGTTATCTGTGAATCATCGATAGTTAGATTTATCAATGCCCGGGCCTTCCTATCATTTTTGGACCATTGATCGGTCAAAGGGGTCGGTGGATTATCGGTTATTACATGGAACAGCTCTTCTTTAGTTAAGAGCATTTCAATTTTAAATTTCCATGTACTGTAATTCGTTGCTGTCAATTTTTCAATTGAATAATTATCTTTTAATGTAGCCATTCTAATCTTATATTTTTATTTGTTTTTTTTATTCAATATTTTTTATTTGTGTGAAATTAGTATATCACTATGTTATCAAATTGATATATCTTTTTAGATCGTTCTCATAATCATTGAAAGACGTTTGTCTTAATTATGGCGTGAGTTGTCACTATAACCTCAATACAATAGTTTTTCTTCATTTCTTATCATTAATCAGAATTAAATAGGAGAGTAAATGGTACTCACCCGATGAATTCTTCTTCATTGAAGTATCCAACAATTAAATCCACCATAGGAGAAGGGAACCGGGCATATTCACATTTTGATCTATACACTGCACTAATTCATCTTGATAAAGACGTATAATATTATTATATGGTGACTGTAAAACACACACACAAATTATTGTATACACACTTCTTCATTTTCTACTTTAATTTTAACACACGAGAAAAACAAACACAGCAAAAGCGTAGTGCTCACATCAAGCTACAAAACAGAGAACAGAATGAATTTAAATCGATACATACATAAATCATAATATAGAAACAATTATTAATAAAAAAGAGTCATTTTGAAAGTTTTGACAGTTTTTGTAAACCTGTAATTGTTCGCTCGTAATCACTGTTTCCAAGGTCACTCTAACGAGCACTTAACTTTATTTATGATGCCATGATAATTGTCATTTGTTGCACAACGGGAGGAAATTATTTACGAATTGCGCAATGTTTCTATCAATTAACATGACGGTTTAACTGATTTTTATTAACTCAATGGGAAACATTCAAATATTTTGCTTTAGGCAATGTATTTAAACACATCATTTTTATTACGAACAGTTTTACATCTAGGAGAATTTTTATTTGAACAGGAAATAGAAGTGTCGTTTTAAATAAAAGAAAAAAGTAAAAAAGTTAAAAAATAGATAACCGCAAATTATCAGATATGGAAAAAACCGAATACAAATAGAGACAACGTGAGAAAGATCATCTTTTGAAACAATAAAAAAACGATGTTTTATTATCAAGCAATCCGATTATTAAATATTAAACGGTCGCAGAAAACGAAATAATCTAATGTTGAACCAATAGATTGTTAAAGACTATTTTTTTAATATAAAATTTATTTACCCGTGTTAAATTTTAGATTTTGAAAAAAAAAAAAAAAACAATTTTTAAATGGTTGTTGTAATTTGTTAAATTATTTATTTTCCCTCTTTTATTTTTTTAAATATTTTCTATAGAAGATTTGCTTAGAAAATGCTGTCAAATTCGGCATTTTGTACTGAATTTATCGTCGTAAAAGCAGGAAAGGAAGTGTTTTCTTCCTGCGTCAACACCCGCTTATAATTCAAGATGTGAAGAAATGATCGATTCAGAAATAACTTTTTGATTGGACATCACTTAAAAAATCATGCCTAAGTGTACATACTTTTATGTTAAACACTGAATCAGAAAATGAATTGAAAAGTTTCTCTTTGTTAAGCGTTCTTCAGTATATACTTTTATGTTAAACACTAAATCAGAAAATGAATTGAAAAATTTCTCTTTGTTAAGCGTTGTTAAGTACATACTTTTATGTTAAACACTAAATCAGAAAATGAATTGAAAAGTTTCTCGTTGTTAAGCTGGAAAAGGGGGGGAGGGTATTTTTTTTTTTTTTTTTTTTTTTTTTAGAAACCGGCTCAAAAAAGACAAGACTGTGAATCCTATGGAAAATATACAAGATTTAAGACCGGTTTCCTCGGATATTACCCAACCGATTTTGTGAAATTTGAAATTCATATTCACTGGATTATGCTCAATATTTATGACAGCCAGTTTTTGGCTGCGGCTATCACTCTCTCATTTTGGAGCAATGGCAATTTTTTTAGAAATTTTCCGATTTTTATATATTTTTTTGAAACTATTAAAGTTTAAAAAAATCTATTTATCATATAGAATCATATATTTATGCTCTCTCACAAAAAAGCAATAAAAAAGGTATAAAAAGTGTCTGCAAACCTAATGATATAATGGGATTTTTACCTGAAAAACACGATTTTTCAAGACAGACAAGAATCTTAGGCACTTCTAATTTGTACGATGTTCTTGAACGATTTTATCAAACACATGAATTAAAATTTAATTAAAATAAAATTTAATTTGATTTAATAAATAAGATGGTGTTTTAATTCTTATCGGTTTTAAGTCACTTCCAACGTAATTTCTGTACCAGTATCTTTCAGGCGAATTTTTTTGTTTAACACGAGCTTTTTTTTTTTTTTATAAGAAAAAGTTTTACTTGAAATTTGTTAACAAGTGCATATACATACGCATACTAAAAAAAAATTACAAATACAAATAAGTATAAAATGTTAGCGTAAAAATTAATGTGAATGCACGCGGTGTCCGAGTCGGTGTATTCCTTGAGATTTTACGATTATTTCTAATAATCAGAAGAAAAATCGGGCGTAGCAATGAATTGAGTAAGGTTCAAAGAATCTTTTAAACCTTGGAAACAAGAATAATTTTTTTTTCAAAAAATTTCAGTCAATGTCTTTTTAAGTTTCTTCATTAACTTTCATAGTGAGAAATCGAGATATTTTACAAATTCATGTCATTAATAGTTTTCCACATAGGAAAGTAGAATTTAATTCATCAGGGCATGAGACGAACAATTTGTTTTTCAAGATTCTAAGTCAGAAGATAATACAATTACTCATGTGATTATGAGTCAAAAGGACATGGGGGGGGGGAGACTTTTACAACTCCACCAACACATAAAATAAAAAGCGGGATAAAGAAACATGTTTCCAATTCATTAAATCATTTTTCCCCCTTGTTAATGTTTCATTTTTCTGTCTTTTCCAAATTTGGAATCTTTCTTTTAATGTTTCCTTTTTTTCGTATATGCTTTAGTTTTTAAGAATTCTACAAAATTTGACTTCACTTCTTTCTGCTTTATGGCTGGATTCTGATTTTCAACGAACATTTCCAACTGAGCGAAAAATTGCCCAGGCCGGGAATCGAAACCGGATACTTGGTTTACAAGGCCAATGCTTTACTTGTTCAGCTAACCGGGCGACAACCGGCTGGGATTTTTCGCTCAGATTTCGCTCTCGGTTGTCGCCCGGTTAGCTTAACAGGTAAAGCATTGGCCTTGTTAGCCACGCATCCGGGTTCGATTCCCGGCAATTTTTCGCTCAGTTGGAAATATTCAAATTCGTATGATTACTTTACCAATCAGTTAGATTGTGTTAAAATAATAGTATTTCAACGAACAGTTCTCAAGTACATGAACTAGAAAGATATAATGTTAAAACTGTTGTTAGCTTTCGTTTTTTCAAAAACTAAAACAAAATCACTTCACCTTTTTTTCATTCACGTATAAAAACATTTCATATTTATTTACTTAGAAGGTGTCACAAATAAAAATTAAATTAAAGAGTTGACATGTTTCGGTTCATTAATAAGAACCGTATTCATAACATATAAAATCAGTAGAAAATTAAATGACACTGGATATAAATATAATTTAAAAATCAAAACAAAACATTGCGCCCGCTATGATCGTGAATATAGCCATTGCCAACGCGGCATATAAATATAAGTCTTAAATATAAATTGAGTCTTTCATTGTTTTTGTAGATGAAGTTAATAAACTGGATAGGAATATTCAATTTACGTTTGAATTGGAAAATGATCGTGCTATTTCATTTTTAGACGTGTGGCTTATTAGAGAGGGTTCTATGTTAAAAAGGAAAGTTTACAGGAAAGATATAGCTAGTCAGCATATTATTCCATTTTCTGCGTATTCACCCTTTGGGTATAAGTTTTCTACATTCCGGTTCATGGTTAATCGTGCGTTTATTATTTGTTCTGATGAATTTTTGTATGAAGAGTTGAATTATATTTTTAATATTGCTAAGTTGAATGGTTACAAAAAGGATAAAATTAATAAATTGGTTAAAAATTATAGGGATAAAAATAATTCTCAGGTTAATTGTAATTTGGTTGATAATGCCTGTGAGAACGGGGAAGAGATTGGGGTTAAAAGACTATCGTTTCCTTATATAAAGGGTAATTTTGAGAGGCTTAAAGCTAAATTAAAAAAGTTTAAAATAGAATTAATTGCTAAGCCACCTCCTAAGTTAAAACATCTTCTATACAGAGCTTTTGATCCGGTTCCACAAGATGATCTAGCAGGGGTATATGAAATTCCATATGAGAATGAAGAGGGGGATATTAATTTTTATATCGGTATGACAGGTAGAAAGTTTGGGGTTAGAAAGAAAGAGCATGAATGTGACATAAAATTTGGTAGGGATAAGACTGCGTTATCAAGATTGTTTTTAAAGAGGGGGGTTAAAATTTGTTTTAAAGATAGTAGATTAGTGTTCATTTCCAGTTTATTCCGAAAATTAATCATCCGTGAATCCATAGAGATATATTCTAGGAGGGATAGAGTTTGTAATGATTCTTATTCTTATGACATTCCGAGTTTGTGGTTAGAATTACTTAATAAATATTTAAAGGATGAGTCTAATAGGAGGAACCGCGATGGCATTGGCTATTCACGATCATAGAGGGCGCAATATTTTATGTTTTGGGGGTTTTAAATTACCTTTATATCCAGAGTCATTTGGTTTTTCTACTTTTTTAATTTTTATTTTATACTTTTTAAATTTAATATATGGTCAAAATTTATTATATTTATATGCCGCGTTGGCAATGGCTATATTCACGATCATAGCGGGCGCAATGTTTTGTTTTGATTTTTAAATTATATTTATATCCAGTGTCATTTAATTTTCTACTGATTTTATATGTTATGAATACGGTTCTTATTAATGAACCGAAACATGTCAACTCTTTAATTTAATTTTTATTTGTGACACCTTCTAAGTAAATAAATATGAAATGTTTTTATAGAAAGATATAGTTGCGAGGGTGATTCTCTCTGGCCTCCAAATTGTTGTTAAATAAATTCTGATTTCGTTTATCAATTTTAGATTTTTTTTAAACACCAGAGGGTTCTGCCCCTACAAGCTATGCTCACCAATGCCCATTGAGACACCACAAATTTTAAAATCATGTTAATTTTGATCGGCTTATAAAATATTGCAAAACACTGAACTATATATATACATCTACTGGCTATTTACATGTTTGATTAAAGAAGATAATTTAAACAGTGAAATATATCGTCGTTACATCCTGGTATATTTTTTGAGCCGCTTTATAAGAAAAAAATTAAGTAATGCATTTTAAAAATACCGTTTACATCTGATGTAATTTTCATGAAATTTTTCTTTCCCTTTTTAATATTTACGTGAAAATAGTTTTGTTGCTTGAAAGGAAATATTATTTGTGCCGTCTTAGAATTCACAACAATAGTTGAAAAGATGATATCAAAAGATGAAGTAAATGTCTCATCTATTTTTTATATTTTTTATTTTATTTTTATTGCAATATTACATGGTCATTTAAAATATGACGTAATTTCTTTTAATAGATTAATTTATAACAGGGCCAGGATTCAATCCAGGGATGTATTTGCAGAAGCTGCCAGTGCTCTTCCAACTGAGGCCATCTTGGGGGAATACTGGAGGACTATTTTGCCGAAATAACCACAACGAAATTAGTATATTATAATTTCGAAATTTTGATAATATTTGATATTATATTATAATTTCGATAATATTCGATATTATATTATAATGCCGATATTTTATATTCGATAGTTTCGTATGCAGCGTTTTCTGCAGTTTCCATATATTAAACTTCGGTTTATTCTGCTGAGCTGATTCATAGTATCACACCAGATTGTGTGTTCATTTTGGTTATTTTTGTTAAATAGTCCACCATTATTGGTCCGGGATGGCCTCAGTTGGAAGAGTATTGGCGGTTTCAGCCAATACATCCCTGGGTTGTATCCTGGCCCGGATTTTTTTCACCCACTTGGAAATATACATCAGTTGTAATTGCTTTTACTTACTGCTTTTATCGGATAATGATGAATTTAATTATTATTTAAAAGTTTTCTTTCTCTCTTTCGCATTCACATGAAAAAAATTTTTATTGCTAAAAAAGAAATATTTTTTATTTCCGCATTAATTTTTTTTTATTTACGGCGGTTCTTGCATTTTTTTTAATTAATTTTTTTAATATTTTCTCTTTATTTTAATATCCATGCCTATATTTATGACATATTTTTCAATATTTTCCTGTTTTAGATCGTAATTCTCTAATTGTCATTTGAATTTTTTTTCTGCTCATGATAGTCACGTCTAAATATTTTGTTAATTTGAAGGAATCATTTGATATTTGATTCAAATTTGATTTGACATTTGATTTTCATTTGATCTTTTGACAACTGTTTAAAATAATAACTTTTTCTAAACTACATAAAAATGCCTTTCAAAATGCTTAAAATTCGAATTTTAAATGGAAATTAACCATCAAAAAATGAATCAAATTAAAACATTAAATACAGTCTGCACACCGGGAGCTTTCAATTTATAAAATGATCTAAAATTTTTAAATTTCTGCGTATGGTTTGTGCTATTATAAATTTTTTTAATGGCATGATTTTTACCAAGTTTAACATTGAATATCTTTTACAATAATGCTTGAGATTGAAAACTGCACTCAAGCGTGTTTCTCAAACATTTCTCTATAATACTACCAATTTTCATATTTTTGTGTACAGTAGTTTTAAATTCCTTATCAATAGCAGTAACAGCAAAAGATTTTTTTTTTTTTTTTTTTTTTTTTTTTTTTAAGAAAAAAAATGAGTTTTTTTTTTTTTTTTTGAAAAAAATTTAAGCGCCTTAACACTTAATTTTTTATTTAATGCAAAATATGTTTGAATATAGTCACAAAATTAAATTTTGAAGAAGTTTTATGACTCTTATCATGGTGTTCAATTTGAAAGCATCTGCTGGCACAATAGTCAGCATTTATTGCTAAATTGTTTTTCATCATTATTAAATTACCGTAAATGTCTTAATAAACGAAAAATGTTTTCCTCATTAGCATAAAAATAATTGTTATAAGTTGATTCAATAACATAATCATCAAAGATAAAATTCAATTTATAAGTTAAATTTTTGTTAAACCCTTTATCTACCGATGGTACTTATAAGTACCATTAAAATAACTTATAAAAAATTTCTTTTAATACGTCAGTTAGTTGTAATACTGTTTAGAATGAGTTACAGATACATTGCTTCATCTTGTTTAAAAGGAATGATTGGTTAAACAAAACAAAGATATTTTTGAAATGATGATTTCTTTTGCCCTTGCATCTTTTCAGCTTTTTTGGCGTTGAGGGAGGGGAATGAGGATTTTTCAATACGGAAGTATTTCTATATTTATATTGTAAGAACATCATATTTATACATTTTATAATTCTACAAATTACTGGGAAAATAATTAAAAATAAATGATTTGAGTGGGGTTATATAAAATGCACAAAATCCCTGTAAATACCAATTTAATTAATCCTTCTAAATCCTTCAATTTTTCTTAAATCCTTCAAATATTTATTAAATAATTATGTAAATCTTTTAATTTAGTTTAAGAAATTTGCGTAAAATGGTTTGGAATGTAAAATTTTCATGAATTCATAATGCGGCAGATACAGAGTTAAATAAAGTTAAAACCAATCTACAATGCATTCCAGTATTAACTTTGAAAATTCAATATCAATTATCTTTAAAAAATGGATTATTTTCCCTTCAAAATAAATCGAAAATTTATCTGGACTTAAAAATCTATATCTCGTTAAATGGCATATTTTAAAATGTTGAGCTTTCTTTATCCCCAAGAGTCCACTTTTCTGGGCATATCATTCAGATAAGACTTTCGATTCCTTCTTATTTCAGATTTACAGATAAATACACAGGGGTAAATATTTGAGAGAAATGTCTAAAAGACTTTTTAAATAAAGGACAGCTGGATTTTTTCAGCTTTAAAGATAAAACTTTTTATATGTTATGCCTTGTAATTTTGTTATGCCCAACATATGCTTATCCGATTATACGCGTTTATCCTAAAAAGATAATTGTATAAAAAAGTATTAATTTATTAGTAAGGAATAATTTTGACTGCAAAAATCGACTTGTGGCGTCACATCCCTTTCTTTAAATTGAACAAAACAAAACAACAGAAGCGCATAGATATTCCTTTTTTAGGGCAAAATCAAAATATTTCAAGCACTGGAGCCGCAAGATTTTATGTTTCAAAAATTAATTTTTCTATGGCTCTGGCTGGCTTCTAACACGAAACTTTGTACTTTAAGCGAGAGACTTTACCTTTAGGACACATAAGACTGTTAACCCTCTGAGCGTCTTCCAAACTGGTAAAACTGTAATGTTGTTTTCCCTCATTTTGTTTCAAATGTTCAAAAAATATGATTCTTACAACATTCTATATATATAAAAAAATAATTAAAATATGAATGTAATCCTTAAAAATATTAATCGATCTAAAATGTATTAAAAATTCATTAAATCTATAAAATTATATTACTTTAAATATTGCTTATATTGCAGTGAAACCTAGAACTTAGAGAACCAATGTTACGTTTCAAACACTCAGAGGAATAAATTCTTACCAATATACCTTTTAATTGAATAGTCATTAATAAATATGCTGAAGTTTAATCTTTTCTTGGAAACATGGCCTATTGAACAACAATCGACAATCAAGAATAGAAAAAAAGTATTTTTGTACGAATTTTTCTAAGAATTCCATCCAATAATTCTCATTGTATAAGGTTATAAGTAATTTTAGATTGCCTCAGACGAAAGTCCTACCAGTAATCGAGTCGTTTAGACCTCAAAGCTAGTTAATGTGACTAGAGCGAATCAGATCGTCTGAATTCGGTATGAGGAACGAAGCCTATTCTTCAGCTGTAGTTTCTGTAGCCTTCGTATTGTAAATTAAAATGTGGGTCATACTCCAGACTGGGCGGGGTGAGGGCTTCTGTTTAGGGAGGTCAAATTTATTACTCGCACATTCTCTATCACTTTATGGAATAGCATCGTTGCATACAAAAAATGAAAGTAATACACACAAAACTGAAAAATAAAATTGCAAAACCAAAGTTCCAAAAAAAAAAAAAAAAAAAAAAAAAAAAAAAAAAAAAAAAAATCACAACCAAATAAATACATAAGTAACTTTTATTGGCATATTTTTCTTTTCCGTTGTAAATGCGATGATGATGATCATAAGGCAACTCTAGTCGACCACACATAGAGTTTTCGAATAAACTACGTTCCGTTGATAAGCTGCCCTCACAGATATATGCCTGATATCTGACACAATGTGAAATATATGAAAGATAAAAAATCAACACTGAATTAATAAATTTGAATTAAACAATAATTTATTGCATATTTTTTGTATTAAAAAACAGTATTTACGTCTAAAGTCTTGGATATTAGGATATCCTTCTTAACATTAAATTATACGTTGAAACAATAGCTACATACTGGGTATTATTGTTAAATTGTGCGGATTCCCTTCTCCCTTTATTGAATTCAAAAAGGCTTATTGAAGAGCCATACAGATACCTCCCTCCGTATACGCATTTTATCCCACGCAGGAGTGAATCTTTTCTAGGAGACAAATTCACACTGAAACCTCCAGTTTGTCTGCACGAGACTTCAGCCAAAACTACCTAACACTCTTTCTCAGGTTCTATTTCCAGAGAAAAACCGCTAAGTGCCCCCCTTCCCTAGTACAGTCAGTGAATCATCTTATCTTCCACTGCACATCGCTTTCTTACCAGGTATTCTGTACATATAACCAAGACTTTCTTTTGGTCCTATACTATAATTCTCAGACCTCTAACCATCTCTATTCTGATGAAAAATTTATACAATCGGTGTGTAAACGCTTGTGTTGATTTTAGGTATTTAGTTGGAATAAGGGTGTTCGCTGTCGGTCACGAATGCGCCAAATCGCAGCAAAATTATTTCTTTTGAAAGAAAATGAAAGAATAATATAGCAAAACTCGGAGATTACATTCTGGATGTAATAAAATAAATGGAACTGGAGAAAAATATTTATTTTATCTAATTAATTTCAATCCAAGAGACTGATACTTCTACTTTCAACTCTAATATTGGGTCTGTCGTTTCAAAACAAATAACGTATTTGTATAAATGAACAGCAATTAGTTTGAAAATTATTTTGTGATGATGTGCTTAAGAAAATCAACGGAAAGTACTAAAAAGTTTTTAAAAATATACGTTTAAATTTGTAATATCTCTTTTATTATTTTAGTCACCTTTTAAGTACTTCGCGAGCTATTTAAAATTCATATAGTATATTTCATGATATATATCATTTACAAAATTAGGGAATACATCTTTGCTTTATATATAAACCTGAAAGATAGACAATCACCTCATCGAGTTTATGTATGAAAAGGTAGGATTAGTTAAATATCGATTCACATATTAAAACGCAGTCTGCTAAGTCATATCTTGGAGGAAAATATCTGAAAATTTGATTTTAGATGTTTACTCATAGGTTTACAAATGTGCTTTACTGCACCCAAAACTGTAAAATCATGTCGGACTGAGAACAGGAAAACATAAATGTAAATACACTGGTGTGCAAAATTTAAGGACGAGTCCCAAAATGTCAATTTTCAAGGGATTTTCAAGCGACAATTTACACGCAAATATTCAAAAGGAAGTAATATAATTTGAATAATTACTATCCATGCATAACAGCCAGTCCATATAGGTCACACATGTTCACAAAAGTCACAGTCACTATGGCAAAACAAAAAATAGGAAATTCCATACTTCTCTTTTATGAGTCTCAAATGACTACTAAATGTGAATCCAGTGACAGGTCCTTGTGACTGCTGTTTTGTGGTGAGTCACCAGGTGACTTTACAATGTCGTTTCATTGAGACTCTCATGTGACCTTTCAGCTGGAGATTCAATTTCAAAGTCATTGTGAACGTTGGATTATAATAAATAATCAAATAATGTCCCATTAAAGTCACATTGTGACTTTTCACCACTTTTCACAATGAATACTCCACAGTAGAGTCTCTGTCACTATTTGACGAAGTTTTGTGACAGAAAGTCGACATGTTACTTTAATGTGACATTATTTGGTGATTTATCATAATGCAACATTCACAATGACTATTAAATTGAGTCTCCAAATGACAGTCACATGAGAGTCACAATAAAACGACATTGTAAAGTCACCTAGTGACTCGCCACAAAGCAGCAGTCCCAATGACCTGTCAATGGAATCACATATAGTAGTCATTTGAGATTCATAAAAGAGACGTATGGAATATCCTATTATTTGTTTTGCCGTAGTGACTGTGATTCATGTGACCATGTGTGACAGGAATTAGATGTTATACGGAATAGCTGTTATGCAAGGATAGTAATTATTCGAATTATATTACTTACTTTTGAATATTCGCGTGAAAATTATCGCTTGAAAATCCATTGAAAATTGGCATTTTGTGATTCGTCCTTAAATTTTGCACACCAGTGTATATCAGTCAAACGCTAATATCTGATTTTTAGGTGTTTTCCACCAAGATATGGCTTGGATGACCGATTGCGTTTTAATATGTAAATAGAGATTTAGCTAATCCTAAATTTTTATTCGTCAACTTGATGAGGTGATTGTCTATGCTGATGGCTTCTGAATCTAATAGTTATTGATTAAAAATATCTACCAACTGCATACGTGAGTGCATCCATGAACAAAAAATAATTAAAACTTTTTTCATCTAACTGCTTCTTTAGATTTGAGAACAGATTAAATAATATTCCGAAAAATGTTTCTTTATCTTTAGAAACTTCTAAAAATAATTTAATTTTTGAAATTTAAAGAAGAATTTACAGAAATAAATCTTTTTTACCCGTCCGCATTTTTCGTAAATGTTTCCTACTAGCTTTTAGAATACTTTAATCAGTTCTCTGTACTCGAAAAATCAATTTTTTGGATTCTATTATTCTATTATTCTCATGTAAACATTTTCAACAGCATAACTGAATTTGTGCATGCAATTGTAACAAAATAATGTTCATTTTCATGTCAATGTTAATGTTGTTAATATTGCATGTTTGTCTGCTAAACATACTTTCTGACTATCAAAATATTTACAAAGAATTCGCAGATCTGAAAAAGAGATACAGTACATTCCCTCAAATCCACGTAGCTTGGGACCAGTGGTTGTATGGATTTCAGAATTTTGCAGATTTCTGTTCATAACTTTGTTTATAATTTTAAAACAGTAATTTCAATGTAAATTATAGTGCATTTGAGATTATGATGAATGTTTAATTGTAGTAAAATATTAAAATAATTAAATAATGAACTAAAATAAGATCAAATAGATATATTTTTTAAATAATTGAAATATTGAAAGCCAAATTCAAGCAAATAATCAATAATGTATAATTAAATGTTTATTATAAAGATGAGATGCATTTTTCTTAAATTATTCAATAAAACGTCCCTCAGAAAATTGCGCCACTAATTCACATCAAAATCATAAAATACGGAAATTTTATTTCTGGTTTAATCAGCGTTAATAATCAAAAAAGCTTGTTTAATGCATAAATACATTTGGCAAAAAGTTTGTGATTACCTGCGGCATTAGTAATAGTTAGAAATTTTTCAGAAATAAATTTATTCTTCATTCATGAAAAAGTATGAATTTAGAAATATTAATAAAAATCAAAGATTAAAATATATATAGAATTGATATGAAAAAAATGTCCCTACATCTGAACTGAAAGTTTCATTGTTTTGTTTTTTAATTTATGTGTGGATTTTAGAGAGCTGCGGATTATAAGGTTGTGGATTTAAAGTAGTCTACTGTATTCTGAAGTGAGACAACTTATTATTGCGCTGCAATACTTACTCAGAATCGTTTCCGAAAATGAAGAGAAGCTAATAAAACATCATGTTTGATACATTTCTCGTTGAAATAAAAAAATATATAGTTTTCTGAAGTTTTTAAAGATAAAGGAATTATTTTCAGTGATTTGAAAGAATTATTCAAGTTTCTTCAATTTTGGTATTTATGTTTATTGTATTAAGGATCTTCCTTAATTAAATTTTAGCGTATATATTTATATATATGTATACGTATGTATATATAATATATATATACTTATACGCCAGCTTGTTCGAGGACTTACAAAAATGCAAATAATAAATAATTTCAAAAAGCTTTTAGCAGCGTATTCCACATACTTACACCTCTAAAAAACTTAAGTAAACTTAGTCTCAATTAAGTGGTGTAGCAATCTTTAACCAAAATATAATCAATATTGATTTCCTATAAGAAAGGCTAAAACTTTTATAATTCTAATAAAAATACTGTTATACTTTATATCCTTGTTTGTTTATTTGGTACACAACTTTTAGCAAAGAAAAAAGTACTAATCTGGAGGAAAAAATCGATTTTGTTTTCTAATTTATCAGTGAAATCTTTTTATTTACACATATTACAGCAAACTGTTTATCTTAGAAAACAATGCATCGAACATACCTACTGGAAGGAAGAAACAGAACATCAAAAAGAAAAAAAGCAGATAAAAAGAAAAGCGTCTTGTTTAACTTATAAGAATAAAAAGGAAAAATGCGAATTCTAAACAAATAAAAAAAAATTCCAGCAGAAAATATATATATATATATATATATTTCTAATTTCTATTCTCAAGTTTTGTGTAGAGTTTTGGTGAATTAAAACAAAGGAAGAATTTATGTTGTGTGTTTACTCCTGCAATTATTTTTTATAATTTTATTTAGCTTAAAACAACAGTGTATAAATATCTTCTAGAATAAAGTTTAGCCACAAATAAAAATAATCTAAGTATCATGGACAAGATGAAATTTTTGTCAATACTGCATCATTTGATTTCTATAATATTTTTGTGCTATTTCAATATTTCTATAATAGTATCATTTCATTTCCACATGTTATGTGTATAATGGAAACATTTAATCAATATTTTATATAATGTTACTTTTCTTCATAAACGTAATTATAGAACATTACGTTTAAAAAAAAAAAAACTTAAAAATACCGTTTATATTATATTATTATTTTCCAAATTGTATGATTTAACAGAATTGCTTTTGAAAAAGTTCTTCAGGCCAGTACCAGGAGGAAGAGGTATTCTTCACGTTAAAAAAAAATTAAGCTATATTATTGAACCATACAAAAGTCAAATTAGGGGAACACGATAATAGAAGATTCAATATTTGTTTTTGTCAATACTGAATATGAATGAAAGTTTCGATAAATTAATCAAATTTATACAAGCTGGTTTTATTTAAAGCGATTTATTTTTAATCGCCATATTCGGCGATATAATGAAGGGTCTCTATTTTAAAAGCATCATGATGGATGAAATTAACCAATGAGCTTGATAGAGATCTTAGTAAGTCTTCTGCATATGCTCACTCATATTGAAATCGGTTGATATATCCGAGTGCTGTTGCAGGCAAATAGATTTTTCAAAATGTCACCCACTTTAGAAATTCAAACTGTTATATGTAATGCATTTTTTAAGATAAAGATAAAAGAAAATATTCTTCGAATTCTTTGTAACAAAATCAAACCACAATTAAAAAAATCTTTTTCAACTTCTACATTTTTTGTAATTTAACAAAATTTAATATTACGAAAAATTCAAATGGCCTCCATTTCGGAACAAGGTGGAGAATGAAGTTGGCTAACGAACTCGGTCAAGACATCTGTATGTACTATACATACACCAAGTCACATCAGACTTGGTTGGTTAATACTCGTGTTATCACGTGACAAAAATCAGATCTTTTCTAAATGTCAGTCATACTAGAAATTCAAACTGAGAAATTTTCTAAGGTAAAGACGAAACAAGAAATGCTCCGGAGTTTTTGTATCAAGCTAAAACACATAAAAAAACTTATTGTTTAACTTCTAATATTTGTGTACCTAATTTTAAATTTTAATAATAAAATGGTCGACATTTTGAAACAATATGGTGGATGGAACTGGCCAAAGAAGTCGGTATATAATATGTCAGATGTCAGTATATACTATGCATACACCAAGTTACTTCCCAATCGATTTATAAATACGCGTGCTATCACGTGACAAAAATCAGACCATTTCAAATAATCAGCCACACTAGAAATTCAAAGTGCTATAACTCTGTCATTTTTAAAGATATAGACAAAACAAAAAATGCTCTGAAATCTTTGTATCAAAGTCAAGCACATAGGAGAAAATTATTTTTCACTTTCTAACTTTTTTGTACTTACTTTAAAATTTTAAATAAAAAACAATTTTAATGGCCGGTATTTTTAAAGAAGATGTTGGATGAAACTGAGCAACGAACTGGGTCAAGACATTAATATGTACTATGTACACACCAAGTTACATCGAAATCGGTTCATAAATATGCGTGTTATAACGTGACAAAATCAGAAAATTTCAAAATATCAGCCACACTAGAAATTTTAAAATTTAGTTTAAAAAATGGCTGCTATACTTAAACAAGATGGCGGATGAAACTGTGCAACGAACTGGGTTCAGACATCAGTATATAGTATGTACAAACCAAATTACATCCTAATCGGTTCATAAATATGCGTGTTATAATGTGACAAAAATCAAACCATTTCAAAATATCAGCGACACTAGAAATTCAGTGCTATAACTTAGCCATTTTTAAAGATATAGACAAATCTAATACTACTCTGGAATCTTTGTATCAAGGTCAAACAAACAGGAGAAAAATATTTTTCAACTTCTAATTTTTTTAATTTAATTTTTTTTATATTAAATGGCTGCCATTTTGAAACAAAATGGCGGATGATACTGGCCAACGATCTCGGTCGAGACATTAATAATGTACTATTTACGCACTATATTAATACGATAGTTACAGCATGACAAAGATCAGATATATATACATATATATATGTCAACATTTGAACAGAGGGCGGTTTTGAGGTCTGTAGGTCATGATCGGTGAAAATTTACCAAAGTTTTCTGAATGTGCTTTCCTCCGGACGACGGCTGCAATAGGTGACTTTTTACTTTTTGTAATGAAAGCTACCTAAAAGCGCTCCAAGCAATATAGAATATGTGTTAAAGTCCTCGAATTCGGACAAAGGTGTAATAGTAATAACAATAAAGAAAAAAATATGCGTTAAGCATAAATTATGAAGCAATTTCCAACACATTTAGAATAATTCAACAAAAATGCAGTTTTGTTTAAAAAAGATAAAATATTGTGACTCATTTCAGCATATGGAAATGTATAACCCATTTCAAAACTGAATTTTAGCTGTCCTCATTTACAATCGGAAAATTATTTGAATTTTTTAGCAGCGCTATTTATGATGTAGAGATTTGTATCTATTGACAACACGCATTCCAAAATTTAATTCATTTAAGTGTTACATATACTTCCATAGAAAATATCCCTCTAGCAATTTCCTTCTAAAAAGAGGAACGCTACGCAAATACTTTTGTGCAGACCTTTATATGAGATATAGAATTTATATATAACAAGTAATATGCAAAAAACTAAATTAATTTAAAAGTGAAAACTGAATTTTAAAATGTACTCAATTAAGTATTCTGGAAAGACATACTTAACAGATTTCTTTTGCGCATCCTTGTATATGAAAAAAAAAATTCTATAAATTCTCTGTTTTAACGAGATCGTAGTGAAAATCAGTTACTTATATCAGTTTCAATGCATTTCAAATAGCGTACTCTCATTAAAAACAGGCCAAACAAATTCAAACAATTTTTTCCTATATACCTGAATGTAATCTAATTCCTTTAAATGTCCCTGTAAATGAACTATTAATCGTACATACTTCATATGCAATACGAAACTTGCTTTGGTGACCGTAAATAAGCTCGATCAAATACAGAAAATCCGAGTATATTTACAGGAATTAGATTGCGGACAGGCGGCAAAACAATCGTAGAAAACGAATGCATAGTACTTTTCAACTTCGTTGGAAGGTGCTAAAAAGAAAAATATTTACATTGATTTCTTCAAACTGCACATGATAATGAAAAGGAAAAAAATAGAAAATAAACGATTAAAAAAAGAAAAGAAGCTAACTAAAATACATTTTTATGTCGAAACATATTCAATGGAAAAAGATAAGTATTTCTATACCCAAGAAAATGTAACTACGAGCAAAAACTGTAAATAACTAATTAAAGCCATCTGTAGTACTGAAATGAATAATTTACATTTATAAAACTCAGAAACCGATATATTTTCGAGATTTTTTGAATCACTCATAAAAACGAATTACCTAAAAGAAAATAACGCAGAAATTGCCGCGAAATTGCTCTGTTAAGAAACCTGTTGCTTTCGTGTACAATCAATCCATCACTTTTTTTTAGAAAACGATCGCTTGAGTATAAAATGGAGCATTGTCATTTGTCTTAATAGAGATATTCTATAAAAGCGATGCACTAATTATGCAGCAAAAGTTAGAAATTTTTAACAGTGTGGGAAATTAATAACGTTGCGCTCACTAATGATAATGAATTCTACATCAAATCTGTGAAAGTGGTTATGCATTTAGTGAAAGAGATATCCTTAAAAGATAAAAAAATGCGAATAAGTGATTTTTTTAGTCTAAAACAATAGCATGTATTTGTTAACGGCAAAAATAAAATAGTTTTGCCGTTTTTTATTTTTATTTTAATCCAATGAAATTTTGATTTTGAGATTTTAATATATGGAATCTCTGAATAATGGCAACATCCGAAAGTATAGTCATTTTATCGTGGTCAAAGCGGTGATCATATTTCAGAGGTTATATATATATATATAATTTACTAATGACATATGTTCTGTCTTTAGCAAAATTAACACACAGCTTCTTAATTCACATCTATCTATATTATAAAGGCCAAACGTATCTGTGCGTGACGCATACGTCATTTTGCGAATGGCAACACTTTCCTCTGCAATTTCAGTTTTGCAATCTTCGCTACTGCAAATACTGCTAAACATCGCGCATTTTAAATTTTTACACCATCGTATAAAGAAAAAAATGCACTTTAATCTGCAATTTGTTTCAAAGCTGTATCTCAATTTATTTTTGAGACAATTTTTTTTTATAGTTTTTAGTACCAATTTAGTAATTGTGGCAACAGAATCACTCCATATTCTCTTAAAATTGAATAAATAAATAAATAAATAAATATAATAGAAATTAAAATGCGCAACACTTTTCAATCCAATTTTGGTTTTACAATTTTTGGTACTGCAAATTTTACACTTCTGAATATCTTAAATTAAAATTTTTCATCGTCGTGTAGAAAAAAATGTACTTTTAAATGCAATATCTCTCAAAGCTATATCTTAATTTCTTTTTGAGGTATTATTATTATTTTTTTTTTAGTTCCAATTTTGTAATTATGGCAACAAAATTACACCATTTCCTTTTAAAAGTAAAGAAAAAAAATAAATAGAAATTAAAATGCGTGTACCATTTCAAAAGTATCGTCTGTTATAAAATCCGGTGAATTTCGGTTTTATTTTGTTTAATAATTTGTATAATTGAGTTTTATGGTACTTTGTTAATTTTAGCTTAAAATAATATTTGTTTGAGAGTTAGACTGACCAATATAAGATGCATTTTTTACGGTAACTAATTTTATAGATTTATTATAAATCAATGAAACGGTTCTTTCGTAAAGATTTTCTTTCCTCGAATTTCGACGGGTTCAATTTCGTATTTATGAATGGAGAAAAGCAAAAATAATGCCTTATGCATAAAATTCAATTATATTAATCCTTTAAGCACATTTATTTTTAACTTAAACTCATTCAATTGAAAGACTTCTTTTGTAGTTTTTGTTAGATTCAATAGAGCATTTACATTTATCATCAATTATGGGAATAAAGTTTAAGTGATTTTATTTCATGTTATATTTATGTAGCGTTATAAAAAAATCCCTAAATTGTATTTGGATACGATTTGAAATCATTTTAGAATTACCCTTTTATGAACAAGAAACTCAAAATGATCCTTTCTATTATAAAGAAAATATGTATTTTTTTATATAGAAAAGATTTTTAGCGAATCAAATTTTAATGTATTCAAATAATAAAAAGTAAAAACAGCTCCAAAATAATATGAGTTCTATTGAAAAAGACAAGTTCTCTGTTAATATTTTTGCAAATTACTTCATTTGTAACATTGCATAAAGCTAAATTTTATTTTTCTTAAAAATCGGGGGCGCAGTTTTTAATTTTTCTCTTATTTATTGAATTTGTTATTAATTACATTAAGTAAAGACTCTTTTACATATTTTAAATTTCTTTAACATTTTTTTATAGAAAGTTATGTGAAAGTTATGTGTGCATATCCTGAAAATGTCATATCTGATTTACTACTAATATATGTCCATTTGTCTATTATCCACAATATGGAATCGTTATAACTAAATAATAAAAAAAAAAATAATTCTGTGAAATTGAAACTGGCAGGTGGGAAAGTGGATCAGAGGCCCCATCTCCGGGTGACGGATGAATGGTTGCTAGTGATTTGCTGCTTATAGGTTCGCCATTGCCAAGTCAAGTCAACGCTGGTGCTTAAGAAGTACTTACAGTGAGCCTCAACCCTTGTTAAACCTCCAGCGAAAGTGAAAAAACCCCATAAAGATACGATTAAATGCAATGCATTCTAAAGCTTTTGCAAATTTGGAGACTCGAGTGAAGCTTTAGCATTCTCGAGTTGAAACACTGGGGTAATATATTCCCAGTGGCGCAATGACTTCCTAATTTTTTTAGAAAATCATCACATACGTAGACAGACCAAAATAAATGGTCGAGGCGAGAACAGCAGCTTTGGAGGTACCAACAGGACCAGAAGTGTGCTACAGAGAACTTCAGAGCTCAGGGTAGTTTGAAGTGGTTATTCGAGAGATATAACAGTACAAGAAATTGTTGTCGTCAATGTTTCAAAAAGGGTACCTGAAATGATGTAACTTAAGAAACAGTTTGTGTAAGATGATAAATTTAAGATAAAATGAGACGAGAGTTACTTATTGTTGAACTTAATGGAGTACCACAGTCTGTTATCTGTTCTTAAATCTTAGGTGTTTAGAAGATGTATAGCGTAAGTATCGAGTATAATTAAGAAATTATGATGCTAGTTTATTGGTTCCTGATTTTAAAACACATTTTTCACAACGGATTAGAAGTTTTTTAATGCAATCATCAAAGAAAGAAAGGGGGGGGGTCTTCAGCGAATTCCACAAAAAGGCGTCAACTGCAGTGTTATTATCGAATTATTCACATCTTACTGCTTCTTTCAAACGACCAAAAATGTAATAGTCACTGGGAGATAACTCAGGACTATAAGAGGAGTGGTTCCAGTGACGACAAATGGATTTCCTCAAAAATTTTCGAGTCAGTTTGTCTATATAGAGAAAGGCATCTTCGTGAAACGAAATAAATTAGCTTATCGGAAATTCACAACTTTTCCACAGTTAGAAACATTTTGTTTCAATCAACAGCTTATAATAGTAGGCAGAAAACTCGAGAATGTCCCGAAAGGCACTAATGTTTTCCTCAGTCAAACTTGCTCGAGGACGACGAACGTGGACTTCGTACATGTTTTACGTACATACTTCATATCATCTTCGTACATACTTCAAACATGTACCAGTCATACCCTTGGTTTTCTACAGGCATGTTTCCCGAAACTGTGTTTGGAGTGTTGTAAGATTTCATCTGGTTTTATGCCTACAATTGTGAGAAATTTAAAGATAATGTTTAATAGCTTAACGTAGTAGCTAGCCTCTGGCTCATTTATCGTCATTTCAATTGAAGAAAGGAAAGAGTAGGACATACCGGCACATAGATAATCATGTGACAACCCCTACCTACCATGCGAGAAGGTTTGAGTGCTTTTGCTATGGCTTTCAGGTCTTCCAGATGAAATTGTGGTTAATATTCGATTCACCATCATATATATATAGAGAGAGAGAAAGATATTTCTTCTTCTTTTTTTCATCAAACATTAGCTAAATTATAAACAGTTGAATTTAGATATTTAATTATAATGATAAGTTATTAAAATATCGCTTTTTTATATAAAATTATAGTTATATTCATTGTATAAATGTGTCTAATCATTTTCTGAAATTTACACATATGAATATAAATTTCTCTAGTTTATATATAATTTAAGCTTTCCTTAATTTTTTTTAAATATATATAAATATTAAAACCATAAATTTATAAAACATTAAAACAAAAGAATAAAGAATAAAATTTTACATTTGCATGAATATTATTAGGGTTTAGACATTTCCTTTTCCTTTCCACTGAATCAACACGTATCATATTTTATGCAAAAGCGTAACATAATCATGCATTTTAGGTTTTATTCAAACTCTAGTTATCCTCTTGTGTCTTAGAAATTGCTATCTGAATTTTTGAATTTCATCATCGATATGCATCATAAAATTTTCAAGTAAGCATCTTTTTCGAATGGCAGTTGCTCGTAATACATATTAGTTTGAAATGTAATACTTTACTCTCTTTTTGCATGAAAAACATAAATAGCTATGTCAAAGAAAAGAAAACCGAAAATATTAGCCTACGTAAATGCACAAAAACAAAAAGACAGAAAGAAAAAAAAATATTTGTAAAGCAAACGAAACTTATTTAACATTATTTGTTTAAAAAAATATGGCTACTGTAAAGTAAGAATCAGTTTATAATTATTTTCGTTTAAAAGATTTTTTTTAATTTCAAAATTTCGTCATTTGGTCTAGCAGAGAAATGCATTTGTATGCATATTAGAATTTAAGTGACAATGATACAAAACTTTGACACAAAATACAAGAAAAGAAGTTGCAAAGCCTTTTAAAAATGTCAATACTCAAAATATTATTAAGATTCTTAAATAAGTGTAACTAACTTTTGCAGATTTGTTCTTATTTTACAAAAAATGGAAATATTTTTATCTATATTACAGAAAGACGGACTTTATAAAAATAGAAAGTTAAATCATACTGTAACAAGAAATGTTTGTTTGAAATTGTGACAGTTTCTAATAAGCCAATGGGAAGGGATAAGAAGAAATGTGAGATCACACATTTTGATCTAAAGAAGTGCATTGAAAATCAACAGATTAAATTTGAACATGTTTAATTTGACGAATTATATAAACGTGTCTAATCAGTCTCTGAAATTTACATACATAAATATAAATTTCTATAATTTATATATAAGTTAATTTTATTAAGACGATAAATCCATAAAACATTAAAAACAAAATAATCGAGAATAAAATTTTGTATTTGCATGGATATTATTAGCTTTTAAATATTTTATCTTTCTCGATATGTACCATTGAATCTAAATACATCATACTTTATGTAAAAGCGTAGCATGTTGATGCATTTCAGGTTTTTTTCAAAATCTGGTTATCCTCTGTGTCTTTGACATTGCCATCTGAATTTCATCGTCGATATGCATCATAAAATTTTCAAGTAAATATGTGTTTAGAGCGGGAGTTATTTGGAATACATGTTTGTCAAAATCGAATACTTTACTCTTCTTTTTAAATGAAAAACTTAAATAGCTATATGAAAGGCAGAAAAAGCAAAATATTGGGGTTACGTAAATGCACAAAAATATTTTTATAAAGCAAACGAAACTTATTTTACATTATTTGTTTACAAAAACTAGTTATTTTATGTCCAATGTAAAGTAAGCATTAGTTAATTATTATTTTCATTCATATGATTATTTCAAAATGCAGAATTTCATCTTTTGTTTAAAAAAAGAAATGCATGTTTATGCATTTAGCATTTAAATAACAATAATACTGAATTTCGACACAAAATACGAGAAAATTTTTGCAAAACCTTTTAAAAATACCAATGCTCAAAATAGTATTAAGATTATTACATAATTATAACTATTTTTTGCAGATATGTTTCATTCACGTATAAAAGCATTTCATATTTATTTACTTAGAAGGTGTCACAAATAAAAATTCAATTAAAAAGTTGACATGTTTCGGTTCATTCATAAGAACCGTATTCATAACATATAAAATCAGTAGAAAATTAAATGACACTGGATATAAATATAATTTAAAAATCAAAACAAAACATTGCGCCCGCTATGATCGTGAATATAGCCATTGCCAACGCGGCATATAAATATAATAAATTTTGACCATATATTAAATTTAAAATGTATAAAATTAAAATTAAAAAAGTAGAAAAACTAAATGACTCTGGAAATAAAGGTAATTTAAAACCCCAAAAACATAAAATATTGCGCCCTCTATGATCGTGAATAGCCAATGCCACCGCTATTCGCAGGTATATAGCGGTGGCATTGGCTATTCACGATCATAGAGGGCGCAATATTTTATGTTTTTGGGGTTTTAAATTACCTTTATATCCAGAGTCATTTAGTTTTTCTACTTTTTTAATTTTAATTTTATACATTTTAAATTTAATATATGGTCAAAATTTATTATATTTATATGCCGCGTTGGCAATGGCTATATTCACGATCATAGCGGGCGCAATGTTTTGTTTTGATTTTTAAATTATATTTATATCCAGTGTCATTTAATTTTCTACTGATTTTATATGTTATGAATACGGTTTTTATGAATGAACCGAAACATGTCAACTTTTTAATTTAATTTTTATTTGTGACACCTTCTAAGTAAATAAATATGAAATGTTTTTATACGTGAATGAAAAAAGGTGAAGTGATTTTGTTTTAGTTTTTGAAAAAACGAAAGCTAACAACAGTTTTAACATTGATATGTTTCATTTTACAGAAAATGGAAATATTTTTTATCCATATTATAGAAAGACCGACTTTATAAAAGGGGAAAGTTACATCATATTATAACAAGAAATATTCGTTCATTCATCCACATATGATGTCACACTTCAAGTGTGACTGAATTGGGTTCGTGAAATTTTGTCGTTTTCTTACAAGCGGGAAGGGGGGGGGGTCAGTAGGAATGTGACATCAAACATTTTGATTAAAATGAAAGGATTAAAAATCAGCAGATTAAATTTTGCAGTTGTATTTTGCGTTGCGAAAATAAAGATAGGATTTCAAGCCAACTATATTAAATTCCATTTCAAATTTCAAAATATGATGTTTTAAATTACTTTACTGCTGTATGAACATTTCATTACTATTACATATTAAGTATGTTTTTTGTTGTAAACCTTAATCTTATTTCATACAAAGTAAGTACACGAATCATTTTTATAGTTATACTCACAAATGGCATTAAAACACTTAGTTAAAGTAAAAAAAAAAAAAAAAAAAAAAAAACTGAAATATGATTTATAACGTAGTGCTTTGTTTCTGAACCTCGCATATATGTTTATGCAATATAGCTTGCCATATGACAATGGGGGAGGAGGTATGGTAAAGTGTGACACTTTGCGACAAAAAGGGAGAGGAAATCAAAAGTGTTGAAAAGAAGTGGGACACCATTTATGGGCAGCCCCTAGTCAAATGTTTATCTGCAAAAAAAAAAAAAAAAAAAAAAAAAAAAAAAAATATGCGTGTTTAGAAAGGAAACATTATTCTTTTTAATTTGCAGCTATTAGCAGTTTTTGTTTAGAGTTACATTTGCGCCCTGTACAGCTAAAAATTGTCGGTTATTGCCTAAAATTTTATTTCCTTGCGTTTTTCAATGAATGTCTGTCATCATCAATCACGGCTGTTTCACTTATAAAAATATTGGACTTAAGCCATATACATATAAGCTTATTATACATTTAAGCCTTTGCACTTGTATGTCGAGTCTGAGAAGACATAAATATTTTGGAAAATTTGTTTTTGGTATCAGTAGTAAAGGAAAATAAAATTTACTTTATTTAATTAGAGCATTTTTGAAGTTGTGTGCCTGAAAGAAACTTCTTTTAAAAACTGGTATCAACCAAATAAAATTAGTGCATGAGACTCCCGAGTCGAAATAGTAAATAGAACATTACTTATTATTTACATACACAAATCAACAGCGAAAATAAAAATTTAAACACAATATAGTGGCAATAGACAAAATTTAATAATGATAAATAAAAGATTGAAAATGTTCTAAATTTCCGAATACTGAAAATGTTTAAATATTAATGTTATCTAATATATTCATATAATTCGTTTTAAATAAACGAACGGTAATAATGTACAGCATTCAAAGAATGTTAGCACGGTACAGTAAGTCATCTTATTGACTATCTTATCTCGTATCGCATTTTGTAGACTTACTTACCGAATGTATTAAACAGTACTTTTGAATCTACTTTTCTCTGAAAAATCTAAATAAAGTCACCTTATATATTTTATATTCTTTCGTGTAACTTGTACATTAATGTACTTTTTTTATCAAATGATGATGTCATTTAATGATTTTCATCTTATGAAAATAATTTGATTTTTAAACTTATTTCAATAAAATAATTGTGTCTGGGACTGTTTTGTGAAGGCAAAAGATAAACACACTCAGTAGTTACTCTGGTAAAATTATATTTATTTAATGAAGTCTTGTACATACGATTTTACTAGTTATATTGCTATACTTATATTAGACAATATATATGGCACGCATGAAATCTAAAACATCTAATTCGCAAATATATAACAAAATGACACCTTGGATTAATCTATTATTTCTAATTGCTTAAAAGGTGTAATTGGGATTTTAAAAACAGAAAAATAGTTTTATTTTGTTGATATGCTTCAAATTTGTTTTTAAAATGACTCTGTGATGAGTTAAAACATGTCAAGAATATAAAAAAGATTTTCTATTTTTATAATCGTCATTGCACCTTTTCAGCAATTACAAATGTTATACTTCTAATTCGCAATATTTTGACCTGAATTATAAAAACCAAATCACTTAGATTTGTGTTATCTCGCTTCACCCAAAACAAGGTCCGTCTCTAAATTTTAATCACAATGCCTCTTTTGTCTCTCAAAGAAATTAATGGAAACTTAAATTTAATTAAAGTGGTATTATTTCTACAGAGGAGAAATTTGCTGGAAAATTTATTAGACCTGAAGCGAACATTTTCTCATTTTTTTATAATTCTACACTGATTATCTAAAAGATTTATTTGATTATTTTTTGTATTTCTATTTTGATATTTAAAAAATGGATAGCTAAATGTTTTTCTTTAACAAGTTTGTAAAAAACTAGGCACCAACAGGTAGATTCCCAACATTAAAATTCATTCGTCATATTTCGTCTAATTTCTTTGTATGAGTATTGATAAAATCCAATCCTACAAAATTAGTAAATTGCTGGTGCCTAGATTTTTGCACCCAGTCTTACTACTCTTATCCATAAACAAATATTTACATGATATTTATTGAAAAATCTTAATTTGTTTATGGAATATAATACTCTTTAATTAATTAACGTAATTAAAATTAATTTTCGAAATAAATCCAAAATTTTATTTTAGTTGTTTAGAATTTATATAAATTCTCCCTGATTCAAAGACTAGTTCTATTAAGTAAAAAGAAATGTTGATTGAGATTTAAAAATAATGTAAACAGTGAGTTATAGTTCTTTTTCTTATAGAAGACTGAAAAAACTCTCAATGTGATCAACAAACATGTAGTTTTTATAGATATATATATTTACAATTAGATTACGTATTATTTTGTTGAATAATATCTTAAAAAAATAATCTAATAAAATGCACTCTTAACATTTGAAAACTATACTATTTAATCTGCAGATAAGTGCATTGGCACGAACAACGTTAAATTTCCTTGCATGAAAACGATAATTTTAACTAAATTTCCTTTGAGTGAAGGTGTTGTCAATTAACAATATTTACGGATAACAGTTTATTGCTCGTATTATGAATCGTTCATATCTGTCAGAATAAAAATAAAAATTATTTTCACTTCATCAAAACCATAAAATATTGCTGAAGGATACTATTTTATAACTAGTCAAATGAAAACTGTGTAAATATTTTTTTCTTTTTTTCCTTTTTTCTAAAATTATCATGATACATTCTGTACAATGCTTAAAATCTGAAGCAAATTCCCGAATCATTCAAGCATTTGTAAAGGATACTGATACACAATCTAATTTATCTCTATTCTGACCATTAATAAAATTTTAAATCATGGTCAGGTAATCATTATCAATGCAAACTGTTGAAGGAAAGGAGAGTCTGTCGCAGATTTTACACATTGCACAATTAACAGCAAAATCGGCGCTCATTCACTCGATTTTGTTTTTTAGAAAATGGTTAATTAATTACAATTAATCTCTGTTTCCAGCCAAAGCAACCGTTTTTAATACTGACCAGTAAGCTATGAAAACGACAAAATGACTAGACATTCCCCTGCAGATTTTTAAATGTATATAAACATCGTAAATTATAATGATTTCATTCAATCAGTAATGATAAAATTTTCGATTAGTGAAAAATAAGTTATCATTCAGCGGTTTTTAATTCATCTAGAAAAGTAACTGTAATTTATCTGTATTAAAAACCAATGAGTATTCTTCATGCATTCCTATATTCAAAGAACCACTGTTTGCAAGTACAATTTATAACTTTGACCAGTTTCTGAAGGACATAAGAAATTCAATGACTGAGTTTTCGTGAAATTTTCTGCAATGTACAAATTTAAGTGTAATTCAGTGATAGTAACCTTGTCAACCAGATTTTCCTTAAAATTTTCCCACATCAGTTTGATTTCCCTCTCATAATTAAGTATCTGATGCTGCCCTCTGCTGGAAAATTTTTTTAACAACATTATTTCCTATATTATCTCCCCCTCCCTCCTCTTTGAAGGTTTTGAATATTAAAAAATAATACATTTTTCAAGGAAAATATAAAATAAAAGTAAACAATTAAAAATTTTTGAAGGATTTTTTTTATTTTAATAAAAAATAAAATATATACTTGGGGATTAACAAAACAAAAATATAAGTAACATGGTTTAATTAAGCTCACTAAGCTTATTAAGGTTTTATTAAGTTTCACTAAGTATAATTTTTTGATGATTAGAAAAAACTGTAAATGTTTCAATGTTAAACAATTTAAATGTATGAGCAAGATAAATCTGTTAATTAAAAAAATCAAGTTCCTCTATTATTATATAAGTTTATACAAAAGAAAGAAATTACACATATCAGCGTAAAGCTTTAATAATGGACTTAATTTATAAATAGTTCTGTGATTTTATGGAAGGCGTGTTATATTTCTTAACAAAAGATTTTAAAATGCCATACAATTTGTATTTTCACTTAGAAAAGAATTTTCTTTCTTCGAGTATTTATTATTGAGCAGCGAAAAGCAGTTTTACAATGTATGTTGCAACTGCATAGGTAATGCAAAATTCTTTTTTTTCACGCACTCCGATTCTATGGTTTTCCAGAAAAGGGGATGCAGAGTAATGAAAGAAATATTTTTATTCTTGATCGTCCATCTCCGTCTTTTGTAAAAAATTGTATTCTGCATCAAAATACAGATTTGAGAGTTACTAATGCATTGCAATAAGCAGCAGTTAACACGATAATACAATACATCTACAGTATCTCCCTAATGTTAAAACAGCACTCAGCGTATAATGCAATTGTCCAGTTCTGATTTTTTCCGCGACTGTAAGAATGACCTGCCAACTTTATACTAGGAAGAATAATGCACCGTTCAGACTACAAAGCAGACGACCTGGAAAGAGCTATGGCTACCCCATGCATTATATGGTGATTAACAATGTTTATCTAAGTCACTTAGAGTCACTAATTTAAATCATTTAGTCTGAACGAGGTTATACACAATTATCTTTGTCAGCATAAATAGTAGCCGCTTGTTTCGAGAAAAAAAAATAGCTAAGGGAGAAAATTCTCAAAAATGTCGAAATTTCCCACAAAACCACAAAATTTCCTTTTTTCCCACACAGCTCTGTTTTCTCCACAAAAGAGGGAAACTTCCCAAAAGTTACTATCACTATTATAATTATACATAGTTTTTTTAATTAAAATATTTGGTAAAATTTTTTGATATTTGATTTGATTAAAAAACTAAGCCCTAACAAAAAAGCGTATAGATATTTGTTTTTAGATTAATAAAGAGAAAATAAGCACAAAAAATCCATAATGAAAAAAATTATTTCTTATGTAATATGTGCACAGAATCTATATATTAATAAATATTTCTTTTAACAAGTGAAACTACAAAAAATTAATTCCAAAGCATATTGATGTAATTTTTTATACGTGACATAAATCTAATCTATATCTTCCATCATTTATTATTTTACCTATCAAACACTATCTATATATTTTCGACACGCATCCGATATTTTACGTTACATATTTGAAGAAATATTAAAGATGAACTATCTATCAAATCGGCTTACAGGATATTGATTTTCAAAATTCAAAAATATTTTTTAAAACACAGCTTCTGTATCTTGCGCTTTAGAATATGAATTGACTGAATTCATGTTTCTTTAGTTGAATTAAAAATGCAAGTGGAATGAATCGTCAATATATAAGAATTGTGTAGATCATGCAAACAAACATGAGAAATGGAAAAAAACAGAAAAAAAAACTGAAGTACATTTGTTGAAGGAAATTTTATAGTAATGTTACAGAATATGTAATGTATTAATATTTTTATCGAAAACAGATAAATATAAATAAATATTTCTTATGTAAGCAGTTACACAAAAAAGTACCACTTATAACATCTGTACATCAGCAAAATGTAAGACGTTTTTAGAAATATTTATTTTGATAAATGGAACTACAAAAAGCTTTTTCCAAGTCATATCAGATAGCGTTTACAAGTATATGTGTCAGAAATCTGTTATTTGTCTTTCTTTTGCCCGTCAAACATTCTCTTTCTTTATTTTGGACATACATCGCTACGTCAAGCTATCAATTCAAGTATTAGTCCATAAGGTACTTCTGTCCCAACTAATTCAGTCTATACAGGAAACAGAAACATTGTTTATTTTGTAAAACGTTGTCTCTTTATGTTGTATTTAAGAATGCATGTTAAAAATTATCTTTTTATAAGCAGTATTATATGCTAAGTAAAGAGTCATAATGATAAAAATAACACAGAAAGATGAAATAAAAAGGATGAACGTGCTGCAATAAATAATAACACAAATGTTTTATTTTAGTCTTACATGGCTATTTTAGTATAACATATTTAGCATTAAAGACCCTGATTAACATATCTTTTTCATGTAGAAATTAATTCTTATAGGATCATTAATGGAATCAGAATTATCCACAAAGTTATCTTTAACAATGGATTTTGACAATTTTTATTTCTGTGTCCCATTTCTGTTAATTTTAACTTTTTTGTAAACATGGACCTTTTTAACTATTTAAAAAAATGAAAAGTCAATCCAAAAGAAGGTAACTGGAACTGATAAAGGCCAAAAAATATTTAAAACCATTGTATGTAGTGTGTTAAAATTCATTCTCTGATAATGCAATCATTCGTCCTTTAAAGTCTTTTATTATTCATGCATTATTTTTTTTCTTACACACAAGCTTACAAAGTTTTCTGCACCATTATTACAAAATGACAATGATTTATAGCAGCTTGCAAAAGCTTCTTATGATTTAATATATTTTTTCAATGTATTCAGAGAGACCAAAGTTAGAGGGTAAATTGTCCGAAAGATAAAATAAATTGTAAAGTGAGAGTATTCACTCAAACCATTCATTGAGGCATTGTTATAACTCGGATAATAACGGCCAGTCATAGGATTGCATGGTGCATGTAAAATTCGACGTGGGTGCAAAGTCCTCAAATTTAACTGTGAATTATTATTCTGGAGATGCTATGCCAGGTAAAGGTCTCGTCACGTGATCGAGGTTCTAAATGACGAGAAAAAATCGACTAGAAAAGTTCAGGTACTAAAAAATAACAGCAAAATACTAAGCAACCGGATTAACAAAGTTCACAACTAAGCAGAAGGCAGTGCCGTTAGGTTTTAGGCGATCGTCAGATTAATTGCCACAATGCGGCGGTTAGACGTTCACTCGCCCCGATACCACGTATCAAACTCATTTAAATGACGAAACCCGGCAGATAGGGCCTGGTCATCGGTTAAAACGAAATAAGAAGATGTGCGTATAACGCTGTCACCCTTTTCAAACAATGAAAAGTCCAAATGCTGACAGTTTCACTTTACAACTGTCATATATGTCGCACATCTGTGATTTCAAAATCAAAGCTATCCATTTTTACTGTTGATAAATTAAGTTTCCATGTATTATGTAATCATTTGTTTAAAAAATATATTTTTATCTTTAATGCTTATTTTTTTAATCTTTACATTCTTTTTTTTTTTTTTTTTTTTTTTTTTTTTTTTTGCAAGCTTCAATAATATGATTATACAATTACTAATCGCAAAATTTATGGTTTCAAGAAGTTAATAAAATATAAATACACGAAACAAATTAATATAAATAACATCTAAAAGTGTTAGTTACTGCTTTAATGTATTCAATAGTGGCTTGTTGTTACATAATGCATTCAACAATAATATGGACTTTTTGCAACTGTCTTCGGTCTGTGAAATGAAAAAACAGACGATATCAGCAAAATAGTGGATAGCAATATTTCAGTTTCTTTACTGGTAAACGCAAATATCATTTCCAGCATGTTATATTTCTGGTTTCGCGAACAGCGTATTAACTGCACACATGGTAGAAGAACAGGAATGCCAAACGTTGGATTATTATAAATTTCGGAATGAAATGATTTTACAAACATTCAATGGCTTTAATAAAAACTTTATATTTTCATAAAAAATCTACAAAAATTATAATAAATGAAGGTAGCTTGCTATTTGAATGTAAAGAAAACACTACTCAAAAAAGGAAATTTTGAATGGAGAGAAAATGTAAAATTTATAAAAAAGCTACTTCCTCTGCCCCTAGAGATGTCTAACGATATCAAGTGACAAACTCCTGCCTTCTCCTTAAAGTGGTAACGTTGTTTTTATACAGCCCCAAGTCTTAAAATATTAGTAATTATAAACTTTCCACTGTACGGTCACCGCAAAAAAAAATTGGCATTTGCAATTTCAGGTGTTTTGTTAAATATCTAGAAATATACTTGAGGAATGACTCTGAAACTCCAGATGTATAAGCAAAATAGTACAGGTCATATATTTTCGAGAAGATTTTTTTCCAAAATCCAATAGGGGGCCGTAAACAAATTGAAAAAGAATGAATATCTTTTGAATAACCCTGTCAAAATTAATGTAGCAAAAGCGTTCAAACTGCAGATTATGATTGAGTGGCTTATGGCAATAAACTGTGTTCATTTTTATGCGGATAGCATGTAAACGCGTAGAGAAATTAAGGTTTTTATAAAAACGATCCCAAATTTTGCGATGTTTTTTGCTTATAATTTGCAGAGTTCTTAATAAAAAACAATGCTCTTTTCAGAAAATATGAGAAACGACATTGTACATAACACCCTGTAATCAAAATTAAAAAATATTAATAATTGTATGAAAAATGAGAAGGTTTACTAAATAAATTTTTACTGCGCATGTGTCAACTCTATTTAAAATTTCATTTTGCATATTGTGTTAGCTAGACATATAGAGCAACCTTTGTTAAAGTTTCAAAATCATAGCTTGAAAATTCTGAAAGTTATTATCGATAGAAGAAGTTCAAAATCCGTTATTCCCAAAATGAAGCAAAAAGATGAGGAGCTGTATCTACAGTCAAAGATCTATAATCCGCACAACCATAATTCACTGTTTCCTCATTGTTTTTTCATTTTTTTTTTAAATTTTTCTAAAAAAACGTTTTTGGATCACTAATTTGTAAATTTTTTAACTGTTTATTTCATTGTTTACATTCGTAAAATAACGTGAATTATAGAAAACAGTGGATTATGGGTGTGCGGATTATAGATCTTTGACTGTAAATATATTAGTACGTGCAATACTGTGTAGACACTAATCAATGGAATATGGATACAGCCCCTCATTTTTTTGTTTCATTTTGGGAATATCGGATTTTGGCCTTATTCTTTGGACGATAATTTTCAGAATTTTCAAGCTATTATTTTGAAACTTTTACAAAAATTGCTCTATACATTTAGCTAACACAATATGCAAATGAAATTTTCACAGAGTTGACGCATGCGCACCGTAATAATTTATTTAGTAAACTTGCTCATTATTCATACAATTATTAATATTTTTAAATTTTGATTACAGGGTGTTATGTACAATGTCGTATCTCATATTTTCCGAAAAGAACATTGTTTTTTATTAAGAACTCTGCAAATTATAAGCAAAATACTTGCAAAATTTGGGAATGTTTTTATAAAAACCTTAATTTCTCTACAAGTATACATGCTATCCGCATAAAAATGAACACAGTTTATTGCAATAAGCCACTTAATCAGAATCTGCAGTTTAAACGCTTTTGCTACATTAGTTTTGACAGGGCTATTCAAAAGATATTCGTTCTTTTTCAATTTGTTGACGGTCCCCTATTAAATTTTGGAAAAAAAATCTTCTCTAAAATATATGACCTGTACTATTTTGTTTATACATCTGGAGTTTCAGAGTCATTCTTCAAGTATCTTTCTAGATATTCAACAAAATGTCTAAAATCGCAAATGTCAAGATTTTTTTGCGGTGACTGTATTCTGCTTGTACGTTTGCGCAGTATCATTGTTTGGAATATGAATGTTTTATTTGTATTAAAAATAAAACTATTGTTATCCACACTCTTTGGTAGATTAATCTTTTTTACAAGCAGTTGAAGTATCAAACATACACACACAAAAAAAGATTAATAATACCAACGGTTACTGTTTTAGGTGATGTTTTATTTATGACATAACACGTCTATGCAGTAATCCTATTAATTTCCCTTTCCGAAAAGCCATATAAGAAAGTTTCATACTGAAAAATATTTTTAACATAATTTTATTTTATTAACTAGTTGTGGCAAGAGTAATGAAGTATATTTTAATATCAAATATCATAAAAAAGTATTCTGATATTCTGAGCTTTAGGAAAAAATTATAAAATTCCATTGATGATCGTTGGGATTTTATTTTATGTTTTCAATAAAATAGCACATTTTTATAACTACAACAAATAAATATTCGTATTTTAAATATATTAAAGTAATAAATATAAGCTAAATAAATAAAGGATATTTTAATAAACACATTATTGAGTACGTAAAATTATATTGTTTTCTTATTATTAAAAAATTTGACAGTAATATTATACATTTAAAATATATATATATCTCTAATTTTATTAAATTGATTACATTCCAAAATTCATAGCAGAATATAAGCTTTATGCGTACGTTAAATGAAATTAATATTTACAAAGATAATGATTATAAATGAAGACATATTTTTAACTAGCCTGAAAAATATTATTGGTTATATTAATATATTTTTGGTCTTTACTTTTGCTTAAAACTATTACTTAACTTTAATCATAATTTAAATCATCCCTTTTTTCAAATTTGGTAATTGAATGGATCATAATTTATAACTTTTTCAATAAATATATCTTTATATCCTTAGCATAAAATAGCAATTCAAGTATAGATATCATGAATAAATGTCCACATTTTAAAAGCAATACTTAATCAAATTCACATCCATTTTTAATATAGTGTTATGGTTACTTTCTTTCTGCCTTGATATGAATAATGATAATTATTGAATAAACGCGTAATAAAAGGACATTTTAATATTAAAATATTATCCCTGTTCAGCCAACCTGAAAGCATACGTCACTTTTAATGTGTATATTTGAATTATATTTTCCGGTTTATTATGCAAAGAAGATTATGAAAAGTGCTAATCCTATTTAACGGGACTGATTAGACATAATGCATTTAAAGAGTATCGTTTTAAATTAATTTAGGAACAAGTTATGTAAAAATGAATTATTATTGTTCAGTTACAATTATTGAATAGCTTAACTTCAGATCCAGTATCTTTTAATAATTTAGAATATGAATAATCCAAAATGTATTAATAACATATTTAATTTCTGAGAGCATTGTTTCTTTAATTTCATTATTTAAATATAATGTGGAATTTAAAACTTTTTTAATAATAGTCTAAAATAATAAGCACTAAAAGCGGTCTTTAATAATACAGTTTATGTAGATTGCAATTTCTGAATGATGTAATCGTACGTATTCTGAAATTCTTTAAATGTTTTTGATACACATTTATAATTATTAATATAATGTTTCATATGCAGAGAAAATTAAGTAGTATTTTTAAAATTTGAAAGCTTATTCTAAAAACTTAAATGAATGAAAATATTCTTACATACATATTCTTTTTTCAACTTTAATTAATAAGAAAAAAGTTTTAAGTTTTTATATTGAGAATGCTCAAAAATATCTGAAAGACAATATTAACTTGTAAAAATATTACAGGGATACAATATGTATATAATTCATTTGGTATAACATCATCTTTAGTAGAATATCTCATTTAGACTTTAGCCATAATATTGCCTGTGTAATCTTTGTAAGAATAAATATCGAGGCAAGATCAGTCAAAATCTTCAAGCTCAGTGAGAAAAGAAGGTTAATTTTTTTTTATTTTCTTTAGATATACAGGATGTATTATCACAACATTTACAAAATTTCAGCAACGGTAGAGTATACCTAAACGATGGGAAATTACGTAGCAATGCATTGTCAGAAAAACTTTGCTGCCATTGTAGTGACATACATGCACAAGAAAGGAAAAACACCGGCAGGGTAAGAAACAGTGATTATTATTCTTAGTACAGCAAAAATATTGGGATTGTTTCGGTGCCAAGATAACGGGTTTACGAAACTCCCGTTAACAGTGCTGAGAATTAAAATCGCAAATAAAAACTTTGTGCAAAAATGTATAAAGATAGAAAACAATGTTTATGAATGCACAAATAATGCATGAAGAAGCAGCAAATAGCCTTTTCGAATTTACTATGGATATTATTCAATAGTGCAAGACACGGCGTACAAGTAAAAGAAAAACAGAGCTAAGCTTTTCTTTCAGCTTTGTTTTTTCGAGCACGCTGAATCTTGCATTGTTGAAGAATCTCAATAGTAGATTCGAAACGGCTATTTGCTGCTTTTTCATGCATTATTTGTGCATTTATAAACTTTGGTTTTCTATCTTTATACAGTGCTCACAATCGTGTTCACGTATCCTGTCAATTGTTGGGAAGTCCAAGACATGATCCGTATTTTCGAGAACATTCGATGTTTAGAGTGCTAGAGATGTAATGTCAGCAATACGGTCCGGGGTAATAAGTTCGAAAATCTTCTTTGATGACGATCATTGTCCCTTTTTGTTCTTATTTTTTAGCTTTCTGATGTTTAAGAATTAAGAATAACAAACATGTTTTCTTCTCTGTTTAAATCTTTTCTTTGTTGTTTTTTATGACAAAATATTTGATCAAATTATATCATGTACTAATGAATATAGCTTTATGAAATCAACTAAAATTTTTATTCTATATTCTATCTAATCTAACTGTTATACAAAATATCTGATAGATTTAAATTTCTTTAACATCAGTTCGATTCATTTAAAGGGCACAGTCCTTTGAAATCATCTCTTAAATTTTGAATAATATTGTAATATAAGTGGTAGCACTCTACTTAATACGAAATTAATTTTTTTTGTAAAATTGCTTACATCACTAAAATTTACATATTATTTTTAATTTAACTTTTAAAAATCCCTGCTACTTTTATAAACATGCAAATTTTGGCTTTGACTTTTTTTCCACTTTCACTAGAATATACTACAAAAATTGTGTATGTGTTTAGATGTATAAAATTAGTGATTACATTTAATATGATTTTTTTCTCTCGTGTATATCAAAAATTGAAGGGAATTCGGCAAACTCTCCATTTAATTATTTTTTCAAAAATAACTATAAATTTGAATGTTAAATCCCTACACAAACATATTAAATACCCCACGGAGAACAAGTAAAAAAAAAAATCAAACCTCTATCTAAATTTTCAAAACAGCGTTAGTGTTTATTTGTTAGTAGCGAACAAATGTTATAAATATATGAACATGGTGGAAAAACAGCTTAAAGCTTCAGGGTAATTTTGCTGTATCTATTAACAAATTTTACAATATCTTGCGAATTAATTGTCGTTTATGTAAAAATAAGGAGCCAAAATGTTCACATTTAAGAAAGTTGCAGTTAATAATAAAAAAAGAAAATTCGATATTTTCACCCATTTCCAGGTATTGAATCCCCTTAAACAGAAAAATATGTACAATGTGTTATACAGTGTAACATACTTTAATGGAATGTAGTTTAGATAATAATATTCAGATTTTTATTTTCAACTGTAAAAACATTCCAATCTTTGTATAACAATTTTTGTAAGCTTTCAATTACATTTTTTCATGAAGATATGTATAGATTTTAAAAAAAACAATGTTTTTTATCTAACGAAAACTCCAAAAATCATCCGATACTATATTATATTCCAAAGTATTTCAACATCACTTATTAATAAACCTCATCAAATTACTCTCTTAAAATGTCAGCCACAAAATAGCTCAAGTTGAGCTGAAATCCACTCATCTCAGTGTTGAAAGGCAGCTTCTCAAAAAAGAGTTGAAATAACTCGAGTTTTAACCAATTTAAATGATGTTGAGCTGTTTAAATAACCAATTTAGACCAAGAAGATTTAATCGTTTGAAAAAAAACTCTTTTATGATCGAAAAAATTACAGCTTTTTCATGAGAAGCCAAATCATTTTAAGAGTGTATATCCTTAAGAAAATTCGCTTACAGAAAAAGTCAGAACAGAAAAAAATGGTTCCAGCTACTGTATTTCTTTCGCAAAATTAAAAACAAGTTAAAAGCATAATAATTAAAATTAAATGCATATATTAATATTACTTAACAAGAAGATTGAGTTAAAAAAAAAAACATGCATATATTTGAAAGTGCAAACATTGTGAAATTGTTAAATAATTTCCTTCTTTATTTTTTATTATTCAATTTTGTCATACAGATAAACTTTTGAGACAGACAATATTTTACTAAAACGAAAGCTTTACAAGAATACTTGAAAAAGCAAAACCGAAAAGAACGTTATTTTATGCATAGTTTCATTATTTATTTGAGAAAGGTTTTGTTAACATGCAATGCTTGCTGAATGAACAATTTCTATGCAAAACACAGCACTCCAGACGAAAGAATAGCGGAATGTTATACTTTATTGGCTACTCTGTTCTATGCTATAGATTATAAAGAAGCGTATTTTCTTATATTTATAACGCGATATAACATTTTATTTTGAAAAACGGAAATGAGAGTTTGGAAATTCATATCTTTTCCAATTTTTATGATGCTTCGCAAGGTTTGCATGCAGCAAGGGAGTCTGTGAATTTTAGATGATTTAGTACCAGAAATTTCTAAAAGTACTTGTTGCTATATCTGAAGATAGAATTTCTTAGCATTAAACAAGGCAAATAATAGAGCGTCATAAATCCGTGCAAATTTTACTATTTTCGCGGTATAACTGCGTATACTTGTATTTACTGCGCTATACAAGTATACGCAGAATCATCCTAAACAGGATCAAGAATTCCAAGAATTACAGTTCAAGAATTTTGAAAAACCTTTTTCAAAAGTACAGAGTGCGTCATACATTCGTGTAAACTTTAAAATTCCATAATAAAAGAATTGATGCTTTGAAAAAAATTCGGTTTGCGCGAGTATAATCAGCGGATTTTGGATTTTTCTTCCCATGTATGATAAAAAATGATTCCTTAAATAACCGACAGAGGATGCTCACATGCAGCATTGGGAAGTTTTATGCAAATTAAGCAAATACAAATAGGCAATAAATAAATCACAATAACATGACATTGTGCATTTATTATAAGGTACTAAAAGTTGTTCAACATGCGAAACTTTCGCTATGCAATATTTCTGGATTTACTATTCATGTAGAAAAGTTTTAACACCAGCACTAGATCTGCTAACGATAGCATGCTGCCAATGACAAATCCATCTCCAGCTAGGTGTTTTATTTTTAGCCTGATTTCGATAAAAAGCCGCAGTATGACGTGTGAATACCGTCTATCGGTTACTTTTGGAATCAGTTTTTATTATACATGGTAAAAAAATCTAAAATCCGTCTGATCATACTCGCACAAACCGAAATTTTTTTCGAGCATTGTTTTTTTTTTATTATGGATTTTTAAAATTTGCACGAATTTATGACGCTCTATTATTTGCCTTGTTTAATTTTTAAAAAATCCGACTTCAGATATATCAACAAGTACTTTTAAAAATTTCTGGTACTAAATCACCTAAAATTCACAGACTCTCTTCATGCGTGCAAACCTTCCTAAGCATCATAAAAATTGGAAAAGATGTGAATTTCCAAACTCTCATTTCCGTTTTTCAAAGTAAAATGTTACATTGTGTTAGAAATATAAGAAAATACTTTTCTTTAAAATCTACAGCATAGAACAGAGTAGCCAATAAAGTATAACATTCCGTTATTCTTTCGTCTGCAGGTCGTGTTTTGCATAGAAATTCTTCATTCAGCAAGCATTGCATGTTAACAAAATATTTCTCATATAAATAATGAAACTATGCATAAAATAACATTCTTTTCGGTTTTGCTTTTTCAAGTACTCTTGTAAAGATTTCGTTTTAGTAAAATATTGTCTGTCTCAAAAATTTATCTGCATGATAAAATTGAATAATAAAAAATAGAGAAGGAAATTATTTAACAATTTCACAATGTTTGCATTTTCAAATATATGCATGTTTTTTTAACTCAATCTTCTTCTTAAGTAATATTAATATATGCATTTAATTTTAATTACTATGCTTTTAACTTGCTTTTAATTTTGAGAAAGAAATACAGTAGCTGGCACCATTTTTTTCTGTTCTGACTTTTTCTGAAAGCAAATTTTCTTAAGGATATAATTTGATGAGGTTTATTAATAAGTAATTTGTAACTTTTTGAAAGCTCAACAAAATACAACATTAGAACAACTAAGATACATGCATAAATGAAAAATAATTCGGAAATTTGTAAAAGTATTTTAGAAAAAGTTTTTAGATGATATACTTTTCTAAACTTTCATTGAAATTAAGCGTCTTAACGTAATAAAGTGTAAGAGCATTCAATATTTAGTTGCATATCCCTTTTGTTTGACACTACGGCACATAGTCTGGGCATGAGGATCACGTTTTTAGAAGGTAAACCTGGGAATTTTTGCTTATTCTGTTTGAAGATCCTGAAGGACATCTGCGACTGAAGTATGCCTACATGTCCGACTTTTCATCTTAGTTCAAAAGCAGACAGCACAAAAATCTATGTTATCGAGCACAAGGAAAAAGCCTTTAATTTATGTAAGAGTAGTAATAGGGGAATCTAATGATTCGTGTATGAGGAAGAGAAGTAGTGAATAAGCCAAAAATTAATGCTACTAATGGTTTACTCGTAGGTTTAATATTGTGTTTGCCGTACAATGAAAGGTATGAATACATGGGAAAACGGGAGTAGGAAAACATAATGATAAACCTACGAGTAAACCATTAGTGGTATTAAGTTTTGGCTTATGCACCACCACGCTTTCGTAAGATATGGATCTTTAGACTCCCCTGTTAGTATTCTTCCATAAAATATTTTTTTTCTTGTGCTCGATAACATAGATTTTTGTGCTGTCGCCTCTCGGACTAAAACTGTCGCCTCTTCTCAAATGTGCTCAATTGAATTGAGGTCAAGTGACTGAAAAGACCAGGCCAAAATTTCCAAATCTGAAATGTAAATCAATTTATTACCATTTTCGAGATGTACTCGGAATCATTTCGTGCTGACACATCCATATACATATTAGTTGTACGAGCATAAATCAACATGGGATTTGATAAAATGTTTTTATGCATATTTTGATTCATTATCCCTATTTATGTGTACGAGGAGGATGACGCCGTCATAATAAATAGCTTCCGACACCATAACTGATCCATTGCCGCGCATTGATGTGTGATTTTAGTATTGGGTATTCATTTTGGTTCCATTCGGATAACGAATATAACGTCATTCATCACTTTCAAACAAATTGAATTTCATCACTTCAAAGGATTTGACTTCAAATTGATTCACCGCATCAAAGGACCTTTCTCAAACAATTTATATATCGAGTGTTTCGAAACCTTTAGAGATTTCCCAATCGATTTTTCTATTTTTCTCCAAATAATAAGAGTTATTATTATTTATTATTTTTTTGCAAGAAACCGTGCACGCAATCCATCAGTATGCAGACGACATCTTAGTATATTTTTACTTACTGTGAATTCATGCTCGGTGGACATCTATTTACATACTTCAGCAACATTTTTTTTTCAGTCAAAAACTAACTTCCATAAGATCAACGTGTCTTGACGTTGAGGCTTTTTTTTTTATTTTTTATTTTTTAGGGGGTGGGTAGGTATTAATCCTTGAAGTTTACACACGCATTTACCAGCTTCCACATTTTTCCTATTTGGCACAGATGTTTTTGAATTCTATTCTTCGTGTTAATATCAGAAAATAACACCCCTTCTCCTCCATTCCCTGCTTCATTAATAATTAAAAAATGAATGGTCAAAGTTGTATTTTTCCCTATCCTAATGCGAAATTTGATAGAGATACTGGTGTAGATTTTGTGCATGTAGCAATATCACACTCTTAAAACGAAAGAGCTGATTTGGCTTCTCATGAAAGAGCTGTAATTTTTTCGATCATAAAAGAGTTGTTTTTCAAATGATTAAATCTTCTTGATCAAAATTGGTTATTTAAATAGCTCAACTTCATTCAAATTGGTTAAAACTCGAGTTATTTCAACTCTTTTTTGAGAAGCTGCCTTTCAACATTGAGATGAGTGGATTTCAGCTGAACTTGAGCTATTTTTTGGCTGACTTTTTAAGCGAGCACATACATTTAAAAAGTCAAGTATTAAAATCTTGTATTTTATCAGATCGTCTCAGACGTTCTGCTTTCGACTTTTCAAATCAACATTTGGTATTTCTTAAACTAACAATTTTACCATACATAATTAGCTGCGTGCCATTTAGGATGACTGAAGCTATAAATTGCAAGTTTGCATTATTAAGAAATTTTTTCTTACCGAAAGACCATAAGATTCATATTTGTTTGTGCTCCTAAAACATCAGTATTACTCCATTTGATATCAGAAAATATTGAGCACTTTACAAAAATTATTTAGTGGATTCTCTATTTAAAATATTTTTAGAAATATTAAAAATTTATATTAAACGAAGTGCTTACCGATGAACTTTCGATCCGTAATTTCTCAACTTATGAAATCCGAAGTTCAGTGATAAACTTTTACAAAGGATAACCATGCAATTCTGCAGCCATTGACGAATCCTTGTTTCATTTCGATATTGCACACGATTTTTTTATTTCATTATAATATACCGGCTAAACTTGCGTGAAAGTCTTAATTGTTTCGAACAATGTTTTTCACATTACTGGTTCGGCAAATAAAAGGTTCATCAATATTTCTGCTTTTCAAACACGATTATTTGAACTTTTTTGATTTTAGATTTTTTAAAAATTGGATATCCATTTGTCTTTCTGTATTAGTATGTTTAATTGCATAACTTTTAATGTTTTTATATATGTTACTTTCAGATGTCCAACTAACGTACACAAATTTTTGTGATACATATCCTGAAAAATCGTAACTGTCAGTTCGCTCGAACTTTCGGCATTGACCCGGCCACTGCCTCCTAGACAATCAATTGATACAAGGAGATAAGCCATGGGTGTCGCCGTCCAGGAAACGCATTAGAACCGACAACAACCGACAATTGGTTCGGGGTGGCTTAAGCGAAATTCGAGGGTCTCGATGCGAAATATCACCCGTAAAATTGGAATCAGCGACATATCGGTACGGCGAATAGTCAAAAAGGATATTCATTTAATTCCATACACGCTCCAAAAAGTTCAACGCTTCACCAGCGATAACAAGCTTGAAGGGCTCGAAAGATGCAACCAACTTTTTCATTTACACGCACCATTTTACTTGGACCGCATCCTTTTCATGCATGGGAAATTGTTCTCTATCGAATAAGCACCGTAAAAAATTTGCGCAATGTTCTTGACATTTACTGTATAACATTCCTGGGTTTTCTCGGATTATTTCTGCTCATGCAAGAATACCGAGAAATCTTGTGTAATATCTTCCACAATCTTGTGTAACTTTTCGGAATAGATGAGAAAGTGGAAATTACTGATAAACTGTGAAACGTTCCGAATATTTTCTGTGTATCATTCCTTAGTTTTAGTAGGCATACTTTTTGAGATCTTGAGTAACTTTTCGGATTTATTCTAAAATAGAAATTATTGGTATTCTGTGCAAAGTTATATATGTTTTGTGTGTAATATTCCTTATTTTGTGGTTAATATATTAATTACAAAAAAATCCTTATTTTGCGTGTATGTCATTTTATTATCCCAGTTGTGAAAACACTACGAGATCTTGCGCTATGAAAAAAATAACACGAAGGTGCGTATACCCTTTTAATGTGTATCTCAAAGCTCTTGTTCAAATCTCTGCCCTGTACAGCTCCTGAGCTATATTTTACATGCAAAAACTAATTTTTTGTGTGTTTATCACTTTGCTCGCTTAGTTATGAATCGATAATTGAAACTAGAGTCACTAATTTTTACCGAAGATTTAACAATGCATTTAATTGTAATTCTCGAATATTTTTTTCCCAGTTTAGACTTTGAAGACTCTTCTTGGTCTTTATTTCCATATGAACTACTTTTTTGTGTAGGTCATTTTGTTGCCTCAGTTGAAGAAAAAGACTATGGGATCTAGAGCAACGAACTTTGGAATGAAAGCGCGTATGCCCATCTTATTGTACATTTTGAAACCTATTTTTCCAAATTCAACCAATGATCGTTTCACGAAATTATTTTATCAGTGATTGTTTGACGAAATTCTCGATCTTAGTACCGTAACTTTTTCTCCAAATACCTACTATTTCCGATTAGTAATATTCGCCTTATTTAATCAGCATGCCAGTTTAAAAGATTTTTTTACAATGTCTATCACTATTTCCGAATAGTAACCTTTCTGTCATTAAATAAAGCTATTATTACTATTCGGAAATAGTTTGATGTTCATATCAAAAACCTAATATCCAGGTATATGTATTCGCGTTGTAAGCGAGATCTTTTGTCCAAGAAAGGAAAACTGGAATTGGGGAAACCGGGATATTGAATGGAAATTTTTTACATTTGTTGTAAGAGTGATGTTTTGATGATGTTGGAACTGGAGTAAATTCAGGTATTAATCGGTATCACGTCTTAAGCGGGTTCGACTGTTTCCTAAAACAATAAATCTAGCATAAAAATTGTTATAAACAAAGTCAACGATTGAAGGGGAAATGGGAGAAGTTCTGGCCAACTATTTTATTTTTTCAAAATATTGAGTCTATAACATGAAATTAAAGACATATCAGTAGAGAAATGTTTAAATTTTGTCTCCCCCTCCTCCCTCCCTTCTTTAATATCTGCAAGCTACATATGACTATAGAGGATGAAAAGGTACAATTTTAAGTTACTTATTAGAAAACATTACTAATTTTGCGGCAAGGTTATTTTGCCTAAATGTGATTAATAAGTACGGTAATGTTTTTTTACTTTAAATCTTAATACAGGTATCCCAAATGCTACATAATAAGGCATTCGATTTTTAACGAAACTGTAAACAATTTTCTGCATTGATAATATTTTCTTAGAAATTTTCGATCAAATAGCCATCGTTGATTTAATAGCGCCTCCATGTTTCGTAAATTTAGCGTATTTCCTAAAATTGCCTCTCGAATTTTTAACTTTGAAGATCAAATAATCTCACTAACGCAAAGAAACTACGTCTGTTTCATTTACCTGACCCATAAACTGTTAAAAAAAGCGCCCAGTTTGTGGATTAGAATTTAAACAACTACCAGGTAAGTTTGTATGGTATTCTTTATATAGTGTATAAAAATAATCAAAGAAAATTTCATATTTAATTAAGCTGTCGTAAGTCGTATAATTCTCCATTTAAAAAAGTTATTTAACTTAGCAATTAAATATGTATTTAAGCAATTTAACTTATATGTATAATCAGACTTATATAAAATAAAAAATTCTATGCATATTATCATAAGCTAAAAACATTCTGTAAATTAAATGAAGGATTAAGTGAAAACTAAACAAAATTTTATAGAATCAATTTACAATCTTAATTTAAGAAAAAAAATGTTACATAAATTAAGAATTGCTGGATTTTTATCAGGTTTTTAAGGAAGACAATATTTCAATTATTATGTTGAATTTTTCAACATTTGTCAGGCATACTTTTTGAATATTATTTTCTATTTAAAAATTCTGAATAATTTAAATACTTTACGTGTATATGTCTTTATTATACAGACCTGTGCATAATTATTTACAGCAAACTTTAATTTGTATGTTGGTGCAAAATATAGATAAAAATTAACATTGGCCACTGGCCAGTTGCTCAGATTTTTAATTATTGACCATTAAAAAAGTTACAAACGCTTCATACAAAATCATATGAAGTGTTCGTACAGTTCTAACCATCAACATTGTAGCGTATTAAATTTTTTTATTTCCATTCGGTAGGATTACACGCAACTGAAAACTGAAATTGCATCTAACAGAAAAACATGTAAGTAAGAATTTATCGTAATCAAATTAACAATATTTAAAATGAGCTCGGAAATCCGCATTAACGTGGGTGTTTATTGTGGGGGAGAGGGCGAATTGACAAACCCCAAATTATATTCTATCTACTTAAACAGACATCCAAATGTCTTAGAAAATAATATTAAAATTAAAATTTATTAAATAAAAGCTACATTAGAAAAACTGCTCTGAATCCACGTTAAAAGGCGGCGTAACATGGAGGATTTCTCAAACTTAATTTCTAAATTTGAATATATTATGTACTCAAAACACGCATTATGACCATATTGAAAAACAAGAGCTCGGAAATCCGCATTAGCAAGCCTTCCAAAGTCCAACTAAAATCCACGCAAACGGAGATTTCTAAATCTTGCTTCCAAAATAATTTTCAAAATTAAAATTTATCAGATTAACATAAAGATGGATAAAGAATTGGAAAAGTACTCGAAACTACATTAAAAGGGGATGGAGTAACACCGAGGATTTCTCTGATTTGATTTAAAATAACACAATTTTAATGTTATATGATTCAACAAACTTAAATACACATTAACTAGTATATTAGAAACAAGAATTCTATAAATACGCTTCCAAAAAGATTTCCAAAAGTAAACTAGCTAACTGAATTATTTATTACCAAAGGAATTGAGAAGAAACGTGAAAAATAATTTTAAAGCGTTAAATATCACTTTCAATTTAAATCTATTGTTATGATTTGCTGAACTATTTCAGTGTCATTCAGTATACCTTAAATCTGAAATTTTTTTAACATATTTATTTTGACAGGATTAGCAAATGCATTTTGAAATTTTAACAACACTACTTTTATAAAACATCGGGACAAATTTTATTAGTGCTTGAAGTGAAGGGAGAGTATGGGGAAGTTTAAAGTATGTTATGATAGGGGGGTGCCCTTCATGGGGATCTTTCTAAGGGAACCTAACCCGTATTAACGAAAGGTTCGAAGAAAACCACGAAAACTCTGAACGATTAGACTGACGGCCGCGATTGGGTTCGAACACAGCCCCTGCCGCCTACCAGTTGAGAGATCAGAACCTCTCAGCCACTGATAGGACTAAAGTGAGGGGGAGTATGGGGGAAGTTTAAAGTTTGCTGCAATTATTATGATAGTTAAAAAATATAATTAAGTATCCGTGAGATTAACCCATCTTTTTGTTAAATATTTACGCAAAATTTGAAGCTATTCAGATAATTTTAAGCAAGTAAATTGCAATTTAAAATAATCAAAATGAAAGTGGTGGATTCTACCCCCCCCCCCAAATATTTAACCTATAAACTCTTGCATTACCACGTTAAGTGGCATGTCATTCACCGGTGACAGACATTGAAATTTCCGTTTTAACCGCGTCAGTTGCCCGTGGCCGACAGCGTAAAATTATTATATAAAACTAAATATTATATTGCTTTAAGAAATTGCTGAATTTTTTTATTTTCTTTTTATTTTATTAAAGGATACCATTAATTAAACGGGAAGTTCAGTGTCAGTCATCCATGACTGACGTAGAATTCAATGTGTTAAAGGTGTAAATATCCTTATAATAAAAGGAGATCAAAATTTGAGACTAATTGATTCGTGACAAGGAAAATCTAGGTAAAGCTAAATTAGTTGGAGAGAGAGGGTTTCTTTTACACTTGACCTGTATTTGACCTAACATTGTTGATTTGATTTCTATCGTTTAATTTTCTAATAAATTGATACCCAAACTTCAAGGAAAATGGATAATTGTAAACAAATTTTTTTGTTTAAGCCTATTTAAGAGGCGAGGGGGCGTTTACCAGTCACTTTATATTTGATTTAGAACCCACCAAAACCCGAAATAATCACCTTCACGAAATAAGTGGAATTTATTTAGTAAACTTAAGCGAGTTTGCTTAGGAACATGAATCTTGTATGATTCAGGTTCATCCAAATTTTGGGTTTAGCAGTATTTTAGCAGATTTTGTAAATTGATACACTTTAATTTGCACAGCAGTGAGATTCCTGGATTAAGTATAATAAAAATAACATTGACTTGCAGTTTGTTCCAAATTCAATTTTGTCATAAATGAAATTAATCATATTGTATAATAAGTCGAAAAAAGACATTTTAAGGAATTTCAGGATTAAGCATTAAAGTTAAACATTTCAGGATTTTTTTTTTATTATTATTATTTCAAGATAAACTACGACCCCTGTTTTAAATATTTCATACTGTATAATAGCATGCGTAATTAGCTCGGATAAAAAAGATCCCTTGGCAATTAACTATCCCCTCCCACCAGCCGTGAAACAACCTTTGAACCAAAAAGAGTTTTCTTTTCTAGTGTTTGAAATAATCGTTAATTTTGACTCCGAAAATTATAAACGGATTTTTCTCCTTTCATCCCTGGTATTGATATATCTTACAACCATCATGTTTTGCGAGTAGTACCCATCAAATTTGCAGACGGTAAAATTAAACTCCACGTTTTTTAGTGTTACTCGACGGTGGAAATTGCTAATTTTATGCTATAGTGCTCGGAGCTAACCAAAAAATATATGTAAATCATGAAGCGTAAATGAACTTATATTGTATATCAATATCGAGGACAGTGGCAAAACTGAGATCCGCAAAACCCTGCGACGTAGGGGGGGGGGAGGGACATGGAAGTAATTGTGAAAAATAAACATTTTAAACGGTCATAAACGGTTGATCATTTTAGGATTTTAAGAACGAGTCATTTGTATTGAATAACGAATGTATATTTGCGTACTCCAAACCTGATCTGCGCGTAAAAAAATCATAACCAGAAGACAGGTCACGAAACGGGGACCCCCTTTTGTTATGAGAAATAGATATAGATTCTAGGGGGCCTTGTGGAAAATTTTGCAGAGGACTCAAAACTATAGTTACACTACTGATTGGTTATTTCACAATATCAATATATAATTGAGAATAAAATGTTTCAACGATGTATAAACCCAATTTTTTCTAATAAATTCAAAAATTTCACTTAAAATCCAAAATACTGCAATACATTTTTCAAAATGGAACAAAACCCTATGTATTTCATGTACATTCATTTTTGACCAGGCGCAACATGACAACAGTCGTAGAGGTCTGCACGGGCCGGAATTTCCAGGCCCGGCCCGGCCCGTAGGAAAAAAATTTCGGCCCAACCCGGCCCGTTGAAAAACTCAAAAGTTCGGCCCGAGCCCGGCCCGGCCCGTTTTGGCCCGTTACAATTTCTACGACTTCAAAAAAATTCAGATTTTTATCATATAATTAAGATTTTTTAAAAGAGTACTGCATACATATCTATGGAATGATTTTACAGGAAATACACATTAGTAACATTAATGATTACTAAAATTCTTAGGCTTTCAACATTTAAATAATGATTCTTTAAAAAATTAATATGGCTTAGAATAAAAGAAAAAAAAAGAAATTTAAAAACATCGTAACTTTTGAAGCTGTTTAATAAAAGATTTATAAAAATATTTCTATATCATTTTATTAAAGACTTTAAATCCAAATTCATACGTTGATTCAAAGAAGCTCCTTTCTGATACATTTCTAAATTCATTTTTTTTCTCAGAAATGCATATGATTAGCAGGTGTCTTTATTCAGAAACTATATAATCGAATGGCGTTATCCATTTTTTCATACAAGCAATTTAAGAACACTGCAAGCAAATAAAATATTGTCATAGTTAGCGTTTTGAATAGAATTTCCGGAAGCGATAGCATGGGAAAAACCTGCAACCATTTGAGAAACTATTGTATCTCAACAAGGTTATACAAGTATTTTATTTACCAAAAATGAAAAACGCTATTCGATTCAAAATCCCTTTAATAGTCAGGTTTATCACTTTTATATTTTTACAATTAAAAATTAATGTAAAAATGTTTGAAACTTTCGCGTTATTGAAAAATTAATTTAAAAACCATCAAAAAGTATATACATATAGATTAAGCTAAACTAAGTTCTTTATCGCTGTTCATAATTTTACAAATTATGTTGTCTGCCCTACAGGCCTTGAGAACAATTACGTCTTCTTTCGGTCCGGCAAGTCTATATGTAGAAACATAATGCCTTGATCTCCAATTTTGATCTTGGCACTGCACGAGTCAGTTTAAAAAATATTAAAACGGGTTACACACAATGTAACTGTCCGATGCCGATCTCTACACTGCACAAGATACATTTTTATATTCATGCTGTCAAACTAGTATGGCTCGTGACGCACATTTATATTTATTCTCGTTAAAACCATTTTCGTTGAAAATAGATTTATATTTTATCGTTTATGTCTAAATATTCAAAACGAGGCGGTAGGCCCGAAAATTTTTATATCGGCCCAGCCGGCACGTACGGCCCGTTCAATTTTTTTGCCGGTTCGGCCCGTTGATTTTGTTTGTCAGCCCGGCCCGGCCCGTTGAAAAAAACATTCTAATTCTGCCAGCCCGGCCCGGCCCGTTAGCAAATTCGAAACGATTCCGCCGGCCCGGGTCCGTGCAGACCTCTGCAACAGTGTACTTGCAAAAACCCCTTGTTTAAAAGGTATATATTGAATATTTTAAAACTTTTTTTATTTTTTGGAAAACATTCTGGGAATATACTAAAATAATTGTAGTACTTTTTGTGTTCTTATTAAAGCTTTTTGTGGGACACATATTCAAGTATTCTATATTATCCAGCTAATGCATAATACAAAGTGTTTTTGCAAATGAGAATAACTTCTCCAATAAACATTTTGATTTTTCCAGAAACTGAATAAACAATATTGCATCCAATAATTTATGCATAAAAAATAAAATATAAAATATGCTTTTTGTTTCTTTGTAGCCTCCTTGGATAATAATCAAATCTGAATGTAAAGATAGTTCATTAACAGATACAAATGGCGACCCTGGAACAGCAGAATTAAATTCAAGTATTGAAAGCACCTCTTTAAATATTAGGAGTCACTTGTATATTAAATCACCCATGGCGCGAGGATTTTCAGATTCCTTCACAACATTATTCTTCTTCTCTAACTAAAGCTTTAAATAAAGATTGCTTGCAATGGACGGAAAAAAGTGAGCTACTGAACCATTTAGCTTTGAGAATCTGCAAACACACAGACCATCGCTCTACAGCTGAACGAAAGCAAGTAGAAGACATAATTTTAATTGAAGGTGTGGAATTTGTACAGAGTGTAGTTTCGACAATCTCTTTATATTATTTTTATAACATAAAATATTCTCTCAAATGCACTGGGACTTACACTTTCATTGAGCTAAAATTGTTGGTTACTTTATGTGAAAAATTAAGCAAACTGTGATAAAATTCTAGTTTGCAATTTCAAACCATAATATCAATAAAGTTTTGTGCATATTATGGAAGTTCTCTGAATTTTTATTCTTGATTATATTATTTTTTAATTGCATAGTATTCTCGATATCATAAGTCGAAGGGATTAAAAAAAAGCATTATGTGGTAGCTATTTGTTGAGATAAGTCATTTACAGGAATTTGTAATATCAAAGAGAGAAATATATTTTATTTGAACTATAAAGAGTACACTGTATTAAGATTTTCAAATTTTTTTAAAAGGTTATCTTCTTTCGGCAGTTAAATATTCTTTTATTCCCTTGAAATCTGAAATTTACTTTTGTGCTTTAACCAAATGAATGAATCTCTTTAAATATGCTAATGCTTAAATTACAATTAAAAAGTTTTTTTTCCTATAACTTTAAAATCTCTTTCAAAAATTTGTGCATATTTTAACTTGCCTTGAAAATTTGTGTAATTAAACCTTAATAGTTTGGATAATCTTTTAAAAGTATGTATGTATGTATGTATGTATGTCGGCCGATTATCTACGCCGTGGGATATAGGCCCTAAGGGGTGGGATGCCCTCCGTGGGGGTCTTTTTAAGGGAACCTAACCCGTATTTACGCAAGGTTCGAAGAAAACCACGGAAAACTCCGAACGGTTAGGCCGACGGTCGCGACTGGGTTCGAACCCAGCACCTACCGTCTACCAGTTTGAGGTCAGAACCTCTCGGCCACTGGTGGGGCCATCTTTTTTTAAAGAATTGTGTACTGTATAGCACATGTATAAAAAACCGATTTTTCATTGATTACTGTGATATTATATTAATTATTAAAGGAATAGATTTATCAAAGGTAATTGATCCAATTTAAGTGAAGATAGTGGTGTAAGGGGGGGGGGAGCTTCGAATAACCACATACTTCCCCAAAAAGAGCAGATATTAGGATACTGTAAATCATTTTAATAATGCTTTGATAGATTAAAAATACCATTTTATGCCAAATGACTAATCTGTTGTATTAGCCAAATGACAAGTTGATAATCTGTTTAAATTATTAAATAATGTGTCAAAATTATCTAAAGGTTATTTTAAAAATACACAATTACTTTGTTCGAGATTTTGCCAAAAATGTATACTTTGTGTTACATTATCTCTTAATTTACACCTTCCAATTGGTATATTGAGCTTGATATAAATGTGGAAAAACTTAAGCATGTCTTTTTGTAGATCACAGTACAATATCACTCATTTAGAAATTTCTTTTATTTCTGAAGTGTATATTTATCATAATTTATACTTGCACTAACCAATACCCTTGCACTAACCAGCACCCTTACATATTCTAACCAATTTATTTTTATAAAAGTAATTTTAATATATCCATGATTTAAAAATAGATTTTACTCATTGATATTCTGTGTTTTTTTAGATTTGTGTTGTCAACTGAAAAATGAAAACAACTAATTAAAAATATTTTCAATACAATGTTTAACTTTCAGCGTGCAATCATTGTTTATATTCTCAACAAATATTACTAACTCATTAATCTGTATCATGTTCAAGAACCATACTTAACTGTAACTCTACGTCATCTAAAACTCTTTGAATATCATGCTGAAAATTAGAAGTAACTTATTGAAAAAGGGCCTTAACATACTAGATTATAGATTTCTGGATTTTTCAGATTTGCATAATTTTCCAAACAAATTTTTGGTAAAGTTCCAGTGAAAATCTGTGGCAGAATTGCTGCCCCTGGACATCCCAGGAACATTTATCGTATTCCGTGAAATGTTTCAGATCTTTTCACAATGAAGAATCTTAACTAAGATTTTATGCCTAAAGTTCCAGGCTATAAGTTTCAGAGTTTTGCAAACTGAAGGAACATAAATGAATTTTCATGAGTAATGTTCCAGATGATAGATTTCGGAAAAGCGCAACCTAACTGAGATCTTATGAGTAACATACCATATTAAAGATTTCGGAAATTTTCAGAAAGGTGGAACCTAACTGAGATTTAATGAGTAGCATTCCAGATTATAGGTTTCAGGGCTTATCAGAATGGAGGAATTTAACTGAGACTTCACGAGTAATGTTTCAGATTGTAGGTTTCAGAACGATGGAACCTAACAGAAAATTAATGAGTAACGTTACACATAAAACGTTTCTAGACTTTTCAGAATGGTGAAACATAACTGATATTTCATGAGTAACATCCCAGATTATAGATTTCTGGACTTTCCTGGCATATGTAATTTTCCCAGCATTTTTTGGATTAAATTCCTGGGAAAACCTGTGGCAGAATAGCTGCCACATGTTTTCTTAGGAACCTTACGCAAAATTTTTTACCGTGAGCCCACAATCATCAAAACGATTCGCAGCAGAATTTATGCTAGTGGCAAGACTCAACTCGTTTTTGTGGACTAGGGGTGAAAATCAATCCATAAATGTATAGAGGCAACATCCTGGAAAGCGTAATACTTCCGTAGATCTAGCAGCAATTCAAGTATGCGAATTTGTTCCAACTCAGACCCTCTCACAAGGTGAAAGCGAATCAGGGCTGGTCTAGAAGCCATTTTCAGGACTTCATCTCTTCTGCAAAATGGAAGCCTTACTCATCAGATTTGAATCCAATGAACTACAGCATATAATTAATTCTGTGCTAAATTCCACAAAAGTTTGGAGTCTCTAAAGAAATCGCTGCGCTGGGGTGAGACCGATTGTCTCCTGCGAAAGTGCGTGACGCGGCCAAAAATTTTCGGTAACTTTGTAGTTCTAATAACTGGCAAAATGAGGCCATTCTGAAACCAATTGAATATTTTATAACTGTGGTTGTTCTTTATTGATTTTCATTAATAAAATTTGCCTTTATTGCAAAATATCATTATGATCATTTTTTTGCGTACCGTGTATTTATTGCGCCATTCTCATAGTTGCCAACATTGTACATTTTTTTGTACCATGAAACTGTATTGGAAAATTTTGCCTTATTTAAACGGCCAATAACAACGATTTAAGAAAGTTTATTTAAATTTTTGTGGTACAAATAAGCGAAAGAATTAGCATTTATGCAGTTTAGAATACCTTGCTCGAAAAAAAGCAAACTCGAAAAAAATATAATGTTTTCTACAAATAAATATTTTCTCTTCTTTTCTTTTAGTTAGGTATCAGGGAACTCATATAGTTATTGTTTTTACAGTGTTACTATTAAAGTTACTTGTGTAATTGATATAACAATGAAATTCTCGAAATCATTGTACCGGTAAATAAATAAATTTTCACACAATACTTAAAAAATACTTAAAATTAGTTGATTTATGAAATGTAGAAGCTTTAGAAAGTAATAAATTTATTTCAAATATGACACACTTCCATTTATTAAAAATATTTATCTTTACAATTTTAATTAATTTTCAGCAATGGAATTACGCTTGAAATTATTGAATATTTAACACGTGATTTATCACTTGCTAAATAAGCGTTGAAATGAACAGTGTGAAAAATGTCCAAGCTTTACCAGCATATGCAGTGAAAAGTGTTAAGATGGCATCATCCTCATAGCATAAATGATACAGCACTTGAAGCGCTATTTCAAGGGATTCGGGTTCGATTCTTGGCTTGGAAATTTTGCACACTGTTGGTTTCTACGCTTAGTTAGCAAGTGATAAATTACGTGTTAAATATTCAATAATTTCAAGCGTAATTTCATTGCTGAAAATTATTTTAAAATGTATATGTGTTCACCGATGATGGATTTCTTTGCGTCTCATGTACGCCTTACGATTGTGTGCTGATGAAGACAATTTCATCTTATGCTGCAGTGCAGCCTTATGAAAATATGGAATGAAAAATTTAAGCTGGGCGTCGTCCTCGTAGCTTAAGTGGCATAATATTTGGAGCGCTAGTCCAAGGGTCTCAGGTTCTATTTCCGGCTTGGACATTTTTCACATTGTTGGTTTCTACGATTAGTTAGCAAGGGATAAATCACGTATTAAATATTCAATATATATGGATATTCTTCACTTTTCCTTCAAAAAATTTTATCTCAAAAGTCACCAATTTTTTTTAACAACCTCAATATTTTTATTTTATTTTTATTTTATTTTTTTTTTTTTGACCAATGTATTTTTTCTGACGTCAACATTCTCTTTTCTTTATACATATGAAAAATGTAACGATGCATAAGCTATCATATAGAAATATTTTGGCACAGTACAATACCATATCTTTATAACACATTATTTGATTAACCATTGCAGCTTATTAAACATTTGTTTTAAAAATATAGAAAATATTTTAAATATTTCAAAACTAAATCATAGTTTCCATCTTATGTATGAATTTTGAACAAAATATTTTTTAAATTAAATTTTTAACTAATGTTGAAATTAAAAGAAGTATAAAAAGTTTTATAAACATATATCTAAGCCTTTAGTATCATTGTGGACTTAAGGCAAAAAAAAAAAAAAAATCATTATTGATAGAAGTGTACCTAATTTTTATTTAAAAATTTTAATAATGTGTTGTGTAAAGATACATATTATTTATACAGTTCTGATTGAGTTGGTTTAGAATTCAAATGTTTTTTTAATAGAAAACTTTCATCAAGTTTGGAATAATATAATGTTTCATAAATCATAATCATATACGTAAGCAATATCGTGTCGATGTAATAAAAAAAATATTTCCACATAAAAGTAGCATGTGTAACTTCACAATAGGAAAATCTGATTTCGTATATCTTTTAGCATAATGTCATATATATATATTTCGAAGCATAAAACGCCACCATAAAAAGAATGATGCTCTGCGAATTTTGAAAATATCAATCCAAATGGATACAATAAAATTTTATATCGGTGTTACCGTGTCAAACCTATCTCATGAAATCAAAGAGAATCATCCGCAGATCAATTTTAACGATTGTGTAGGAAATATAAATTTCATTTATTTTGAAAATATCCATCAAATATTTTAGTATATTAAGAGATATACTATAATTGCTGTTTAATAAATATTTATATATAGTGTACTACATTATATTATATGCATCAATTTATATTATATGCATCATATATTTCTGTCTACTATTTCTACAGTCCTCGACGAATGAATTATACAAGTTATTTGAATAAATGTATAAAAATATATAACTAGAATGAAAGTATTCATCGCATTATTATTTATATATATGTATGTCATATTGAAGGACACAAAGAACGTTCAAATTCAGTTATATTTTTTTATTTCATTTTAAACAATATTCAGAGGCACGCTATAGGTATAATGATACATAAATATCACACCATCTGAATAATTTAAACGTTAAGAAAGGAAGTTTGAAAATACCCCATGCAAGTTACACATTAACAAACATCAAATAAACTTTCAAAAATTGTAATTTAACAAATTATAATGACCATTTAGAAAATACTATTTTCAAAGACTATAATTTTAGACTTATAAATGATTTCTATATTTAAAAAAAATAATAATAACATCATTTATATTATGATCAAAACATAGCTTACCTAATAGCAGAGTCATATTTTTATGCCTGGACTTTTAGAGACACGTTCATTTTCCTAGACTAATCATTAACTAATTTTAAAGGAAATTTCAATTTAACAATTTTCGTTACTGTGAATTTTAGAACTTCTGAACATCTCACATTTTCAGTTTTTACACCGTCGTAAAAAATGTACTTTTGAATGCAACTTGCTTGAAATTTGTATCGAAAATTTTTTTTTCAGTTATTAGTTTTTGTAGTTTTTAATACATTTTTTGTCATCATGGCAATAGAAGTATTCCATTTTTGGAAATTAAACGTAGACCAATCAGAAAACGAATGAAATAAAAAACAGAAGTATTTCATTTTTAGACATTAGGGGAAGGTGGTGTACCTCGAACCTATTTTGTCTTTTTAATATTTAATTTTTTTAAAAATTGCCAAAACTAAAAAAAGAAGATTTTATAACACTTTATAGTGTTTTACACTACATATATTTGTCTTAAAATTTTATATAAATAATTTTCATGAAAAATATTGGATTAAAAATAAAATGAAAATAGGACTGAGGTACACCACTAGTGTACCTTGGACCATTACTGTGAATGGGAAAAAAAACTTGTTTTTAGCGGATAAAATCAAAATTTATTAATCAAGAAGCTACATATATAAACTTTTGGTGCACTTCATTGTTTATTAGGTTTTAAAAATAGGAAAGTCTAAATAAACATAAAAATTCAGAACATTTACACTTACTATAATCACAAAAGACATCAAAAGTTATTTATATCAGAAATTATATTTATTTTTAGCCAAGGTAATATTAGATAAGTCGATTCCAAACGTTAATTTCTTGAGCTGTCTGTCAGATCCATTAGACAGTACCTTGTGTACCTTGGACCCAGTCCAAGGTACACCAATTTCATCAGGTCCAAGGCACACCACTTGACACTTAAAATCAAAACTACCAATCATGATGTTAAAATTAGGCCTAACGTTATTCAAAGTTAGGTAGAGTAGCTACAGCATTGCTTTATTACACATAATCCTCATTAAAAATTTTTGATATGTTTTAATATAAAAATAGCATAGAAATATTTAAAAAAATGTACTTTTGAAAGATGAATTTTGTTTTTTGAAAATTGTACGATTAGTTGAGCTTCTAAACAAATGCCGATCACTTAAATGAGACCTCTGGTGGCAAATATTTAATTTTCAAATGTTCTTGTTTAATGATCTAAACAAATTAAGCTAGAATTAGCATAGGTCCGAGGTACACATATGTCTAAAGCACACCACTCTCACCTAAACATGGACCAATCAGAAAACGAATAAAAAAATAGTAAGTTGCGGAATTGAACCAATTAAAAGATTCAGATATACTTCAGATTTCCCAATTCTCTACCAAGAATAACAACTATTTTCCCAAATATTTAATAAAAATCACGTTTGCTAAACCGGATACAAATCGTTGTAAAGGCTAAAAACTATAAAACATTAAAATAAAGTTAAGATATTCAACATTTAGATCTTCTTCTGAGATTTTCATCAGGAAAACCTATTATATTGCTTCAAAGGAGAGAGCAACAGCCTCTTGAATTTTAAAAAATTCACGATGAAATTGCTCTGTCTTTGAATTGTTAACATCTTAACTTTATTTTCATGTTTGCATATTATTTAGACTTTACAAGGACTTTGTTCACTGTTTAGTAAATTTGTGATTTTTATTTTCACGTTTATTTGCAAATCTATATGATATATACAGGGTTGTTATAATTAAAGTTCGCCTATTCAGAAGGCTCTAGAGTCGGTTCTATGGCTCTAAGCGAATCAGAATTTCACTAGTATGTAGTTGAAGAGATGCGCTCTGCGAAAATCAAAAAAAAGTTAGTTGAAATTTTTGTCAGTAGGTGGCGCTGCGACAACATTTAAGCCGATATTTGCGGATTCCTTTATTTTCTGGGGATTTTTGAAAGATTCTGTATCTAAGGACAGATGTCAGACAATTTCTGATCTGAAAGACAGTATTAGACTTCACATTCGCTCAATCTAACAGGACAATTTACGCAATGTTGTAGAAAACACAATTCTTAGAATGGAATGCATTATTACAAATGGCGGTGGATTCATTGAGCATGCGTAATGTTATTCTTCTTTATTTCCTCATTGCCGAGCGACATACGTTTTATTTTTGTTGATGCAGATTACATCACATGAAGTGATATTCATTTTTCTGTATTGTTTGCAGTCATATGTCAGGCTCTAGATCTGTCTATTAGGTGATCTTAATATAACAATTCGCAGTTCGTCGAAGTTTGTTGAAAATTTTAAATTTCTGTGTTTCGTCTAGATTGACTGATATTGATATAATGAATCTGCATACATCGCTTTAAATATTGGCTCAGTGCCACCTAGCGACAAAAATTTTGACTAATTTTTTTTCGATTTTCGCAGAGCGCATCTCTTCAACTTCGTACTAGTGAAATTTTGTCTCGTTTGGAGCCATAGAACCGACTCTAGAGCCTTCTGAATAGGCGAACTTTAATTATAACAACCCTGTATATATCAAGCTCTTTGCTGTCAATATGTATCATCAACTTTTTTTGGAAATCTAGTTTATATATACAAATTAAACTGTGCATAGATTTATGCATGCTTGAATATAAAGTTTAAAAGGAATATTTTCTAAATTTTCTAAACTTTCAAATCAAACTTTCCAAACTTTCAACTGTCGCATCCTATTGCTGCAGTTAACTATCTTTATCTTTTGAAATTCAAGAAAACTTTTACCACATAGTACGGAGGGCAGGATAGTTGGAAATTTGTTGCAATTAAAAATAATCCCTGCACAGTTTCTTGACATATGTAAAAAATTTCAAAGAATTCAGAGAATGAATCATGCACAATGAACATTTTAAAATAATAATTACCAACGAATACTTTAAACCTAAAAAAAGCGAATTTTAAGATTTATTACAAGAGCAAACATTAAAATATACTTCCTAATCGATTAAGCTCAAGCATACAGATAACCTCTTTTAGTTTATGTTGTAATGTCCTCATGTTAATGGTTTCGAAAAATCATTCTTTGATGACAAAAACGTTTCTACGATTCCAAGAGCTTTCCGTAGTGTTTCATGCGCATTCAATATCAATTAAAATCTCAAATATTTTTCATGCATGGTACTCTATCAGAGTTATATGTTTAAATTATGCATGTTCAGCGTAAAGAATTCAATAGTTTATTTATCAGACAATATGATGGTGGTTGTGTATTAGTATATGGGGTTATGGATTTTTCTTTCAATGATCAGGCATCCTTAATGTACATGCGTGATTGTGAAAACTGGGAGAATTATAAGAAGAGACTTATAAATCATTTCCTCATTATTAGAGAGATTATAGGTCTAAAAAATAATTTAGCGGAGCAATAATGCTTGGAAACATATTTTAAAATTTAATGTAGTTTAAGTGTAACATAGTATCGGTTTTGAAATGGTCGGAAATTATTCATGTTGTAAGCCGTATAAAAATGAATGGCGCATTATCATACGCTCACTGTATTTGTATGGTAATTAATAAGTATTCTGCAGTTAAAATTTTGAAAGTTGTTATTGAGAGCTATTCATTTAAAAATGAGTTGAAAACAGTTAAGGACTTCATTTTTTGGATGGAAGACTATATATTTAGTGTTAGTCAACTATTGAGGTTCGGTTAGGTGAAGACGCCTTGAGTTCAACAAATCCCACATAGCAAGTGCTATCAACTATCATCACGAAGATCCAAATAGAGGACAGGAAGCACAAAGATCAAAAAGAGAGATATCTGGGGATGCCCAAGATATAAATACAATTTATGATGATTGCAAAATAAAGTTAATTTTGGGAGGCTAAATTGAATATAACACAATATGAAGACAGTATGAAACAAATGTTTACAAATAAACAAAAATGCATACAAATAAGTACAAATGCATACAAATACATGGGAAATACAAATAAATAAAAATTAGGAAAAAAGAAGAATCCTGTATCGTAGAGAGGAAAACTTTTATGCATGAAAAATATTAAGTTTTATATAAAAATGAAAACATTTTAATGTTTAAAAAAAGAGATAGTTATTAAGTGGAGTTTAAATTTCCAGTATTAATAAATAGTAAATATTTAAATAGAATTCGGGTGCACACACCTTGCACCCTACGTTCACAGCATATTAGTAAAGTCTAATTCCGTTTAATTGAATTTTTTTAAGTACTGTTTAGACTCTGATGTCCAAATTATATGTAAGGAACAGGAATGGAAATGTTCATTTAATTTAACACTCTATAACTGCTATTTGGTCTTTATAGTCCAATTTCAGATCTATGAAAATTTAGATAAATGTCTACCTAAATTTTAAAATGTAATTCTATTTACATATCACAGATTCAGTTATTTTACTTAAACACTGGTATAGATAATATATTTTTTCACAAAACATTGATTACAATATATTAATATTTTCATTCAGGTTTTCTTTAATATATATTTATTAAAAATTCAAATGTTTTTTGCTTCCAAATCTCAAACTATGTACTGCACTTTTTAACTTAACTTGGCTCTTGCGTGGAAAGATGAATTTTCTTATCGACTTTTAAATTACTTCCTGACGTGCTAGCATTATGGGAAAATGTAGAGACTTATTTACAATTTTAACATTTTAAAACTTAAATAATAAATAATTAAATTAATTATAACATGCATATAATTGATATAATATCATTTATTAATATAAATACTTAAATTAATACAAAACATTTTTCCGTTAGCCAGAGGTTGGCGATGAATCACCAGCCGATCCTTATGGTTGCAACTCTATCGATGTTACAACAAAAGCGTAGTTGATTATGGGCTATACACGCTCCCTAAAATAGGTCAGCTAGCAGTCCAACTGCAATGGTGTACTTTTTAAAACACTAAAAAGCATAAAATAAAATGAAAATAAGCATAAAAGAGGTTAATAATCTAAAAATGTGCTTGATATTATTTTTATGAAAGTTTTAAAATACCTATATAAAGTGTTTTTTTTTAATTTCATGGTATGCTTTTATTTTTTTAAAGATAATTTTTATGAAAAAGAAATTACAAGAAATATTTCATATGGCATTTTTATCGCTTTAAAAATGAGATTCGATGAGCTACCGCTTTTCAAAAAAGGAACCTTTTTTTCTATTTAAACTTCCCACTGCCGCGATCGGATATATCAGTACACTATGCTGTAGGTTTCACTGCAACTGAAGCTTTATTTATATTACCGTATTTATTCGTGTATAGGGCGCACACGTGTTTAAGGCGCACACCTACTTTACAATTAAAAATGGCAATTTCTTAAAATCTCGTATGTAAGGCGCACCATAAATTTGATATGCTAATGAAGAATGACCAAATGAATTTCAGTTTTAAAAAAAAGTCGAAACAAACATTACACCACACCAGAAAACAAGACGAAAATGCATTTTTGACTTCGGGTTGTAAGAGAATGACGGGAAATAGGAAAGAATGACGGTAAAGATAATTGCTAATTAGCGTTTAGATAATGTCATTAGCTCTGTAGTATAAAAAACTGCAAGGAATGAAATACATCTGCAGTAATACTTCAGTTAAGTAACATTTCCCGAGGTTTAATATCTTCTTTGAATAATTTCTTCTTTCATATGTATATCGTTCGACTGCATCCAACAGTAAAAAATTATTCCATGTAAGGTACCCTGGGGTAATAACGCCAGGCGGGGTAATAACGCCGGGCGGGGTAATAAAGCCAAGTGCTTATAGTTTGCATAATTATGAAATAATCAGGTAAATGACACCCATGTTCTCTGCACAGAAGGGTTTTGAGTCATATAAATCGCAAAAAACAGCTTTAAGTTAATTTGTTTCATTTTTAGGTCTTATTATTTTTACAAGCAACTAAAATTAACGCTTGATCTAAAATTTGCGAGATAAGGTTTTTGATGTGAAGACTATATTTTTTATCCGGAAATACTTTGTTTATTACATAAATTTGTAGTGTATTTCATGTACTTTCAAATTGTTGTAGAAGATTTTGAATATCTTCTCGAGATAATTTTTAGTTTAGGATTTACTGCGCAATAAATATCCCGGGGTAATAACGCCAGGGATTGGCGTTATTACCCCGGTTGATTCCCAACAGTGGCCGAACTATATCCGAAGGGGGTTAATATATTAATATGGGACAGTATTATCATCATTGTTGAAATGATAAGATTAAAGGGGGGTGGGTGCCCAATACTTAAAAATAATCTCTCTATTTTATTTTTTATTATATTATTATTATTTTTTTTACTAATGTAAAAAATAATTTTTAACTCTTGTAAATAAAACTATATCAAAATGTTTTCAAGATTCAAATTCGAACATCTTCAAAATCAGGTTTCTATTAAATTTCCACTGGATTGTTCAATTGAGTTCAAAATTTTAAGTGTCCGCTTTCTCAGCGTTCGGTTTTTCAAAACTTTATAAATTTAACCTGTAACTGATGTGGCAGAAATTGTAACGTATTAATGTGATGCGGTTTGTGAGACCGCAAAATTCAAAGATGAATAAAAGGCGGGAATTGTTAAAAACATTATAATGTAAACTCTAAATGAAGATTACAGAAAACAATAAACAAAAGACTTAAATTGTTTTTCATCCATCATCGCATAATTTAAAGAGCAACCAGGAAATGATTTTTAGCAAGAACAATTTTCTTTTATCGAAAGTGAAAGTACTATCATCATACGCAACATAACCTTCAGTTGTTTACAAAAAGACTGAAATCTGCAAATAATCAAATTGATTTATAATACATAAGTGATGATTAACTTTCAAGGACATTGTCATCAAAAGCTCATTAATTTCAATAAACTCTAAATTACTTTTACATGCTATAAACATTCAAATAATAAATTTTCATTTTCAATGTAATATAATAATAATTTTTTCTTGTATTTTTTCACAGAGATGAATATGTAGCTGTAGAGAAAGGAGCTGTTGTCAGAGCTCCGTAAATACTAAAGCAAGTTCAATATAATATTCGTTTTTCTAAATGTAGCAGTGTTTTTTCTTACAGTGTGATGATTAATGTGATTATAACTTCATGTGATTAAAAGTGTATAAACCAAATGGATACTAAAATCTGGATGGCCTGCCCTGAGATGAAAACAAATTGAAGGTAAGTCAATCTTACCTGGCTTTTCTGTTAATAACTGTTTTTAGTCAAACTAGTGAGGAAGTTCACACGCAATTTTAAATGTTAAGCTAATTATCGCTAACAATTATGATTAATGAGACTGAAATGAAAACAAAATCAGGTAAGGCAATCCATAATTAAACAATTTAGCAAACTTAAAGAAAAAAAAACTTTTCTATAACAATATCATGGCTGCTGTAAAAGACAGCACAACAATAGAAAAACTAAACGCCAATAATTACTCAAATTGGCGATTTAAAATTGAGATGCTTTTAATTCGTGAAGACTTAATTGAAGTCATTACGGATGAGGTTCCAACCCCCATAACCACAGACTGGGCCAAGAAAGACCGCAAAGCCAGAGCGTTAATCAATCTCAGTATTGAAGATAGCCAAATAGTACATGTTAAAAATCTGAATTCGGCGAGGGAGACATGGGACACTCTAAAACAAATTCATGAGAGATCCAATCTCTCCAGCAAGCTGCACTTATTAAGAAAACTGTACAGCACAAAATTAAATGAAGGTGGTAACATGATAGCCCACATTACTAAAATTCTAGAAATTGTGGATAAACTATCTGCCATAGGAGAAAATATCACAGATTCCCATGTTTCCGCCTTACTATTGTGTTCACTTCCCCCTTCTTACGATACATTAGTGACGGCTCTTGAGGCCCGTCCAGAAACTGAACTCACAGTACTATTTATAAAAAATAAATTAACGGATAAATATATCCGCCGAACGGAAAGCTCTGAAAATTCAGAAAATAACACCAGAGCATATAAAGCTCAAGGAAAATCTGTCCACTCTGATTATAAAAGAATGAACAAATATTGTTCACACTGTAAAATGAAAAACCACACAAATAAAGAATGTTGGTTCCTAAAAGGGAAAAATAATAACACTTACACTCAAAATAAGCAAAATAAAACTAAAAACCATTCCACTTCGCTATGTTTTGAAGAAAACACTGAAGACAGAAAAAATGCTGTATATGAAAAAAATGATGTAGCCTTACTTACAGAGCAACCTGATAATAAAAAAACCTTTATTGTAGATAGCGGAAGTTCCAGCCATATCGTAAACTCAAAAGAAATGTTTACAAAAATAACAAACAATGTTGAGACAAATGTCACTGTAGCAAACGGTAGCAAATTGATTTCATATGGATCAGGTGAAGTTGTTATTCAAACCGGAAAAAATAATAAACAAGTAACACTAAGGGATGTTCTGTTCATACCAGATATTGAAACCAATCTGTTATCAGTTAGCAGGGCAACAAAAAACGGATGCCAGGTACATTTTGAAAAGGATAGGTGCAACATGACACACAAAGGTGAAATAATACTCCAAGGTAAATTAAAAAACAATTTGTATGAAATACACGTAAACGAAGATGAAAATAGTAGCTACTATACAAATGTAACGTATAATTGCACAAATGCAAATTGTATAGATTTATGGCACAGAAGAATGGGCCATAGAAATTACGACACAATAAAAAACATGGTGTCTAAAGAATTAGTAAGCGGTGTAACAATAAATAAATGCAAACACAACAATGTATGTGAGGTATGCATTCTATCCAAAACAAACGAAACACCATTCCCGAAATCAGGAGCATATAGAGCCAAAGAAAGACTAGAATTAATTCACACTGATGTATGTGGCCCTATAAACACACCCACTATAGGGGGGAAAAGATATTTCATCACTTTCATCGATGACTTTTCGAGGTTTTGTATAATTTACCTAATGTCAAATAAGAGTGACGCGTTTGAAAAATTAAAAGAATACATCGCTACATTTAAAAATAAATTTGGTAAAATGCCAACTGCGTTCAGATCCGACAATGGCGGTGAATATATAAATGACGAAATTGAAAAGTACCTAAAGTATAATGGCATAGAACACCAACTTACCGTCCCATATTCTCCAAATCAAAACGGGGTTGCAGAGAGAAAAAACAGATCGCTTCTGGATATGACTAGGAGCATGCTAAACGAAGCAAATCTCCCACATAAATTATGGGGAGAGGCCATATGTACCGCAAACCATTTGCAAAATCGACTGCCTTCTAAATCCATCAACACCACACCATATGAACTTTGGCTAGGTAGAAAACCAAACATAAAATATTTAAAGGTTTTCGGTTGTATCGCATATGCCTATATACATAAATTTAAACGAGGAAAACTTGACAATAGAGCAGAAAAGGGCACTTTTGTCGGGTATGACAATCGCTCTAAAGGGTACAGAATATACACAAGTGATGGAAGAGTCATACTAGCTAGATCAGTAAAATTTATCGAAAACAAAATAGATAATGCAAACACTAATGAAAATACAAACACAAATGATTCAAAGTCTGAAATCAAAAAACAGGCTCAGCAGAATGAAAAAAATGTAATGGAACTAAATCTAACACCAGAAAACATCGATACAGATACACCATCCACATCTTTACAAACACAACACGTTAGAAGATCCGAAAGGGAAAATAAAGGAGTACCACCGGACAGATTTGCTTATGCAGTCCGGCACAATCCAATATATGAGCCCAAAAGTTGGCAAGAAATGATAAATCTTGAGAACCCACACGAAAAAAAGAACTGGATCGATGCGACGCGAGAGGAAATAAATTCACTTAAAGAAAACAAAACATGGACATTAGTGCATCCACCACAGGGAGCTAAAGTAATCGGATCAAAATGGACATTTAAAGCAAAATACGATGAATTTGGAAAAATAAAAAGATACAAGGCTAGGCTCGTAGCTCAGGGTTACGGACAAAAATACGGGATAGACTATGGCGAAACATATGCGCCAGTGGTGTCACACACAACACTCAGAAGCTTTTTAACTGCCGCAGCATATCATAAGTTAAAAATACATCACATTGACATTAAAACAGCTTTCCTACATGGAGAACTGGAAGAAGAAGTGTATATGTCTCAGCCTGAAGGATACATAGACACAAAAGAACCTTTCAAAGTGTGTAGATTGGAAAAGGCAATTTATGGGCTAAAACAAGCAGCACGAGCTTGGTATATAAAAATTACCCAATCACTTAAAGAATTAAACTTCACACAAAGCACAGCAGACACTTGTTTATTCATACAGAAACAAGGGGAAAATAGTATTTACATCATAGTGTATGTCGATGACATACTCATTGCAGGAAATGATGACCAGATAAAAGATATAATAAATAAATTGAAAACAGAATATACTCTTGAAGATCTAGGAGAAATAAACAATTACCTCGGAATAAAAATAGAAAAAACGCAGAATGGATTCAAACTTAATCAAACTGCAAAGATAGAAGAAGTAGCAAAAAAAATTCAACTTAACGGAGTCTAAACCATACAGCACTCCAATGGAGGTAGGATTTCAGCGATTAAATGATGGAGGTAAACAAATGCCAAACAACACGAAATACCGTCAAGCGATAGGTGCATTGTTATACATCGCCACGATATCAAGACCAGACATACTCGTAGCTGTAAACATTTTAAGCAGAAAAAACGAAACTCCCTCCGAATCGGACTGGAAAGGAGTGGAAAGACTTATACGATACCTAAATTCAACAAAAAATCTAAATTTGGTAATCAGCACACAAGAACCACCGATCTTGGAAATATATAGTGATTCGGATTGGGGGGGTGATTTAAAGACAAGAAGGTCAACTACAGGAAATTTATTCTTACTAGGAAAAAATCCTATAATGTGGATCACGAAGAGGCAAACCTGCATTGCACAATCTTCTGCAGAAGCAGAATTTGTGGCAGCGGCCAGTGCTACGCAAGAATTAACGTGGTTATTAAAATTATTAGAAGATCTTGGCGTACCACAACAATTGCCAATTACTATTTTCGAAGATAACATCTCTTGTATAAAAATGACAGAATCTGGAAAATATTCCAACAGAACAAAGCACATCGATATCAAGTATCATGTAATTAAACAGCTTAAAGAAAACGGAATAATCCAATTACATTATTGTCCAAGCAAATCAATGATTGCCGACATCCTTACAAAACTGGAACCCAAACCTGAATACATAGAAAATAGAAACAAACTCAAACTACTGGATAATCTCCATTGAGAGTTTAAGGGAGGGTTTGTTAAAAACATTATAATGTAAACTCTAAATGAAGATTACAGAAAACAATAAACAAAAGACTTAAATTGTTTTTCATCCATCATCGCATAATTTAAAGAGCAACCAGGAAATGATTTTTAGCAAGAACAATTTTCTTTTATCGAAAGTGAAAGTACTATCATCATACGCAACATAACCTTCAGTTGTTTACAAAAAGACTGAAATCTGCAAATAATCAAATTGATTTATAATACATAAGTGATGATTAACTTTCAAGGACATTGTCATCAAAAGCTCATTAATTTCAATAAAATCTAAATTACTTTTACATGCTATAAACATTCAAATAATAAATTTTCATTTTCAATGTAATATAATAATAATTTTTTCTTGTATTTTTTCACAGAGATGAATATGTAGCTGTAGAGAAAGGAGCTGTTGTCAGAGCTCCGTAAATACTAAAGCAAGTTCAATATAATATTCGTTTTTCTAAATGTAGCAGTGTTTTTTCTTACAGTGTGATGATTAATGTGATTATAACTTCATGTGATTAAAAGTGTATAAACCAAATGGATACTGAAATCTGGATGGCCTGCCCTGAGATGAAAACAAATTGAAGGTAAGTCAATCTTACCTGGCTTTTCTATTAATTACTGTTTTTAGTCAAACTAGTGAGGAAGTTCACACGCAATTTTAAATGTTAAGCTAATTATCGCTAACAGGAATAACTCATAGTATTGTGTTTTTGTACTAAACTTTTTATACAAGAGTATTATACTCAATATTCACCTATTCAGTATCTGGTGATAGTACATACTAAAATCCCAGATGAAACAAAATTTCTGTAGTGTTTGCAGTTAAACTGAAAATTACAAGTTAAACTAAAAAATTAAAAGAAAAATAGTGGTCTACGAGACTGGTAACATTAGTTAAAGGTTAAAAGGTGATCCATGATTAAAAATCATAGAATACTGTTCCTGCGTTAAACTTTTTGTATAGAATTAATTCTAATTAAATTTAATCTATTCAAATATTTCTAACAATATTACGAGAACTCCAAACGAAAGAGAATTTCAGTTGTAACCATACTTAAACTGGAAAATACAAGTTAAACGCTATTTATTTTTTTTTGGGGGGGAGAGGGGGTACAGTGTTCAGTCAGATTGCTAACAGCAGTTAAAGGCTAATTTTGTTGCTAATATAGAGATAATGATATATAACCATATGAATTATGTATAAAATTGAATAAGAGATGTCTTTGGGATAATATTTTTTAATCAAAAATTTTATTCAATTTATTAAAAATTTATTAAGGCATGCTCTTCAAAACGTCGACAATTTAACTGTAGGTTTGGAGAATCCGCATTAGTGTGGAGTTATAGATTAAAAACTATTTACAAGATTACTATAATAGCATTAACCCTTAACTGCTGTGACAAAAATTGTCACAAAACTTACTGTGAGCGGCCTGTCAGGCCGCTTAATCTAACGATGAATAAAATGTTAAATTAACTTTTAGAATATTATTTTTGTATTGAACCTTATTTAGAGGACTATTATAAATAAAATTCAGCTATTCAAAAGTCTCTAAAGATAGTAGTAGGACTCCAAATGAAGCAAAATTTTCCCGGTATCCATAGTTAAACTAAAAATTGCAAGTTAAAATTTATTACATATAACGCTAGTTATATGTAATCCGTGCAATCCGTGTCTAATCCGTGCAATGTTTCTAATAATTCTATTTAAATGGTCATTTTTAAGCAAAACGTAGCTTAGAATCTGATATTCTTTTGCCACCACCACACCTTTCTTTTTCCTTCAGAGTCACAAAAATATTATACATTTTCAATAGCTTAGATTGCAATTTGTCAACTTCTAGAGCTGTAGAGTTTGTATTTTTAGAATTGGGCAATCTACATGCCATTATTCCATCTTATTTTATAGTTTTGTTTGTATGGCGTTATTACCCATATAGGTGGGTATTAACGCCAAATAGCATTGGTCAAGAAAAAACGCCATTACATTTTATGAATACATATCTGTTAAATTATTTTATTTTATATAGATAGTCAATGAGTTGCTGTATCAGATCCTATATTTGTATGAAAAATACAATTTAAAACTAAGCCGTGAAAATTGGTAGAACCTTAACGTGGCGTTATTACCTCAGGGTACCTTATAAGGCGCACCTAGGAGTTTTGCCCTAATTTTTTTGGAAAAGATGTGCGCCTTATACACGAATAAATACGGTAATATAATTCTACAAACATAATACAGTTTTAAGAAATTAAATTATGATTGATACTTTCAAGGCTTATAAGCATATACGTTACAATATATATATATATATATATATATATATATATATATATATATATATATATATATAATCATGTTAGAAAATCCTTCTTTTATTAATATTTAAAATAAATTAAGAAGAAAACAACATTAGATTTTTTGGCTTTTTGCACAACGGTCAGGTGGTTAAATGACAAACGCAACTCAACGTACAATAAATTTAATGATGATAAGAAAAGTATTTTTTCTTCCTCACTTTTTTGAACTTTTTCGCATACTTTTGTAATATTACAGAACTTAATACACTGCATTATATTATATTTACAAAATACGCTTTAATGATTTAATGGACTATATTGATTTTTTATGAATGAATTTTTATAATTATCTGTGTAAAAGTGACGTTAAATAAACTTTATTTAAAACAATCTATCCTGCCATAGACATCATGCAAAAGTCACATAAAGAAGATAAATACGTATTTGTCCTTTTTATTTTACTGTTTGAACTTTAGTTCTAAAAAACCTTTTGCTGTCAGTGAGACTATTTTTATTATAAGGAAATACAAATATAAAGAAGGAGTATGCCTATAGGACTGAGTGACAGTTGCAATAAAGTAAAAGTTCGGTGAACGCATTTTGATGTCAAAAATTTATTCAAAACGTTAGTGCTATGATGGCGAATAAGCTATTTTAAATAAATAAGCTTATCCTCATCGGTTGGAAACTTTAAGGAATAAAATATATGACTTCATGACGATGTTATCAAGGTTACACAAAATGTTTTCTGCATTAGATTTTTTTCAAGAAAAATGCAACACAATGGAGAAAAAATGGTACGACGGAAAAAAATCCACACCTGCGGAAGATGGCATGGTAAAGAAAATATAAAGTGGAATAAAATAGGGGAAGATGGGGATACATACTTGAGACTTTTTTAATTTTTAATTTTTTTATAATTTTTTAGAACAAAATAAAATATTGAAAATGAAAATTTTACATTTTTTCTTCAATTGAAAACCACTTTTAATTAATTTTGAACTATTTTTTTATGCCTAATAAATTTTTACTTTTTCTTTTACATCGTGGCTCAAGTATCCCCCTCATGGGGATACATGAGCCATGGTGAAGGGATACTTGATCCAGTATGGAAAAATACCCACAAAAGTAATTTTTTTCGCTTTATTTTTGCACAAATATTTTACAGAATGATAAATTATGATACATAAAGTCCTTCAAAACAGATTTTCAACTCTTTAATAACATGTTTGAAGAACAAATTCAGAATGGTTGTAACGCCACACATCTTTTTACTTTTACCTACATGGTAACTCAGTAGTGCCCTCTGTTGGAGACAATAGAAGTCATTTCTTTAATTAAAAAAAGTTACAGTAACAGAGGTTACAATTCCAATATTTACATTTTCAATTAAAGTATTAGAGATTATGACCTGTAACACAATTTAAAAATGTTATTTTAATATAATAAATGTTAAATAGAAAACTATTTTACATTTATCTAAACAGGCTATTTTCTTAGTTAAAATAAAAAATAAAATGGATATTTTCATTTAAAAACTATGCATTTTTAAACATTTTTTTCTAGGTCATTATTTTTTTAAGAAAAAAAAATATGATTCTTTTTATCCATTAAAAAATCTATTAGTGAATATAAGAACGTAATTTCATTTTTTTTTGGTTTCACCCATGTCTAATCTTAATGGGGATGGTTGAGCCATGGCATCCCCATTGCCACCATTTTTGTTTATCAGAGTTTTACTAAGTAAAGCATGCAGCTATTTGAACTATTTTAGATTCAAAATACAATTTACATTATGCTTATTAAATTTATGTATATTGTTGCAACTTTAAACAAAACTATAATTACAAAAAAAAAAAAAAAATGCACTTAAATATTTACTTCTTATAGGGAAAAACAACTATTAATCACCATACTTTCAAAATGGTACCAAGGTATGTGATTTCTTTTTTACATGTTCAGAACTTTAAATATGTTACCATATTGTCAGTTTTAGAAAGAAAAATTAACCAACTGGGAATTTCCATGCGAATTTGTTACACAACTGAAAATCGCTATGTTTGTGGCCACCGTTATTTTCGAAAAGTTTGCTTCGCCTTATTCAATTGATGATATATCTTCGATAAACTAAGTCACATTTTCTCGTTTTAAAATATTGGTAGCTAAAAATCGTAGTACATAACAGACAAACAAGTTCGCATGGAAATGGCCAACTGTAAAGATAAAAGGGGTGGCTCAAGTAACCCCTATGTTCAAGTATCCCCACTCTCCCCTACACTATATTGATGCTATTAAAAATTTAAGAAATCAAAAATAATTGACGAATTTAGGAGGGAGGAATGGGGCGAGGAGTACGGCACTACCTTCACGTTTGCCGAAACAATATTAATTTAACTAGTGTTTTTATGTTTGATTTTTACAATATCAGAGCGGTATTATTTAAATTTTTTTAATCAGTTTAATTTTTATTTAACAGTTGATTTGTTCATTGCAAAATGCAGATATCGCTCAAAAAGAGGTGCATACGAATAGCTAGTGCGCTACTTTGCAATGAATATATTAATGTCACAGAAATTATTCTTCAAGCTGGCTCCTAAGAGTTTGTCCTGGTGCCTAAGAAATTTTAACTTTTGTCAGTCCCTGGTTATGATCTTATTAACCACTTATCGGTTTCTTTTTCTAATGTACAATAATTGAAAATATGGGATTAATACCACATTTTTAAAGCTAAAATATTCTTAATATTTGATAAAAACATTTCTGCTATTAAATAGTATTAAATTGCATTTAAAGATTTTAGTGGTGTCAAAACGCTTTAAGTGATGAATCCAGCAAACTATTCTTGCAAATTCTATTCTTTACAAAAAGAATTACATTCCAGAAGTATTTATAAAGTAATATAAAAATGCAACGTAAGCCATGTTAGGATTACAAATTGTTTGTCCTATAGAAAAGTAGCTCGTCGAAGAAATAACAATTAAATAATAATAAAAAAGACATAATACATCGATTTCTTGAGACCGATATCCATAAGCATATCAACTTAATAATTCACACAAATAATCTCAGAAACATAAAAGGAGGTGTAAAAATAACAACACAACTCTTGGATTTCAAAATGTAATTGTATATGTTTATTCGGACATTGAAAGGAACATTCAGTATCATTGCAACATTCCATTACACCAAACAAAAAATAAACTTTTCTACCAAAAATTGAACCGACTTCAAAAACTACTGCAAAGTGAAAAAGAATTTTTTTACATAATAGTAATAAGAAATTAAATTAAGAGCATAGTATTTACCATGCGTATTATTATATTTATGTGCATTAATTTGATTTTTTGGAGTCGGTGCTAGCCAAGCATTTATTCTTTTAGGAAGTGAATTGGATATTTAATTTTAATTTTGAAATTGGCTTGGCTGGCACCGACTCCAAAAAATCAAATTAATGTACATAAATATAATAATACGCATGGTAAATACTATGCTCTTAATTTAATTTCTTATTACTATTATGTAAAAAAATTATTTTTCACTTTGCAGTAGTTTTTGAAGTCGGTTCAGTTTTTGGTAGAAAAGTTTATTTTTCTCTTTTTAGTTAAAAGTTAACGATTTTTTGAAGTCAGTTAATAAAAATTATAATACGTAAAAAATATTGTAAATTATACATGGATGTAAATTTTGTCAGATGTAGGTTTCGAACGCATGCCCTCTTTCCAGCATCAAAGCTTAAATCTGGCTCCTTAAACTACTGGGTCATCCTGACTGCGCTCCAATCGGCGAGTTTATTCAAAGTCCATGTTATTTTTAATTTACGAAAAATCACCAATTTTATTAAATTTTGCCCAATCACTAAAAAAGTACTGAACCAATTTCCATGAAATGGAAGTGGTGCCAATTCGAGAGTAGCCTCTTTTATTTAACACAAAACAAAATTAATCGGTTGGATAGTTTCGGAGTAATCGGTGAACATACATAGAAAAAACTACATACGCTTCGAATTGATAACTTCCCCTTCTTTTTCTGAAGTCAGTTAATAATAAATATTATAATACGGAAAAATTATTATAAACTATACATGGATGTAAGTTATGTCAGGAGTGGGGTTTGAACCCACGCTCTCTTTCGAAAAACAGAGCTTCAATCTGGCGCCTTAGACCGCTCGGCCACTCTGATAACGCTACAGCCGGCGAGCTTATTCAAAGTCTATGTTACTTTTAATTTGCGAAAAATCACAAATTTTATTAAATTTTGCCTAATTGTTAAAAAAGTACTGGACCAATTTCAATGAAATGGAAGTGGTACCAATTGAAGAGTAGCCTCTTTTATTTAATACAAAAACCAAATTAATCGGTTGGATAGTTTCAGAGTAATTAGTGAACATACACAGAAAAAAATACATACGTGTCGAATTGATAACTTCCTTTTCTGAAGCCGGTTAAAAATAAAAATTGTAATACGGAAAAAATTGTAAATTTTACATAGATGTAAATAATGTCAGGAGTGAGGATCGAGCCCACGCTCTCTTTCGAAAAACAGAGCTTCAATTTGGCGCCTTAGACCTCTCGGCCATGCTCTCTACAACTCATTCAGCAAACGTATTCAACACTTTTAATTAGCGAAAAATCACTAATTTTATTAGTTTTTGCCTTATTACTAAAAAAGTACTAAACCAATCTCGATGAAACTGAAGTAGTACCAATCCGAGAGCATCTTCTTCCTTAACACCAAAACCAAGTTAATCGGTTGCATGGTACCGGAGTAATAGGTGAACATACATAAAAAAAAATACATACGTGTCGAATTGATAACCTTCTCTCCTTTTTGGAAGCCGGTTAAAAATGTTCTTCACTTTCAAAAAGTTACGATTTATATAAAAAAACATAAAATTGAATAAAATAGCTTATATTTAATTACAAAAGATCAATATGCACAAACTACTTATCAATACATATAAAAGACTTTCGGACATAGACATAAATTTAAAGATTGTGTATCTTTATATATATAAAAGTATCCTTTATAATAAAATAAATGATATTGCTGAGAATTTAATTAAATTTCTCAAATGAAATGCTTCACCCACACACAAATATATTAGACTGAAATGAGTTATTTCAAAAATAAAAAAGGCTGCTATTTTATATAACTATTGCAAAAATGAAATATTAAATTTTCCAGTACACTACTGAGAATTTTGTTAATACTATTTTCTTTTTAAATAAAAATAGTACTCTCCGTTAGCTTAGAATATAAAAATTAAATTAAATGATTCAAAATTACTAGCTTTAAATTTAAAAATATCAATGCAACAGATAAAATGAAGACATTTGATAGTATAACTAGTATGAGTCTAATAAGTATTATTGGAATATTTGATTATTGTGAAAACTTACAACGAAATTTAAACTGAATTGAATAGATTGTATTTATATTTTATTCTATATTTTCTTCTCTAAAAGTGCCCATAAATAAATTTTATAGAAATTACTATTAGTTAAAGAATCTTAATACACTTTTGCAAATTGGTTCAAGAAGTCAAACATAAACATCCTTGGGTCATGTTTTATTAAATTATCTTCGGAAATAAAAGAAAATATAAAATTATTTTTAATCTAAGTCAGGATTTCAATAGTTGTGTCATATTTATTTTATATTAAACTGGGTAATACGATGTGTTTACAAACAATTTTCACCGGAAAATACACTGCATTTTTTGCATTCACGTAATAAATGCCCCCGGAATGTTTTTACAAATCCCCCCCCCCGTCTATTTAATTAGATTAAACGCAAACTTGCTGTTTTGTATTAGTAATCTTTTCATCATTACCATATAATAAATCGATACACATAACATTGTCATTTCTAATGTTCTTTTTAATCTGGCATTTCAAAACTAAAACACTTAGGAAAAAATATTTAAGTCGGGTAAAGTATTATTAATGGTATAGAATTTCATGAAATGTACACAAATATCTACACACAGATTCTGTTATATATTTGTTTTAGGTACATGTAAGTATATGTAAACATTTATTACTCAGTATAGAAATTATTAAAATCATTTAAAAAATATATTTTTATATCTCTATTCTAATATTTTCATTTATGGGCATTTTATATATAAAATGCCCATAAATGAAAATATTAATTTTTGTGTGTTATTTTATGACGGTCGATTATGTGCCCGAAGGATATAAACCCTAAAGGGACTGCCATCGGAGGGTTTGGACGGTACTTTCTAAGGAAACCAAACCCGTATTTACTCAAGGTTACCAAACGATTCGATGTAAATCAACGAAAACTTCACACGGTTATGCTGATGGTTCCAACCCAGCACATTCAATCTGTCAGCTTCCCGAGAAAAATCTCTGAATCACTAGTGGTGCAATAATTGTTTCGGATATTTTCTTACTGCTTAATGCACAGCACTTTAAGTTAACACAAATCCTTTCCTTAAGATTGTTTGTAAGTATTGTTTTTTTTTTTTTTTTTTTTTTTTTTTTTTTTTTTTTGTAAATAAAATTCAAAGATTTTATAACTTTGGATTTTACAACTTTTCAGTTTTTTCCCACAAAATTTATTACTTTACGTTAAAAAAAGTGTTCAAATTAAAAACTGCACAAACTATGTGAACGAACTTTTCTAGGTGTGAGGAACTCTCTGAATTTACTGTGAATGCATAGACTTCTTCATCTGCTTGTGAAGCTAGTTTTATCCTGCTTTAGCAATATCATCAATAGTATTACAGGGGACGCAGCGTCCCTAAAATTTTTGTACTTTTCTACCAATATTTTAAATCGAACATCTTCCATTCATATCCCTTTAAGATCTACAATGAAATATTATAATAAATATTATCGTTCAAAAGTTGTGTTAGGAAAGTGTGAAAATTTTAGGGACGCTGCGACCCCTGGTATTATCATGCGATTTAAAAGTTAATCTTTATGGAAAAAGTAATTTATTCTGAAGCGTACCCTATAAAATGTAACTCAAATTTTCAGTAAAACAATGAAATATCAAAAACCTTTTACACTTAAGATTCCATGAAATAATGAAGATCTTCAATATAATTTTCACTTTCTATATGCGAGATGGCTTTATGAGTTTTCTTCTTTCTCATAAGGATATCAAAATCTAAATAAATTCCCGCTTTTAGAGATTTTTATGAAATATATGCCTCGCGGTAAAAAGTAAAGTGCGGAAAATAATATACTGAAGTTCTTATGTGGAAAATATTAAGTGCAAAAGCGAAGAGGAATAGTAAATTAAATTTCACAGCCGCATCAAATGGAAAATTTATGCAGCTATCAAACATTTACATACTTATTGTAATAAATAATTTGAAATTTTAAAAACAACTAATTTGATATTTCTTTAGATTTGTAAAAAAGAAAAAAATACGGCATCTGTATTATTTTAAATTGATATGTTTATTTTCTTTTAATATTATGTATCGCTAATTCCATGAAAACTTGTCATGTTTGTCGCATACAACGATTTTTGACTACCAGTATTTTAAAATAGAAAAATGTGACTTCTTTTGTCGGAGATATTTCATCAGTTGAATGGGGCGAAGGAAACTTTTCAAAAATAACGATGGTAAACAAGCATAGTGATTTTTAGCTGTGTGACAAACATGACAAATTTTTATGGAATTAACCGTATGAATATTATCATTCCTAAAAACAATAGATAATGTCTTAATTTTTTTCTTATGCTACAAAAGTTGAAAATTAATTTACGATAGTTAAACCTTTTCTATTCTTAATGAATCATGCATGGAAAAAATCTTTGTCGCCGATATATATTATGAATATTTGTACAGTCGCGAAAAAAAAGAAAATAAGTAATCACCTGTTACTAACTCCTCAGAAAATTATTGTAGAAAGAATTTACTAGTACTGAACAATTGGAAATAAAGTCTACTTTTAAATGATGCAAGCAAAAGTTTGTTAGGGGGGGTCATCGAATCATTAAACGAACACAAACTTCATATTTTTCAATGATGATATTTAAAACAGGATATTTAAAAGCTTCGGTTTAAACTATGCCTAGACACCAAATTTCAAGTCATTTGAATGATAAGTTTTTGAGTCATAAACATTCAATATTTAGTGTTTCGAATGTTAAATTACAAAATCATATTTTTATTTATATCTGCTGAAATTATACTTCTAATGTACTAATTTTTTATTTAGCAATAATACTAAAATGTCCAAACTTAAATACGTTGAATTTGCAATTTTTATAATCTTATGATATGAATTATGAATTATGATATTAATATTCAAAAGAATTATTAATTGTACCCAATAATTTTTTATTTGATGGATTTATATTTATTAGGTCCTAATTTATGGAAATCTAAAATTTTAAAACTGTTCTTTCAAATAGTTTTCAAATTATGCTTTAAAAAGTCAAAATGATGGTAATACGACGTAAAAGTGATATAAAGTTTACGATAGAAGTGACCATATATTTTTTAAACTTCTTATGCTATCCTGTAATTTAGCAGTCTTCAATGACTGCTTTTGTGGCATTTTTTGACTTTTTTTTAAATTTCGATTCTTTTAAGAAATGATCAAATTGATCACTTATATTTAATAAGTAACTACCATGGACAACTTCATGAATTTAGGCCCTTAAATAACACAAAAATCGCACATTTAGAACGGGTTTTGCTCCGACATTCACTTTATGGTAGTGGTAAACTGATATAAAATATAGTCTATTTTGGAGCTGGAACTGTCATCATTATTTTCACACTATTAGTTTTGAAACATTTTGGTACTTCTTGAGATTGCATAGAAAATGCAATTTAGACGCTTTTGGGACACTTTTTGCTTATACTCCCTCTTTTAAATTTCAATTTTTTTAATGAAATCTTCTTAGAGATCATTTATATCTTGTAAGTAAATACCATGCCAAATTTCATGTTTATAGTCCCTTTCGTAACACCCCCCCCCCCCCCTGCATTTAAAAGTTTTTTGCTTCTACACCCATTTTGGGGTAGTTACACCGATGTAAGATGTAGCCTATGTTAGAGCAAGGACTGTCACAATCATTTTGACAGCATTATTTTCTAAATTGCTTCATTACTTCCCGAGATTGCTAAAAAATTGCCATTTAGAAAGTTTTTTAGAATGCTTTTATGTACCATTTTTATACCTTTTAAATTTTGTATTTTTTGGGAAATTTTCTTAGAGATCATTTATATTTTAGAGATAACTATCATGTCAAATTATACGTTTCTAGGCCCTATAAAGTTTTGATTATGCACCCTATTTTTGTTAATGACATCGACGTAAGATATAGTGAGAGTCCGTATAGTAGAACGGGGTCGAACATCATTATTTTGGTAATATTACTTTTAAAATCGGTTTCGTAGTTCCAAAGATCGTCTCCTACAAAGAAATAAACTTCACCTCTGTTGTAACTTAGGCATAGATGAAAGAGTGTAGTTTCTTAAGACTTAATAGCCATTTCGAAGTATCTTTTTGTAAAACAATGTTCAATAGATTTCTGGAGAAGTCTCATCTTTTCATTCTAATTCAACTTATGGATAATTATTGAATGTAAGCACGTAATTACGAAAGATAACACAAAGGAAGTGGTTCACTAAAGTCACATATAAAAGCGAATCGATTAGAATGAGTAAAGTATTGTCGAAATTTCAATAATGTAACATGATTACACTCATTAGGTACTTGGAAATCTTTGTAGCAATTATCATTTATTACTATAAAAAGAAGTCAATACTGCTTTTCTAAGTTTGAAGTCCCTCTTGGAGTGTATTTGAAAAGCGTTTTTTCATTAATAATGAGATATTACTTAAAAAGAAATCCGAATAAATAATAAAAGATAAACCCTATTAAAATAAGAAACATCTTTTTTACAATTAACTTTAAATGTGTATACATAAAATAGTTAACTTTTAGATATACAAATATAAAAGATTTTACTTAAAAAATGTCCAATTCACAAACCAGATTTTTTTTTTTCGTATCTTCTAAATTCACTTTATATTTTCGAGAAACATTTTAGAGAAAAAAAAAGATGATTAAAAAATCAATAATACGGCATTAATAATGCGGCAAAAAACACGGCATTATCAAATGAACTAAATTTTTATGAAATATTTATAGTTATATATATTTTTTTTCTACATTACAAATGCGTCGCTACAGTACGAAGCGTAAATTTTGAAAGTATGAATATGTGTATAAAAACATACATGAAAATAAACATTTATTTAATAAAATACATATTATATTAACTTTTTTTATTTAAATTTATTTTCTAGTTGGAAATTTCTGTTTCTTTTTCTTTTTTTTTAATTAATTAAGAAAAAAACAGCATGATTGAAAGGAATATATAATGAGAAAAAAAAAATATTACAATCTGAGATAAATTAGCTTTCAATTTGCATGCTGCTGAAAATCGGTCCGTGTCTGGAGCCCATTGTTTTTTTTTTTTTTTTTTGAAGAGATTCGAGTCGGCTTAAGCGTAGATACTTTCCTGTTTTTGCCTGTGGCACTAGGACATTTTTACGGATTTTCAAGTAAAAAGGTTGCACAATTTGCTTATTTTCTGTTTAATGTATGTGTACATACACATCTTTTAATCATACACTCACATTAATTGGGAGGGGTTAAGAAGTGCAAACTTAACTGTGTTCAGGAGTTGAAATGTTACCCACTCCAACCCTCGACCACAGATCAACTTTGCGCTACTTAATTACTCACAGCGATTCAGATTTTAAGTTCAAAATGTAAGTCTGAGTTTTTACAAGCATTTAATTAGATGCGAAAAATAACGGTTAAAAATTTTTGTTGGTTTCTCTAAAGTTTAAGGCACTCTCTAACGGAATTTTTTGAAATTTATCTTTAAAATTTATTTTCAAGGAAATACTGACATAAAGAATAGTTTTAGAGAATGCTGCAAACTAATCGACCAATTGAAATGAAAAAAACTTCTTTAAACACCATAAAATAAGTTAACTGCGCAAGGCCTTTCGAAAGAACTTAGTCTTTCTTCGTCAGGCGCAAAAAAGACGTGCGTCCACAATGAATGTAGCGGCACGACTGAAGGGGAATGCGGGAGGGAGAGGGAGCAAGCAGAAGGAACAGCCAATAGGAAAGAAGAAGGCATCAGCCAATCACGGAAGAGCATAAACAAAACTAGATAGACAATGAAGGAGAGGAAAGGAAGAAGGGGGGAAGGGAAATGGTAAAAAAGCGGGGTAAATTAAAAATTTAACTAAAAGGAGAGATTAAAATGAAATAAAATGTACGCAAAAAATATATAAATTAGTAATAATAAAAAAAAAAATAAAAAAAAAATAAAAAAAAAATAAAATAAATAAAAATAAAATAAAAATAAAAAAATAAATAAATAAAAAATAAATAAAAAATAAATAAATAAATAAAATAAAAATAAATAAAATAAAATAAAATAAAATAAAAATACATAAAAATAAAAAATAGTTTACAATTATAAACACACATGAATATACCTGAAAAATAGTATACATAATATATATATAAAAAATAATAAAAATAATTAAATATTAAACTTAATTATGAAGCAGTGCTGAAAAGATTCTTCCAGGCAACGGAGAGGGTTTTAGAATCAGATTTATCATTAACAATAATTTTTTGCGCCTGACGAAGAAAGACTAAGTTCTTTCGAAAGGCCTTGCGCAGTTAACTTATTTTATGGTGTTTAAAGAAGTTTTTTTCATTTCAATTGTGTATAACACCAGTTTCAATTTTATACATTAATCGACCAATATTTCCGTGATTTATAATCATTTGAAATTTGAACCTCCCCATTACCGTTGAAAACATTTCAGTTTGCGCTACTTAACTACTCCCAACGATTCAGTTTTTCAGCCCAAAATTAAGTTTATGTCTAAGTTTCTAAAAAAAAAAATAACGAGATGCAAAAAATAGTTGCTCGTTACTCCAAAGTCTAAAGTGCCCTCTATCGGTATTTTTTGATATTTATCTTTATAATTTATTTTCAAGGCGATACTAACATAAAGCATAATTTTAGTGAAAACCACAAACGAATCGACCAATTTTTCCGTTTTTTATAATCATTTGAAATTTTGGACCCTAAACTTTAATTGCTACTACCTTCTTCGGAAGACATTTGGAACACTTAGTTTCCCATTTAATACTGTTTGTCTTCGTGTACTATCATCCCTTAAAGCTTTGCCCAAGAGTTTAGATACACCCTGTATACTTTTTATTTTGAAGTAGATTGATTATTTTTCCACTATAATTTACATGAGGTATTTTTAGCTCTTTCCAACAAAGTTGAAAATTGCTTATACATTTAGTTTGTCTATCCGGCACAAACCTTACTGAAAATGAAATTTCTGCCATGATTAGTTTATTTAGAGGGACAGTCAAAAGTTCTCCATTACATTGCGGCCTATGGGAAAAAACCGTTTCAAATGAATTTTCAAGATGTTACATCCTGTCAAACATCTTCAAATTTATATGCATCAACAAAATGTACTAAAATATGCATTTAGTAAAGTATGCGACGAAAAGAATACTTATGCATTTACAGGCCCACTCAAAAGAATTCCAATGCGTAATAATAAAGGGCGGAATTTTTTGCAACATATTTTAATTATGGTTAACGATTTCATGTATAATCAAATTGATATCCGTTGCTGAGGATTAATATGAATTATTTCATTCAAAATAATTAGTGCTTAGCCTTTACAGGGACCCGCAACAGATTTCAAATAGTATATTCTATCCAAAGTCCTGTATATTATGGAAGATAGCCTTTAGATGGATGAAATGCATTTTTAATTATGATATATGCTTTTAAGTATCCCTAGATGTATGCATATTATATGATTTATGTAAATGCTAAATGTTACACAATTTAGATATACAGGGTTACACAGATCTCGGAAATGTTACTGAATATGAGTGTAATTTACTTTTAGGTGGTTTTTAAATATGTTATGCCTTTTTACCATGAACTGCATTTAGTTTACTAAGAAATGTTTGTAGAATATAGATAAAATGATATACAGGGTCACGCAAAGAACTAGATACATGATCGTCTTTGGATGATATCTTCTGGAAATTTGATTTAAGTAGTTTAAATAGAATTTTTTTTAAACTAAACTTTAACAAAATACTTTCCTGTGTTAAAGGTACTATGTATTTTAGAGGGATAAACAACAGTATTCAAGTATGTTTCCATCTATTAGTACCTATAAAATGCTGAAAAGAAAATTTCAACCAGTTAGGCATTTTCTTGCTAGACAAAACTTTACCATTATATAGTCTATATATTTACCGACAGATCAAATGCAGTCTTTATCAAAAATATTGGAATACATATTTGATACGGACAATAATACGGTATTTCCCTGGATAAAGAAATTTTATTAAATATTTCAAGAAGTGTTGGAAATTGCTTCATAAGTTATGCTTAACGCATGATTTTTCTTACTTGTTTATTCACGAAACTGGTTCTTTGTAATGCAAATTACCCATACCATGTAGGTTAATATATGCAATATTGTGAACTCACTAATTCAGACACTAATGCACCCTATGTTGTACGTTATTATTATAGATTACAGCTGTTGCAAACCGCATATATTCGTTACAGAGTAACAGGTATTGCATAAGATGCGAAGTACCGAATCGTTACGTAGAAACACGACTCGTTAGTCGTTACCTTGTCAATACAGTGCTCAGCAAAAAATTAGACACTGGTTTTTTTAACCTTTAAATCAAAAATACGAACACGTGAGTTTTACAAATAGCTATACTTATTTTCAAATATATTTTAAACAATGTAGAATAAAAATAATGGTAATAATATACGATAATATTTAATTTAACTCAAAAAAGTAAAATTTGCATATTGCAAAGTTTAGACACTTTTTTGATTTTTAACCATTTGTTCATGGAAAAATGCAAATTTCCAAGTTATGATGTCACATGTCTGAAGTATATTTAATTATATCTTGACATAGCATCAGTTAGTGCGAGCTAAAATATTCAGATAGATGAGGTAATTGAATAAGGAAGGCTGAAATGGAAAGGAATGACTGTTGCAGAAATTTCAGCAGCATTGAATCGTCCAAAGCGGTCTGTCTATGAAGTATAGTCAAAGGATGACTCCTTCAAAGCAAAAAATAATCTGGAAAACCTTGTGTGATGAGAAAATGAGATGACAAAAGGATCCAGAAACTGACATTTACACAAATAATGATTGCTAATCACATTAAAAGTAAATCAGGACTTTATGTGTCGACGGACATGATTCGTAGATGAATTAAAGAAACAGGTAAATCAATTTACATGAAAATGATGTAACAATCAGCTTTAAAATCTCGCTACAAATTGGCGAGAATGCAATGAACTTGCAAACATACATCATATGGACCCAAATGGTACGCTATGATATTCAGTAGCGAAAAAAAGTAGAATTTAATTGGCCCAAATGGGTGGGCATACTATTGGCACGACTTATGTAAAGAGCCTGGGACTTTCTTATGTCGACAACAAGAAGGTGACTTTTTAATGATTTGGTCCTCACTTTGCTTTAATGCTCGAGTATCTGTGGAGTTACTCATTGGTTGTCAAGCAACTCAAGTGTACGTACATACATTGGAGATTAATTTTTAGTCATTTGGGGAATTTTTAGCTGGTCTAAAGTATGGATTTTAGCAAGATAATGCGTCTGTTCATGTTACATACAAAAGAAGAACATCGTTTAACTTTGAAAATACTACTGATCTCAACTGGCCGCCATGTACTTCTGATCAGGACCCAATTGAAAACCTTTGTAACACCTTATGTCGTAATGTTTATGCAAATTTTTGCTATACTTTTCTTCTAATTAGCTTCGAGCTGCTGTTGAACATTTTTGGTACAAAATAGACCCTCAAGTGACGCAGCATTTAGTTTCTTCGATGAAAAGTCACATTCTTGCACTAACTGCAAACAATGTGAGTGCAACTCAATTTTAATTTGTAGTTATTTTTCTGTAAATATACAAATTGTCTGCACTTTTGCCAAAATGTTAATTTCATTTTTTTTGTCATTATATTTTATGTAAAAGATACAATTCAAAATTTATTGTTTGTGAATAAAGGATAAGTCACATGTTATTTATGACAGACAAATTACAAACATTTGGTGCATACTTCTGAATATAGAAGCGTAATCGATCATTGTCTGAACAATGCGAAAATAATTTCAAACGCTACTTAAGTTAGTGTAATTCATTAATGTAGCCTGACAGTGGATCAGTAAATGATGCAAAATTGTGCTCGGCCTCAGACTATTTGGCATCAGTTGTTCCGTATAAGCGTATGCGTATCATTCTTTTTCATTAAATTACTCTCAAATCTCGAATGATTAGTATTTTGTATGAGCTTGTTGATTCTTTTGTTTTGTTAATTATTAAAAGAGAAATAAATGAGTTGTGAACATATTTTTCTAAAGCATCAAATAATAAAGTAAAATATGATACATATTTATGCCGAGCAAAGTATTTAGTTAAAATGAACCCACTTTAACTAAATACTTCTATAAAGAATTTAAAAAAAAATTATTCGTAAAGCATCGTCTCTCATACGATAGTTTCCCAGAGATTGCGGATTTAGTAAAAAAAAAAAAATATTTATCAGCGATAGTTAAATCAATACCAGTTGGAAGAATTTTTTCAAAATCACATTATATATTATCTGAAAGGCATATTTCATTAAAGCGAAAAAAATGCAAAAAATAATATTTTTAAACATAAATCAAAGATTTCTAAAATAACAATTAAACTGGTATAAACTATTGTTTGACAAAATGTTAAAGTCTTAATGAAACATATTTTTTTTAAATATCCAGAAAAATTTCAAGAAATTAAGTATTTACAGGCTTGTTTTCAGTGCAATCTTTGTCTTTTTAAAATATCACTGTACGTGTAATTGTGTTTTTTTGCTTAACATATATATTTTTATGGTAAACATGAAGTTTTAGTTTGGTTGTAAGAATGTTTTTATAATAAAGTTTATTTATTTGTTTATTTATTTTTGTTTGTAAAAATATTTTTGTTAGTATAATTTAAATTTTATATTTGAAAAAAAAAAGTATTTAAAAATATAAATAAAAAAATTCATGTTATTTTATAGATGATCACATAAGAAATTAAACATATTTTTGTAAAAATATTTAAAAAGTAAAATTAAAATTACCTTTTTATAATTCATAATTACTTTTAGAATAAAATTAGTAGGTAAATTTCTTGTAAAAGTATTTTGTTTGTGTAATTATATTTCATAGTTGTATTGTATAAGTTTTGTAGATTTTTACTTTCTTCTTTAATTAATAATATAACTTTCACCGATTATTCTACATTTAATAATCAATAGATTATACACTTTAGACGGATTATATATAATTCTGAATTATATTTTAATTTTGTTTGTATTTTTTTCTTCAAACTTGCAAACTTAGTTAAATGTAAGTTTTAGGCACAGTTTGCAGCACATATACCAATCTTCCAAAGACACATACGATATATAATTAGATTTGATGTTGTTTTGCAGTACATACAATATTTGTGAATAGTCCCCTTTCTGAAACATAACGAAAATAAAAAATAGCGAATATTTTCTAATGGATAGCGAGCTCGAAAGTAACGGTATCATATGAGTAATCATTTTATTGTTACTTTTACAGATTTCGGATTTTATAAGTTTTAACCTCAATCTAAGAGATCTTAGTTGTAGTCTAGCACTCTGAGCCTCTGAGACCACTCATAAATTTCACCTCCCCTTTTACAAGCACAAAAATACTTTTAATATATTTTTAATTAAAATTTTCATTTACTTTATTTATTACTGTACATTGATTTTATGTTTCTACAGTACACTTCGTGACTCTTTATTTGAAATGCACCTTAAAATACAATTCTATTAAAATATTTTTCTCTACAATCGATTTAAGTTAATTTTGGGGTTCCGAAAAATGGGGAAAAACCGACTAATAAAAAATAAAATTATTTAATATTGATTAGAAACAGCGATTGCAACATGCAATCACTATGTCTTATTACTGCTTTTATTCATTATTTTCTCTTAAATCTCTTTGCAAAAACAAATAATACTGATAACGTTCAATTGTAAAGATTGATCACCTCTACAAGCATCTAATCTATCAAAAACTGAAATACGTTAGTGTAATAGAAATTTCACCACAACATAAATACCATAATTCAAAACAAAACTCCGAATAAATATCCTGTCAAAGCATACTTAATACATTATAATATATTGCTTATTTTTGTGAAAACATGTCTAAACTTACTACATTTAATATATAAGATTAAATTTATGAAATTATGAAACTTTGCCTGAAAAACTAGTATATGCTATTTTATTATTTAATCCATTTAATATTAAAGTATTTTGTCAGTTGATAATTATATTTAATTGACATCCTAAAGTGTCTGTTTAAAACAAAACTTTGACCTCTTTTATTTTGTGATTCTGAAGGTTAAACTAATGAATTACACAGATTTATACTAAGAATGTGTATAATGAGCAAATAAATTCAGACTTTCTTAAAAAAACTACCTACTGTTAATAAACAGAAACTAATTTTTCATATAAAACAAAACGATTAAAATATAACTATTTTAATCGTTATAATGTAAATATATGTATTGATGTCGCTTTACTAGTTCCTGTTAAGAAGATACTCAAGATTAATAGTTTTCGAAAAGATTACATTGAATCGAAAAAAAAAAAAAAACCACCATGCCCCATATTTTTCGTTAGAACAAATGTTACAAAATATAAAAGTGCGATCTTCGTCATTGCAGCAGAAGGATATTTTCAATTTAATATTACGCAAAATTATTCTCAAAAAGATTTTTTTGTGGAATATAGCACAAAAACACCTGTATGTCATTTGTAATTTCTAATTTTAATAGTTTATTCCTGTAGATTTTATGTGTTATGATTATGAACAAAATAGTTTTATGTTATATAGGAAAGATTGATCTGTAATTGTTTTCCTTTGAGATATGTTGAAAAAATTTTGAGGTAATGTACTTTTGGACTTTTTTCCTATTTATTATGTTTTCTGATTACAAACACTTACAGTATTTATCTTTATTATTTTTGTTGTTTAACAGTTCAATTGTAAAATACTAATTTTTTTTACTGTATTTTAAATTGGTATATCTATTTTTTAAAACTGCATGTATGCATTTTTCACCTGTTTGTGATTTTAAGCAAAACATTTTAACAGAAACATCTGAAACAGTTATTAAATTTTGTAACCGCAAAATTGTTGTAAACTCAACTTGTACGTTTATGACACACGTAATTATTGTCACTAAAAAGTAAAGCATGACAAGCAACTAAAAACGAATTTTTATGCGTGATATGAACTTTATAGATAAATTTGCTTTAGTATATATTTTTTAAATGTTAATATTATCACGTAATATAAGATTAAATATATTTTAAAGAGTTATACTACTGTCTGTCAAATTTTACCATCTTCTGTACAACATAAAAGAAAAAAATATAATATGCATAATGAAAGGTTAATGAATGTAATATTAGGAATTGAGATCAAACGCATAGATAAAGCAATACTTAAAAAATTTAAAAAATATATAAATTTTAAGTTTTTATTCAGTCTCAGAACATTAAGGGAACATAAAATTCTTCTTATACAGTTTCGAACAGATTATCATCAAAATAATTTCTACCAAAATATATTTAATCTCTTAAAGCTTATACTATCCTCTTAATTTAAGCACTTCGAAAACTCACTGAGTGTTATCTACGAGAACAGTTCTAATGGAATTTTCTAGTCAAGATATAGTGACTGATATTTTGAACAGTACGTGTTTGGTGAAAGAGAAAATAATGAAGAAATCTGGATTCTCTGAATCTGAAAGGTAGATATTACTTTAGTCTTTGGAATCCAATAGAAATATATGCATTCATTGAAATTATTGTTTTATATTGCTAATCATATTTTATGTTCTTTAAAACAACAGATAATTTTATTTTCTGTGATACTTCTGTTTGTTTTTAAACTTTGAAAAATGTATGTCTACAAATTATATACTAAATCTGATTTAGTGTTTCACAATTTAAAGAAATTCATTTCAAGTTATATGGTAATTTAAGGGAATGAAGGACATTGATTTCTTTTAAGCTATGAAAGATAATTGGTATTAATTTTTAAAATTTCTTTAAATGTCTAGTTTTCCAAAATTTAGTGAAAAACATTAGTTTGATAAATGTTTCTGTTTCCATTATCAAAATTCTTGTGAAATTTGTATATGAAAGGAGATGCAATATTTTCTCTCAGTACAAGAGTAATCAACTTTGGAAATTTCCTCGCACAATTAGGGTGGGGAGTAATTGATTGATCCTTTAAAGGCTATATTTTTAGGTGTTTTTATAAGGACAACGGAAAATATTACTGTTTTTCATTCTTTCGAAAAGGGTTTGTTCAGTGACTTCATTTGTTCGGCTCTCTGTCTTTCGGTCTGTTGAACGATCTATGTGTCTGTCCGTCTGTGTGTCTGTCAAGGCGTTTCGGTCTGCCATCTGCCTGTACTGTAAATCATTTAAATGTACTTGATATACATTGTTTAATTTTACATCGACACATCCGGTATTAAAAATAACGTTTGAAGAACGTATACTTTGATAGGGATAGTCAAAATAATTCCGTTTCCATTATGTTCTACGGAAAAATTGTTTGGGTGTATTTCACTAATGTCATACTATTTCATACATAGGGATATTTATATATCACTGACATGTACTATGGGATGCTTAGTACAGTATTTAGTGTGCGTAGCCTCCATTTACATTTAAGAAACACTTAACTGAAATCTGTTTCAGCACAGTAAACTGTTAAAAATTTTGTCTTTGTTTGAACCTTAGTTTTGGTGCTCAATAGCTGCCGCCATCACATGGTGAAATCTCATTCCAAACTGTGGAGCTTCCTTTTACCATCTTGTTCCACCTATTGGAAATATACTTCAACCAGAATTCCAAATATTGGTATCAGATTTCACCATCTGATGGCGGCACTTGCTCAGCTCCAAAATTTGGTTTAAACTAGATTTTTAACTTTGTATACATGCGGTCGTGGGGAAAAAAATAAACACTCCCTACTAACTCCTCAGCAAATTATCATAGCGAAAAGTTACTGGTACCAAACGATTGGAAATAATGTCTACTTTTAAATACAATATAAAATTTTAAAAGGGGGACATCTGCATATTAAAACGAACACTAATTTCGTTTTTTTTTTTCAATAGCATCACCCGATTCTGAACAGCATAAATGAACACTACACACTTCAATAAGCTTAAAAGGAAAATTTTTATCCAATCCCTAAGATAAGTTTCTGAGAAATTAATTATTTTAAAACGATTATATCCACGTTCGGTACTGAACCGTTGACCTCGGGAGCTATCTTCTTGATTAATTTATCGTTGGCCACCACTGGCGTTTGGTACCTACGTACACCGTTTAAAAGTAGATATTTTCCACTAATTTTTTCTACAATAATTTGTTGAGTTAGTAGGGGGGGTGTACTTTTTTTCCACAACTGTCCAAACATTGCTAGAAGAGTATTTTCATTTGTAGCACACATTTTATTGTGTGTATACTTGTGTATTTAACTTGTACATAAAAATTTTATAGATCACCCACATGAATGCAGAAAAGATGGCGATTACATTTCCGCTTACTGAGGAAAATTGTGGAAGTGGAAGTTCCTATTGTGTCATTCGTTATTTAACTGATTTAAATTTAAGCATGAGTGTCTATACAAATAATGTTGATCATAAGCTAGGCTAGACAGACAGAAATTTCACTGTACTGATAGTAATTGCTGAAATTTTTAAAAAATGTCATGCGTCTTTTAAATAGTTAACTTAAGTTGTTTTTTATATTATTAAACAATGGAATTCAGTTAAAGACGTCTGTGAGTGTTGGAAAGTGTTTAATAATCTATACTTGTTATTTAATTTTTCTCTCTTTTTTTAATAATAAATATAGATTTTTGAAAGCCCAAAAGAAAAAAATGTGCATTTTCTTTTGAAAGAAAGAGATGATTTTAATTTTTTCATATTATTAGAATTTTTTTAATCATTCGGAAAATGATTGTACTTTTTGTTCAATAATCAACCTTGTAGTATCCGCATTTAATTTTTTTTACCATTTTTAACGTACGTGATCTTATGGCTTTTTTTATTTTTTATTTTTTCGTATATATTCTTTTCTAGAAACCAGGTAGCAAAATTCTGACTCGTGTCGCGAATAGCCGAGTACGTAAAAGAAGCCAGATTGTGGGAAAAAATGAAAAATTGAAACCGGATAAATTCAGAAGAAAAATTAATTAGATAAAAGACATAATCTTTAAAGGTGAGTGTGTTATTCTAAAGCTACTAAACGACCGCAGCTATGTCGAGCTTATTATTATAAACCATCAGCTGGCTATATACGTTAGATAAACTTAAATCTGAATTCGGTAAGCATAGATCAGGTAAACTTTCGTTATCTGAATTTGACAATAATTTCATTATCTAAGTGGTTGTTATAATTTGTTAAATTATTATTATCATTTTTGTAAAATAAAATTTGATGCTAGGAAAAGATACGAGAAAGATAGATGTACACAGTCTTCTTGACACAGTTTCTTTGCATTAAGCCTCTGCAGAGCCCCGTGGTTTACTTCATTATTATATATGCCGCTTCTGATATTATGAGTTTTTATTTCAACATAAGAGATATCATTTACTGGTGGAATTCCTTGGTACCGATGGCACCCGCAATTGCTCATGAAAATATTATGACTGATTAGTCATTTTAAATTACTAATTTCTCGTAAATTCTTTTACAAAAACGAGAAATACTGATGATATTCAGTTTAATTATTAAAAACTCGTATAAAATGCCTCTAATGTTTCTAAAAGTCCAGCATAATTATTTTTTTAATGTAAAATAATTTATGCTAACCATTCAATAACAAAACTCTCAACAAATTTACTCTCAAAGTATAACTTAACAAGATGACCCACCGGCGTTGCCCGTATATAATAACCTTAAACAACAATCAACATTTTATACCTTTTGAAAATCTTTAAATGAACCTAGTTTCGGTGAGTTATAAATAAGGGACCCAAAAGGAAACAACTGATAGTTAAAAACAGGACCCTAACATGAAATTTTTTTTTAATTCCTTAGTACTTAACATTTTAGATCTACAATTAGTCAAAATTAAGCATAGGATATGAATATTTTGTTAGAATAATATTTTAAAGAAATGCATAAAAATTCAGTAAATGCAAAAAGGCCCTAGCACCCGAATAAAAATATCAGGATGTAAGGTCGTGGAAGAAGAGTCCAATACTCAACTTCAAAATTATGCACTGATAAGGTGGGAAAATCAGGGGGAAAAATATGGATGGCGAACAAAAAATTCAAGGGCTCTACGGGATCATAAGGGCCCAAGAGTCTTAAATGGAATGTAATAACGTAGAAATAACTAAATGGAAATAAGATTTCAAAAAGAATATTGTATTAAGAAAGGGCAATTTAATAACAATTTGTAGTACGAAAAATCCCCTGTACCAGGCTCCAAGGGGCCAGAAACTTATTTCGCATGTAGTTGGATATATACTATTTTTGTAGTTATTAAAATAATATGAGGGCGCTAAAATTATATTAATTTTAGTTTTAGACTTTGGAGTAACGAACAACTCTTTTTTGGCATTATTTTTTGCATCTTATAAAATGATTTCGTAAGCTTAGATTTTGAGCTTTAGAATTTTGAGTTCAAAATTTGAATAGTTGGGAGTGGTTAAGTAGACAAACTGAACTGTGTTCAGAGGGTTCAAATTTCAAATGATTGTAAAAAACGGAAAAATTGGTCGATTCGTTTTCAGTTTTCGCTAAAACTAATTTTTAAATCAGCATTTTCTTGAAAATAAATTTTAAAGATAAATTTTACATAATGCCGATAGAGGGCGCCTTAGACTTTGGAGTAATTTAGAACTATTTTTATCCGTTATTTTTTAAATCTCATTAAATGCTTTCAAATGCATAGACTTAAATTTTGGGCTCAAAGTCTAAATCGTTGGGAGTGTTTAAATAGCAAAAAATTGAATGGTGTTCAAAGAGAGGGGGGTAAATTTCCACTCCTGAACACACTTCAGTTTGCGCTTATTAACCCCTCTCAACGATTCAGAATTTGAACTCAAAATTTAAGTTTAAATCTAAACTTTAATAAGCTTTTGCAAGTATTTAATTAGAACCAAAAAATAATGCTTGAAATTAATTATTGGTTACTCTGAAGTTTAAGGCGCCCTCTAACGGAATTTTATGAAATTTATCTTTAAAATTCTTTTTCAAGAAGATACTGAATTAAAGAATAGTTTTATTTTAAACCGCAAACGAATCTACCAATTTTTCCATTTTCTATAATTATTTTAAATTTGAAGCCACTCCCCCTTAAGCACAGTTCAGTTTGTGCTACTTAACCACTTCTTGCTATTCAGACTTTGAGCTCAAAATCAAAGTTTTTTTCTATGCTTCCGAAAAAATTTAATGAGGTTAAAAAAAGAACCTAAAAATTCCATTAAAAAACCGAAATCTGAATTGAAAGACATCTGAACCCGAAAAAAATATTCCAAAGACCCAAAACCGGATCCGAGCAAGACAAAATAATTTCCCTGAATATGAAGCCGACCAGAACCTTAAAAATCAATTTGAAAAAATACCTGAAATCTGAATTGAACCAAATCTGAATCCGACGAAAATATTCCAGATAACTATAACCAGATACGAACAAGACAATACAATTTCCATGGACATAAACCCAATCCTAATAAAAAAATTTGTTAAAAAAAAAAAAAAAATCCGAAATTTGAACCAAACCTAATCTGGACCTAACAAAACTATTTCAGTGAAGTATAACCTCATTGGAACTAGGTAAAATAATTTCCATAGCAGTACACGAAATCTGAATTGACCCGAATCTAAACTAAACAAAAATACTCCAAACAATATAACATATAAATAACAAATAAACCGCATCCGAAGAAGACGAAATAATTTCCATGGACATGAATCCAATCCGAACCTAAAATTAGGATGTTCTACAAAACATAATGCGCTCTGCAGCGGTGGAAAGTGAAACTAAGTACTTAGCGCGAGATGGTTAAGATATTTCGTTTATAATTAGTGTTAAATTAGAACTTGGTTACGGTTAGGTAACAGTTAGGTTGCAATTACGTTCCGGTGAGCCTTATGTTATATTTAATTTCCGGTTAGGTTACAGTTAGGTCATGGTTAAGTTAGTTAGGTTAAGGTTAAGTTGCGGTTAGATTGTGGTTAGATTATGACTAGGTTATGATAAGGTGACGGCCAGGTTACATTTATGGTATATTTAAGTTACAGTTAGGTTACTGTTAAGATACAGCTAGGTTACAGACAAGTTATGATTACAATACAATTAGGTTACGGTTAGGATTTTGTTTACAGAATGAACATTACGCATGTTTGATAAAAAATATACACCATTTTTGTAAAATGGCTCTGAAATTATAATACTATATACTAACCTTTTAGCTAATCATCGAGAATCAATTTCATTCACGGTATAATCGGATTTAGGAGTGATATAATTAGTTTGAAATTCAAAATATTTCACTTGGGATATCTATGTAAAAAAAGTATTTAGTTAAGTCACTTAACAGTAATTTTAAGGATAAATATCAACACTTTAACACGAAAATCACGCTATCGTTGGACACATATTCCCTCCTGCGTTTCCCATTGCGGTCATTTTGGGTATTTCTGCTGCTAAATATTTGTTTTTTTTTTAAACCGATTTGTGACCTAGTCATTGGGCACATATTTAATATAATGTACACTGTAAAAAATTTGACCCTTTTACTGCATCATTACTCCCCCGTTTTTATAGAATATCTCTCTTTTGACCTATGAGAATGCTCCATAATAGGCTGAAGTAATTATTTTCTATAAAAGCGGTGGAGTGACGATGCAGCAAAAGGGTTAAATTTTTAACAGTGTATTTACACATATTTCGAACCCTATGACAGTCTTGCAAAAGGGCAAAATTGTACTGTTGTTTTCTCAGCATTTTGTTTTAATTGCTAAAAAAAATATGATTCTTTCAAAATTATAGTAAAATCTTATTTACGAATATGAATGTTATCCTTAAGTGTGTTAATCATTGCACAATGTATTAAAAATCCATTAAATCAACTGAGTTATATAATTTTAATTATTGCTTGCATTGCAGTGAAACCTGGAGCTTAGGGAACGTCTATAGACGGGCTTGTCAGTGAGAGGGTTAAAGATAAAATCATAAAAATTTCAAGTTCGTTTAACATTATTATTACGGACCCGGGCAACACCGGGCGGGTTAGCTAGTGATAAATAAAACAAAAAGTAATTTGGATCATTTTTAAAGAAGCCGCACCAAGGACCCCATGAAAGCGATTATTATTCAAAATTAGTGGTAGCTGAAGTATGAGAAATTTTTCTGTTGTTCATGTAGTAGCTGGAGGACCTAAAATATTGATAGAAAGATAAAGCTTGTGAATAGAACCATTTTTATGGGAGCTATAATAGGGGTCCCCAGAGGGGCCAACTGACAGTTAAAATCAGGCCCTAACAAAAAAAGTGTTACATTTTTTTAATACATAGCATTTTAGATTTTTTAATTAGTCAAAATTAGGCATGACGTATGAATTATTCGTTTGAATAATATATATATATATTTAAATGCAACAATTCATTGAGTAAACCCTTGAAAAAGGGGACCTAGGGTTCGAATAAAAATATCAGGGTGTTGGCCCTGGAAAAATGTAAAGTAAAAAATGTAGTGTAAAAATGTTTGTTGGAGGCACAAAATGTTCAAGGGCTTTGGGTGGGCCCTATAATTCCCTAGGGGGCCAAAGTGTCTAACATGGAATGTGAAATTAGAAAATGAATAAATAGAACAGGATTCTTAAAAATGAAGATCGGATTAAATGGAAGCAATTTATTATCAATTTATTATCACGACAACTTCAAGGGGCCCTGAAACGAGCCCCAAAGGTGCAGGGCTAAAACTAAAAAGTAAAAAAGCGAGAATAACTTAGTGGAGAAAGGTCCCTTAAAACGAAGAATAATAGATAAAAAAATTATTAACAATTTCGTGTATAAAACAGTTATGGAACCCAGGAGTCCTGATCCTTAAAATATTAAAAATCTAAGCCTCAGGTGCATCAGGACCTGTCTTAGACTATCTTCAGCTAAATTTTGACACTTCTACGTGCAGTATATTTTACTAGCCATCGCAAACACACAGACATACAGACAGACAAAGCGATTCATTATTTTGTTAGTATAGATATATTAATATATACCACGGAAATTTTTAAAGATACGAATCAAGGGAAAGTGCGAATGATCCACAAAAGCGGAAAGCGATTGCGAAAATGCTCAGACACTGAATCGGGTAGCGAAACAAAAAACAAAAAAAGACAGATGAAAGACAGATAAAAGACATAGATCTCAATAGTACTGAAAGGGAAGAATAAGTTAATGGTTGTGTTGGTAGTCTCCCATCACATATTAAATTCAAGGATACTTCAGGCCCAATTGGTTATGTGAAGCAAAACATGCTTCACATAACCAGAATGCTTGATAATGTTAGCAGTGCATTTAGACTTATAATTCATAATCGAATGGTGAATCATATAACAACATGCACCGAGCTCGAAGCCAGAAATGTTTTAGAGAAGGACGATTAGAAAATTACTATTGAATAATTATAGGTATTTCTAGATATTTTGTATACTTGAGGAACCTACAAGCGGGAAAATTGAAATTATCCTATTTGTTATAAAAAAATGGGGCATTCTTTTTTGCAAGAAATTATAAGTCGAAACAGATTTTCAGAAATTATGAGGGTCATCCTTTCGGCAAAAGAAAAAAAAGGCGATAGGAGTGATCGCTTATGAACTGAGAAATTTGGATATCCTTTATTGATAACAGCCAAGCTTTTACAAACCAAAGCAGATTATAAGCGTAGATAAACAACTGTTTTCCACAAATTTAAAGTGTGGATTTCTGTAATATATGCCCAATAAACCTTGCAAATTCGGAATTAAGTTTTGATTAGCTGTAGACGGGCAAAATAAAAACCTTATAAATGACATTCTCTAATAGCCAAAGATGAAATTAGAGCAACAGGAATAAACTTTGAATGAACTTATAGTTTTGAATATTATACAAAGACTATGTAAATTGTGGGAGAAATATAATAACGGATATTTTTCTTACAAGTATACAACTCGTAGAGAAGTTACTGGCAAAAAAAGTCTTTCTGGAACTAGACAAGCAAATAAATATTAATTGCAAAAATAGATAAAATTAGAAAAGATAACGTGGCTGTTTTCTCCACAAAACTCTACAAGTCAAATAATATTGCTCTAACAATTTCAAAAGTAAACCTTGTAAAAAAGTATTAATTCTTACTCAAAACATAAATCCGTAAAAAATGCTTCTAATCGAAAACAAATTCTAGTAACTGTCGTTTTACAAGGAGATTAAGTTTAGAATAGATGTTATTGACCAAATGAACCGCAAATATAGCGAAAAATCATATGACATAAATGACTTTGCAGGTATTTTATCATATTTTGAAATTTGCAGCAATTAATAAGTGGGTTTTATACAGTCTTGTGATGAAAATATAACCAGAAAACAATCTTTATTTCAATTACTCTCCAGTAAATATATCTGCTGCAGAAAAGAATTTTCCTCCCAAAAACAAGAACCGAAAGCAATGGTTTGTGTTCCAGAAAACTGAACAAAAAATCCTTTATGAACGCAAATTTTACAAAATGTGCAACAAACACAGATTGATTTTTACCTGCTATTGAAACATTGATTTATATCTGTAATGCATGCAGCAAATATGTTTGTGGCAAGTGTTCATTTAAAATAATATGTACTTGAAAAGTATGTGCCTCATTGTCGTTTCATACATATCATAGGCGCGATACTATAAATGCAAATAGAAACTGTTTTTGTTTATCTTTTATTAATAATTAATGAATTATTATATTAAATGTTCTTTTGGTTAAATTATATATTTTTTATTTACGTTAAATAAGTTACATATGATTGTGCAAAATGTTATATAAGAAAGATAATATAGACTTGTAAAATATGTGCTTTAATGTTATTTTTTACAAAACAAATGAGCTATACTATAAATGAAAATATAATTTTTTTAAATTAATATTTAAGGAAATATTATGTTAATTGTTATTTTCGTTAAATTATATTTTATTATTTACATTAAATAAGTCAGAAGCTGCATCGAAAGGTTTAATAAAAAATCCGTCATTTGACGGGTACGGTAAAACTAGGTATATATTTATCATCGTTTAATTCTAGTGTTATAATTAATTTACAGATAAATAAAAAAATTTAATTTGTTTTGATTCCTGCACCAATATTTCACATCAAACAACTTGAATAACAAATCTAAAATCAAAGTTAGAAGTAAACAAATAACAAAGCTCTAGACTGCGGACACATTACTTTTCATTAATTCTGAAAAATATAAAGCGGTAAATATAAATGCGAAGTGAAGATTCCTGGGAAAAAATGCTTGGGATCTTTAAATAATGTTTTTCATTAGATCAATATATCCCTAATCTGCCATCTAGAAAGTTCAAAACAATGATTCCAATGTATTGTTTTTATTAAATTTCAAATCAAATGATCAAAATTTTTATTAGCGATATCAATTTTATACCGAATGCGAAATTCTCTTTTCTTTAAAAAACACACAAGTTACTCTTTGTCAAATTGATAATATTTTTACTCATAAACTATACATAAAATTTTATCTATTAGTATTTTTCATATAATCTAAACTTAATTATTCAGTATTCCGAAATTTATCTCTTTTTAAATTCACAATTGGATTATTAATATGCTTTCTGCAGCATTTCATAGAAGTAAGACGCTGTGATAAAATAAATATATATATTTTTTAATTATAGGGACATAAGAATGCATTTCAGAGCTAGATATGTTATTTATTTTTCCATTGAAAACGAAGAAAAAAAATTACACGATTTAAAATAATTTGAAGAAATAATTTTAAGTTTCTTAAATATCGATAAAAATAAGGAGGTTGTAAAATGTAAAATTAAAATAGATTTTTTTTCATTTTTCATTTCATTACATTTGTTTTCGGAAAAAAATGAAGAGAAGATTAAATATATAAATTAAAACACGACTTTATTTTCATTATTAGAGAGAAATAAAGACCTCGGGTGTTTCTTTAACTAAATGGAAATTTTTTAAACCGATACTGCCATATTGTAAATTAAAGTTTGCAAAATATCTAGAAAAGAAACCATTATAATAATTAATATGCTGAAAATGGAAAATTAAAGAACTTTGTATCGAAAACACAGAATTCAATCTTTTTTAAATCTAAGTTTTGCATGATTTTGTAACAATTTAAGATTTTTTTATTTCCATTCTATAATAACTTTTTAAACTAAAGAATTATATTTAAAACAGATTTTATTAGTATGAAATTAGATAAACAAAAAATTAGTCAAGCAATGTATATTTAGGTATAATAATTTATGATATCATGGAAATTTCACTATGTTTATTTTGACAAATTAATGTTTATTATATATATATATATATATATATATCCATTAATTGTATTACAATATATGAACCATTGAATTTAATAACTTATACCACATTGAACATGGAGGGAATAAATAACATAAATACAAATGGAATTTATAAAAGTCCTTCTGGCAATGCCGGGAGGAAGAGGTAGCTTTCACATACTTATTTATTTATTTTAAATTCAGTTATATAAATCAAATATACGAGGCTCAAAATAGTGGAACACGATTATGTAAGATTGAATACTAGTTTTTGTCAATACTGAATATTAATAGGAATTTTTAGAAATTAGTCATCTTTATTCAACCTGGTTTTTAAGGGATTTATAGAGTCCCCAAATTCCACGATATCCATTTTAAAGCAGCATGATGGATAAAAAAAAACAATGATCTTGATCGAAATCTTAATTCATGTGAACATGCACACTCACATCGAAATCGATTAATATATACGAGTGCTGTCACGGGCAAATTAACTTTAAAATCAAAATGTCACCCACATTAGAAATTGAAAATGCTATATCCCAGGAGTTTTTAAAGGTAAAGACAAAGCAAAAAATACTCTGGAAATCATTATTAAGATAAATAGTTTAGAAAGAACCTTTTTTCAATTTCTAAATTTTTGTTTATACATCATTATACATTTAAAAGATTTTTGACAAATTTGAATGGCCGCCATTTTGAAACAAGTTGGCCCGTGAACTCGGTCAAGACATTGGATGTACCAGGAACACACGGAGTTATATCGAAATCAGTTTATAAATATGCGTATTAATGCGTGACAAATTTCAGACCGTTTCAGAATGTCAATCTCACTGGAAATTGAAAGTGCTAAAACTCAGCCATTTTTCAAGATATAGATGAAACAAAAAATGCTTTGGAATCTTTGTATCAAGGTCAAAACACAAAAGAAAAATCTTTTTCAATTTCTTACTTTTTTGCACCTAATTTTAAAATTTAAAATAAAAGAAAAATATTCCGCCATTTTGAAACAAGACGGCGGTTGGAACTGGCTAACGAACTCGGTGCAGGCATCAATATGTCCTATCTACGCACCAAGTTTCATCCAAATACGCGTGTATAAATACCCGTGTTATCACGTGACGAAAACCAGATCATTTCAAAATGTGAGCAACACTAGAAATTAAAAATACTATAACTCAGACATTTTTTAAGATACAGACGAAACAAAAAATGCTTTGGATTCTTTATATCAAGGTCAAATGCATAAAAGAAAAATCTTTTTCAATTTCTCACTTTTTTGTACCTAATTTTAAATTTTAAAATTAAAAAAAAATTTAAATGGCCGCCATTTTGTTAAAAAATGGCGGATCGAACTGGTTCACGAACTCGGTCCAGGCTTTATTAAGTACTATGTACACATCAAATTACATCCAAATCGATTTATAAATAGGAGTGTTATTACGTGACAAAAATCATATTGAATCAAAATGTCAGCCATAAGAAAAATTCAATGTGCTATAACTCAATCATTTTTTAAGATATAGACAAAGTAAAAAGTGTTCTAGAATCGATGTTTTAGGATCTAACACATAAAATAAAAATATTTTTCACCTTTTAATTTTTTCGCATTAATTTTTAAATTTAATTTTTTTTAATTTTTTAAATAGCTGCCATTTTGAAACAAGATGGCGGATGATGCTGGCTAACGAGCTCGATCGAGATATTTGTATGTACTATGTACATACCAAGTTTCATTCAAATCGGTTCACAAATTCGTTAGTTATAGCATGACAAAAATCAGATCGTTTCAAAATGTCAGCCATAAGAAAAATTCAAAGTGCTATAACTCAATCATTTTTTAATATATAGACAAAGTAAAAAGTGTTCTGGATATGGTATTTTAAAATCTAACACATAAAATAAAAATATTTTTCAACTTCTAATTTTTATGCATTTAATTTTAAATTTTAAATTTTTTTAAAAATTTTAAATGGCCGCCATTTTGAAACAAGATTGAGGATGATGCTGGGCAACGAACTCGATCGAGATATTTGTATTTACTATGTACATACCAAGTTTTATTCAAATGGGTTCACAAATTCGTTAGTTATAGCATGACAAAAATCAGATCGTTTCAAAATGTCAGCCAAAAGAAAAATTCAAAGTGCTATAACTCATTCATTTTTTAAGATATAGACAAAATAAAAAGTGTTCTGGAATTGGTGTTTTAAGATCTAACACATAAAATAAAAATATGTTTCAGCATTTAATTTTTTTGCATTTAATTTTAAATTTTAATTTTTTTTTTAAATTTAAAATGGCCGCCATCTTGAAACAAGATGGCGGATGATGCTGGCCAACGAACTCGGTCGAGATATTTGTATGTACTATGTACATACCAATTTTCATTCAAATCGGTTCATAAATACGTTTGTTATCGCATGACAAAAATCAGATATATATATATATATATATATATATATATGGTTATATATATATATACTATATATATGTCAACATTTCAACGGAGGGCGGTTTTGGGGTCTGTGGGTCATGATCGGTGAAAATATACCAAAATTTTCCGGAAGTGCTTTCCTCCGGACGGCTGCAATAGGTAGCTTTTTACTTTTTGTAATGAAAGCTACCTAAAACTAAAGCAGAATTTTCGAGCCCCAAATACGTTGGAATACAAATAAAATGTGTGGTTTGATCTTCGTATTTGATATGAAAAAGCAAAATAATGCGAATTTGGGGCTACCAACATATAAAACCAAAATTAAATGAAGAAAAGACATCAAAATTAATAAATTGGATAGCAAAATAAAAAGAGAAAAATCTAAATTATTATCGTCAACATGATAGTAATAAATAAATAACTCAATTAAAAACGGAGTAATGAAACAGAAGAAATAAACCATACACTATAGTTTACCCTATTAAGATTTAAAACAAAATCAATTAATTTGACTATGCTAAGCTAAACTCAATATCTTAATATAAGATGATTTAAGATTTAAAAATAGATAATATATTTGCCCTATACCCTTAAATTAGTATTATAGGTCTCCAATTTATTAAAAGTTAGGTACAATTTAATCATTAAAATTAATTAAATTATATTAATAGAATTAATTGAGGTAACTATACAATTATCCATGTGGACATAATTTTTATTTTAAATAACGAATAAACAAATAATTAGTAGAATAATTAATAAAAATACAAATAAAAAGTCGAAATAAAAATCAGTTAATGACATTTTAAACACGTGTATCATATTTAATGTGATTGAATGTGACATTCACGATCATCCATTATTGGCACTTAATCTTATAGTTTGGCGATTGTTTTTTGATCGACGGGATAACTAAGTAGTACATAAAATAGTTTAATGCAATGTCGATAACAGTAGTAACACTTCTACAATTTCATGTGGTACACAAAAAGATAAATCTATTTTAGATGCCTAAAAAAATCAGTTGAGTCATTCAAATTATTCTAGGAAACTGGTATATCTAGAATGTTTTATGTAACGGCGACAATGAAAATTCCTGTAACAGTTAGAAATTTTTTTCTTGAATTTTGATTTACATTTTCACGGTAAATCGAAGAATTTTTAACGTTACTAAAAATATTTCAGGAAACTGGAATGCCTTAAGCATTTTACTTAACCGCAACCCGGTTTACATAAATATAAATGCACGCATTCATTTATAATGCGTCATATTAAGCGAATACAACGAATTCCAGCAACCAATCATTTATTAATGCCTGTTTACATTCCCATTGTCATGTGAGTGCATATATATTCAAACATATAGTTTTTCAATGACTAATAGTTAGATATTTCTTTTCATAACCGGGTCAATCCCAACCTGAATCCTGAAGGAATCAAAACTCAACATGAAATGAATCAGAACCGTGGTTCGGATCATGTTTGTTTAAAAAAAGTTACTCCAATCGAATTTCTAAATATGCTTAAAAATTTCAGCATATCATATTCAATCAGTTAATTACCTAAAATTTTGCAATTACATAGCGAAGGAAAAAGAAATAAAAACATTGAATTTTATATGTTTTTCATTTTTAAGGATGTCAAGCATCTAAACGGTCTGGTGAGAAAAATATTTTGCTGAAACTAATTTTGAAATGTTTCAAAATATAATTTATAGTGTATAATATCCGATTAATAAAACCAGGATATTAGTTTTTAAAATGTTATTAGTTCTCAAATATTTTAGGTAGCGTAACTAATATACTTTTTCCATTCGCAAAGTGCACTAAAATACGCATTCTGTAAAATATGCTGACAAAATAATAATTATTATTCATTTACAGGGACACTCAAAAAATTCCATTACACAATAATAAAGGAGGGAATAGTTTGCGACTATTTGAATAATGTTAAACGATTTCAAGTATCATAAAATTGATATACGCCGCGGAGACTTAATATTTAACGCATAATATGAAGTGCGTAGTTTTTACAGGGACACACAAAATATTTCAAACCATGTATTTTTATCTAAAATATTGTGTATTATCGATGACAGCTGATGGATGGTTGAAATGTTTTTCAATTATGATATGAGCTTTTAAATTTTACAAAATATCTGCAAATTATATGGTGTATACAGGGTGTATCAAAACTACTGGGCAAAACTTTAAGGGGTGATAGTACACATTATTACACACAATATTAAATGGGAAACTACGGGTCCCAAGCGTCTTCCGAAGGAGATAAGCGTCATCAAAGTTTAGGGTCCAAAATTTGAAATGATTATAAAAAACGGAAAAATTGGTCGATTCGCTTGCGGTTTTCACGAAAACTGTTTCTTAATGTCAGTATTCTCTTGAAAATAAATTATTATGATAAATTTGAAAAAATGCCGATAGAGGGCGCTTTAGACTTTGGAGTACCGAACAACTATTTTTTACCGTTATTTTTTGCATCTCATTAAATTTTTTTAGAAGTTTAGACATAAACTTAAATTTTGAGCTCAAAATCTGTGGTTAAGTAGCGCAAACAGAAATGTGTTCAATGAGAGTCGGTAGGCTCAAATTTCAACTGATTATAAAAAATAGAAAAATTGGTCAATTGATTTGCGGTTTTCACTAAAATTATTCTTTATGTCAGTATTGTCTTGAAAATAAATTATACAGATAAATTTCAAAAAATGTCGATAGAGGGCGCTTTAGACTTTGGATTAACGTACAGCTATTTTTTACCGTTATTTTTTGAATCTCATTAATTTTTTTTAGAAGCTTAGACATAAACTTAAATTTTGAGCTGAAAATCTGAATTGTTGAGAGTGGTTAAGTAGCGCAAACTGAACTGTGTTCAATGGGAGTGGGAAGGTTCAAATTTCAAATGATTATAAAAAACGAAAAAATTGGTCGATTCATTTGCGGTTTTCTCTAAAACCATTCTTTATGTTAGTATTTCCTTGAAAATAAATTTTAAAGATAAATTTCAAAAAATTCCATTAGAGGGCGCCTTAAACTTTAGAGTAACCAACAACTACTTTTAACCATTATTATTATTTGTTTAACCTAAATAAATGTTTAAAAAAATTAAAACTTAAATTATGAGCTCAAAATCTGAATCGTTGTGAGTAATTAAGTAGCGAAAAATTGAACTGTGTTCGTAAGGTGGACAGGGTAACATTTCAACTCCTGAATACAGTTCAGTTTGCAGTTCTTAACCCCTCCCATATGCTTCAGAATTTGAGCTCAAAATTTAAGTTTAAGCTTTTGCAAGCATTTAATTAGATACAAAAAATAACAGTTAAAAATTGTTGTTGGTTACTCTAAAGTTTAAGGTGCCTTAACGGAATCTTTTGAAATTTATCTTTAGAATTTATGTTCAAGGAAGTACTGACATAAAGAATGGTTTTAGAGAAAACCGCAAACGAATCGACCAATTTTTCAGTTTAGAATAATCATTTGAAATTTGAACCTTCCCACCCCCATTTAACACAGTTCAATTAGCTCTACTTAACCACTCTCAACGATTCAGATTTTCAGCAAAAAGTTTAAGTTTATGTCTAAGCTTCAAAAAAATTTAATGAGATACAAAAAATAACTGTAAAAAATAGTTGTATGTTACTCCAAAGTCTAAAGCGCCCTCTATCGACATTTTTTGAAATTTATGTTTATAATTTATTTTCAAGACAATACTGACATAAAGAATAGTTTTAGTGAAAACCGTAAATCAATTGACCAATTATTCTGTTTTTTATAATCATTTGAAATTTAAACCTACCACTCCCATTGAACACAGTTCAGTTTGCGCTACTTAACCACAGATTTTGAGCTCAAAATTTAAGTTTATGTCTAAACTTCTAAAAAAATTTAATGAGATGCAAAAAATAACGGTAAAAAATTGTTGTTCGTTACTCCAAAGTCTAAAGCACCCTCTATCGGCATTTTTTTGAAATTTATCTTTATAATTTATTTTCAAGACAATACTGACATAAAGAATAGTTTTCGTGAAAACCGCAAACGAATCGACTAATTTTTCCGTTTTTTATAATCATTTCAAATTTTGGACCCTAAACTTTGATGGCGCCTATCTCCTTCGGAAGACGTTTGGGACCCTTAGTTTCCCATTTAATACTATTGGTCTGGATGTGTACTATCAGCCCTTGAAGTTTTGCCCAGTATTTTAGGTACACCCTGTATAGATGTTATAGTTGATATACAGGGTTACACAAAAGAGCCTATAAAAGTTACTGAATAAGACAGTAATTAACTTAAAGGTGGTAGTTATGCATTTTTACGTAGAATTGCTTAAAGTTTACTTAGAAATGTTTGTAGAATATAGATAAAATGATATACAGGGTCACGCAAAGAATTAGCAACATGATCATCCATATGTGAAAATTTCTGGAAATGTGATTTAAGTAGCTTTAAGAATGTATTTGTTTGAAATAAATTTTAACTAAATACTGGCGTGTAGTAAAGATACTGGATAAATTACAGGGCTGAACAAAAGTATTGAAGTATTTTCCATCTATTAGAATAAAGTGCTACAAAAGAAATTTCAGGTATTTTCTTGCTAAACTAAATTTCCCCATTATATTATATATATATATCAACCGACGGATCAAATACAGGGCTCTTCAAAAGTATTTCACTACATACGTGGCTATGGACAGTAGCATCTTATTTCCCTAAATAAAAAAAAATTGTTAAAGATTTCAGTAAGCGTTGGAAAGTGTTTCATAATCTATGCTTAACGCATGATTTTTCTTACTTGTTTTTAACTAGGTGGATCTGCTCCCTACGAGCTACACTCGTCAACCCCTGTTGAAATATCATAAACTATAAAAACACGCTAACTTGATCGGCTTCAAAAAGATTGCGAAACTCTGAACTATGTATATATATATTAGTATTGATCTTCCTGTAAATGGGTTCTCATTTATCTCCCTTTGATTGGGGAATTTTAAGGTCGAATCAGCTGCTATTAAACATCTACTGCTATTTATATCTTTGATTATATAAGATTAGTTAGACTGTCTTTGCCTCCTGGTATTTCTTGAACCACGGTATAAGGAAAATATTTATGTAAAGCATTTTAATTCTATCGTTTAAATTTGATGAAATTTTCATTAAACTTCTCTTTCTCTTTTCAATATACACGTGAAAATACTTTTGTTGTTTGAATGGCAGTATTATTTTTCATCCGTCTTAAAACGCTATTACACGAGGAGTCAAAGTCACTTCAAATTCCAGACGTCTCAATGTTATCCTATGGCTTCAGGTGAGTCGCTCGGAGAGTGAGCGCTTCTTTTTTGTCGGATCGTCTTTGACGAATGAAACAAAGCGAGTCGCCAGTTACAACCAATCGCACACTTGGGAATCTGACGATGAAAAAAGCTTTTTTATGAACAGCCAATGTCTAGATTTGGGATTAGATTTATATTACAGAGGCAATTTTTATCACTTGAAATTTTTATTTGAAATTATTTTGGAATGCACAGCAATCGTAAAAAAGAAAAAAAAAAAATCATATCAAAATTGGAAGTAAATGTTTCGTCGAGATATGTTTTAAAATTTTAACTGCTTTGCAATATTACTGGTAATTAAAAATACTAGTAGATCGAACCCGGGCTTCCCGGGTTACATTGTAAAGATAAAAACCATTGTTTTAATTAAAAACTTTAATAAATTTTCTGTAATATGCGTTTTAGATTGCTAACTCCAAAAAATCATTTTAACCCTTAAACCCCTTGAAGGGGATGGGATAAAATTTATCCCACTTAATTTTAATTTCAAAACGCCACATTGACGCCAATAATTTGAAATAGCAATTTTATTTTTCTCAAATACGTGAAGAAACGCTTTTAAATATTTTGAAACAAATTTGTTTTTAAATTCTCGTGTGAATCAATCATTTCAGCATTTTAAGAATTGAAGTGCTTTTTCCCTCAAAGGGTTAAGTGTCTTGCGGATTTTTTCATTCATGTTTTGTTCATAAAGTAATACTGTGAAAAATATTGATATGAAGATTTGTATTTGATAGTTTACATATTTTTGTATTGTATTGTACTTTACAAATTTTTTTATCTCATAAAATTCAAAAATTAACATTAATCTCAATATTATCTTAAATCAATCTCTGAATTAAAATATTACATAGCGGAAAAACATGATTAGGCTAATGTGGTTAGGTTAAAGGGTTAAAAGAAAAATATTAATTATGGAATCAAATAAAGCTATGAAGTTTTTCAAAAGTCACATTTCCGTGCCAGAAGTTATTAGCAAAGATTTCGTTGCGGCAGCAGTTTTGTTTCTGGTCATTTCAGTGTTTCGAGAACGTAATTTAATTACATGTCTGTTAAATTTGTATTTATTTTATTTTATTATTTATAAACGAAATTTTAATTTTGCTATAGTATATTAGCCGGAAACAAATCCCGAACTCTTTATATTTTTCTAAGGACAAATAATCTATCGTAATCGAGTGTCACTTGGTAGAGATATATTTAAAAATAACTCGCACCTGATTTTTTTTTAAACCACAGCCAATCAATAAATTGAAATACAATTTTCGAACAAATTCAAAGCATTTTCAAAGTATTTTTTTTCTTATTTGGCACTGTAAAGTTTTAAGTTGTTTTATTACATGTTGAACTTGTAATTTTTAGTAATTTAATTTGCGTTTTAAACCATTCTTCTATTTCATTACTCATGCAATTTTAATTTTACAATGGGAAATTATCAGGAACAATATTTATAGATTTATGAGTAAATTGTGTATCATTACTTCTTAATGGAGATGCGTAATAGAGATTTAAAAAAATGCTTGAAAATATAAGCTCGTAATAAATGAGTCAAATGAGATACAGTCTTCAATCAAATTGCATTTGAAAGTAGATTTCTTTTCCTATATGACGAAATAAAAATTAAAAATGTGCGACGTTTAGAAGATAAAAAAATTGCAGTAACAAAAATTGCAAAAAATGATTTTATCCTGAAATGGGCACAGATGTCATTATATACGCACCACATTTGCACGTGCTTTTTTCTCTCACCAATTTGGCATTACACATCTGTGCCAAGGAGAAGATCTGTTTAATAAGTTTATAACAATTATTAGGAAAAGGAAATGGGGAAAATTAAAGATTTCAGTGCAACGTGCTGATTAAATGATGCAACTGCATGCATTTAATATGACAATAGGTTTTACACATTACTGTGAAAATTATAATTGCTGTTTTGTTGCCTATTAAGTTTATTATTTATAATTGTTTATTTATTGTTTCCTTTTTGATTAAATTCATATTTATTTACTGTTATTTTTCATTTTAATTCTTTAAATTATTTTATTATATACTATATCAATAATTATTTATATTAAGCTATCACTTATTTATTCTTATTTCCTTTTTTAAAAATTTTGAATCTTTTTCATTTTTTACGTTATTTTATTTTTATAATGGAGTAAAAAATTACGCGCTGTTATTGCATGCAATTTGTACTTTCATTCAAAAATAAAATTTTCGCCAAATTGGTAAGAGAAAAAAAGCACGTGCAAATGTGGTGCGTATATGACATCTGTGCCCTGAAATGTTGTCATTTGCAAAATAACATCAGTGCTACATACGGACACATTTGTTCGTTATGATATTGCTCATATGAAAAATCGGTACTACTTGATTATCCCGTCGACCATTTTCGCCAAATTAAAAAAAATGCCAAATTAATAGCCATGTTATGTATGTTGACATAATTTTTGTTTCAAATAACGGAAAAACAAATAAATTAGTAAAACATGAATAAAAATACAAATAAAAAGTAGTATTAAAACTTTGATGACATTATAAACATGTGTATCGTGTTTAATATCATCCAATATGACATTCACAATCATCCATTATTGGCATGTAAACTTATAACTTGGCGATAGTTTTTTGGTCGACGGGTTAACCAAGTAGTACCGAAAAATCTTACGCGCATACTAAAATGTTAAAGGCAAAGAAATGACTGCACGTACATCTTTTCGAAAAAGTTTGCTTCAAAGTTAACTCTATGACAAATTTAAAATTCGCTTTATAAATTAAAATACACAACACAAACTGAAAGAATAAACATTAAAATACACAAACAATTGCACTCCGTCACTTCAACGTGCAAAGAAGATGCCGTATTTTCCGTGAATCACGCAAACCTTGATTTTTAAAAATCATGCTAAACCAAATTTTCAGTTACATTTTAAACATTGGATATTAGCGAATTATGAAATCTCATTTCGTCATTTACATCGTTCTTTTTCTATTTCAAATCAATTTTCTATGTGAAAAATGTACTTTTTTTTCTTTTCTGAAAATATATTTGGAAAATAAAAATGGTTCTAAAAATAAAGTAAAAAATAAATAACATAAAAAAATATAATTATTCCAAAAAGAAAGAAAAAATTAAATAATTTTGGTAAAATGACAGGTAACAAAAAAGAACTTAAAAAATCGTCTGCTATAGCAAGTTTAACTGAAATTTATAAAAAATTACATGAAGCGAGTAATGTTATTTTAATATAATTATAATTGAATGTCTTAAACAATTGGGCAAAAATTTGGGGAACCGGACATTACTTTAAACCTGGAATTATTGCCAAGACCATCTTTGTTTGCATGTCTAACTCGGCGAAAAAAATTCAACCCGGAGGAAATAAAAAGAATCACATTGAATAGGTACTAAAACCTTTGACATCAGTCTTGCATTTTTTCTCTGAATAAAAATGATCTGCTTAAATTTACGTATTCTAAAGTAGCATTTTTTTTATTATAAACAAAAACTATAGTACTAAAAGTTTCCACAGACTTGTCATTGAAATTTTTCTTTTTTACGAAAACACGCGGTTGTGTTTGGGCTTAATGTAGCAGATTTCTCAGGGTTACATTTTTTGCACCACTCCCAGCCACCACACATAAGTCCTCTCTATTTCTTCTTTTTACTTTATGGCTATTTTTCCTTTACTTTGCACCATGGCCAACTATATCTATAAGGCCCATTTGAGATTAATTTATGAAATCTACCACCAGAAGACTCTGATACTTTGCCCAAGTTACTCTGACCAATCGTGCAAACTCTGAACCAAAACAATGACCATGTGCTTAGAACAGAAATCTGCTCATAAAATGCTAATTTGGGCAGGGTTTGTACCACGTGATCCAATGAAGTGGCTCAGAGTTTGAAGCTGAATCCAGCTTCACTTTTTCGGCGGTTTTTAGCGAAATGCGCAGGCCGTTATATCTAGTCGGTAATGATTTGCACAGAAATGGAGTACTCAAGTTGCCACTTCCAAAAAAATTAAATTAAAAACTACAAAAAATTAATATTTCAAAGACAAATTAAGATACTGTTTTCAAACAAATTGCATTTAAAAGTACATTTTTTTCCCTACACAATGGTGTAAAGATTGAAAATGTACGATGTCTAGGAGTTAAAAAAATTGCAGTAATGGAAATTGCAAAAGTGGAATTTCATCAGAAAGTGTTGCCATTCGAAGAATGACGTATGCGTTACGCACAGATACGTTTGGCCTTTATAATATAGATGACATAATTTCATTTTCTTACTGCTTTTAAAGGACATTAATGAATCTATTATTTGAAAGATTTCTATCACTTTTTGATACGCACGTGACGATACTTTTGTGGCTAGAAAGGATATATTTTTATTTCAGCAACCTTAGAATAGTTTATCATCATATAGATGGCATCAATAGTTTAACATTTAGAAATCTGAAATGTATCACGTAAATATATTTTTTAAACTTAAACTCTTTGAAAAAGTATTGTTTGACTATATTAAATATGACGCATTTATTAGTTCACAAAAAAACCCAGTATAAGAAGCGATGACAGCGTAAATTACTTTTTTTCGAATAGAGAGATTATATGAACAAAAATGGTGGACTCAAACATTATGGTCTTTATCATTAAATAAACAGTTTTGTTATTTTATCTTTTATAATCATCTAACAATACTGTGCTTTTATTAATAATATGCTGTGCGTAAAATAAAATTAATTAATTAATAAAGGAGCAATTTTTCAAGAACGATTGTTTTAGAATTTGAATTATTTGTAAAAATAAATGTAAAACTTTTATCAATGTGAACGGTTGTCGCCAAACGAATGTCAATATCAAATGTCACATTTAAATTGAATTTTATTTTTCAAAATAGACATATCTGCGCTTATATGGGAGAGTTCTGGATCTCTTTTGACAGCTAAGGGTTCTGTTATTCGATAATGGATAAGAATTTTTGAAAAAAAGTTATTATTTATTTATTTTTAAATCCTATCAGCATAAAATATAAACAAGCATAGGAAAATAGAAAAATCAGAATAGGTAAATAAAAAAAATATGTAAATACGATTAAAAACAAATTTATATACCTTTCGTATTTAAGACATTTGGGGGTTATATTACTAGTAGGTAAATAAAAAAGTACATGGTTTTGAATGCAGAAAAATAATTCACAAATGTGATTAAAAGTATGTAATCCAAGGCTATTTTTTTTTTAATATGCATGACTCGTACATAACTAGGGTAAATATTGAAATATTCTTTAGTTTACACCTTTTTTAAATTTCAATTTATCTTATATAAGAAAGTTACAAAAAACTCTGCTTGCATTTAGAATTATATGTATTAATTTTTAGCACTTTCCAGCAAAGTTGAAAAGATTTTATGCTTTCGATTTGCCTATCCGTCTGTCCATTTGCCCGCGCTCTAACTCTGGAAAATGTGGTCGAATTGCGCTGAAATTTTTGGAAGTTATTAACGTTTACCCTACCACGTATAATGTTTCAAGTAAAGCTTTTGAGCATTATTCGTTTTTTACAGGGACAGTCAAAGTGTTTCGCTACTTTACGGTCTATGGAAAAAAATCGTTTCAATTGAATTCTAAAAAAGTTACTGACAAACATACTAAATTTAGATAAATTTACGAAGTGCACTAAAATATGCGTTCTGTAAATTAAATGGTGAAAAGAATAGTTTTCATTTACATAGCCACACAAAGGAATTCGATTGCATAATGATAAAAAGGGAAATGGTTTGCGGCATATTTTTATTGTATCAAACCATTTCATGTGTATAAAATTGAAATACGTCTCTGATGTTTAATATAAGTTACTTCACAGATAATATGAAGTACATAGCATTTACAATGACACAGAAAATATTTCAAATAGTATATTTTATCCGAAGTTGTACTGAATAATAACAATGGTGTTTGATGCATGGATGAAGTACACTTTTAAATATGATAAGCGTTTTTAAATTTCACTAAGCTCATGCATATTATATGATGTGTATAAATACTACAGTCAATATGCAGGGCTATACAAAAGAGTCCGTAAAGTTGCTGAATGCGATCATAAATTACCTTAAAGTGGTTTTTAAATAAATAATGCATCTTTATGCTGAAATGCATTCATTTTACTAAAAATGTTTATAAAGTATAGATAATATTATATACAGGGCCTCACAAAGAATTGGATATATTTTCTCCTTGTATTTCCTGGATATGTGATTTCAGTGGTTTTAAGAGTATTTAGTTTGAATTAAGTTTTAGTTAAACACTACCGTGTAATACTAGGTAAAATACAGGACTGAACAAAAATATTCTAATGTGTTTCTATCTGTTAGTATAAATTGCTGAAAGAGAAATTTAAACATGTTAGGCGTTTTCTTGTTAAACTAAATTTCCCTATTATATAGTGTATATATTAACCGACATGTAAAAAAGGGGCTATTCATAATTATTGGAATACTTATTTGGCTAAAGGCATAAACACCTTATTTTCCTAAATAACGAATTTTGTTAAAGATTTCAGGAACAAATCGGAAAATGTTTCATAATCTATGCTTAATACATGATTTTATTACTTGTTTATTTTTAAAAAATGAATATAATTTGAATACTTAAAACTAAATTTATTTGGTAATGTGTTTTACTAAAACATTAAAGAACCAAAAGTATTCCACTTTTCATGTCTTAATACCAAATTATGTCTGACAAGTATTCACACAGCATTAACTTTTTATAGACATCTAAAGGTAGCTTAGCATCAGATTAATCCAAAAATCCAAATTTGTTCTGACGTAAAAGATTCGTTTCTTTCAAATATAAAAGTATATCCAAATAGATTTATTAAGAGACTTTCCTGAACAAATAAAATAGAAAATAATTTCAATAGCTATCGTCTAGACATAATTAATACTTCAAAAGTTTTTTCACCCAATTTTTAATTAAATCTTAAAAAAAAATACTTTATTTAAAGAAAACAATTAAAGTATGCCAATCCATGCAGGTAATATAGTTTATAAAGAGTAGTGAAAAATACTTTAACTTACACAGAAAATCTTGGAAAACGATTTAAATGATCTTGTTAATTGTAAAAAATATACTGTAAAAAAATCTGTGAAGTTATTTTGAACTTTCTAGAAAACAGGGATGCCTAGAATTTTTTATGTAACAGCAACAACAGAGGGGAAAAAAGCATGCAACAGATTTGCGTGCAATATGTTAAAAAAACCCTCTAATGTTATTAAGAATATTCTAGATCCTGAGATGTTTAGAATGTTTTATCTAGTTGCTACTATAATATTTTATGCAATAATCCCGGGGGGGGGGGAAGAGAGTTACAAATAAAACATTTGTAAGCATGCAAATTGTTGTAGTTTTATGAAAACTAATTTTGTAAATTTACACCTTTCTTCTTTGTAGTGTAACCTGTACATTTAGCAAGCTGAACGATTTAGTAAAAGTTTTCTATAGTTTATACAAAAACTAGTTTTTGTAGTGTTGCATCTTTTTAGTTTTATTTTATTTTATTTTTATTATTATTATTTGTGTGTGTGTGCGTAACTGATCCTAATGTAATAAGAAGAAGAAGCTGTCATAAAGTTGAAAACAGCGTTACAATCAGGAGAGAATTTTTTAGATATCTTACTACTTATGAAATTATAAGAATTTTAACTTTGTTGATTTCAATACTTAAATTGTCCCTAAAAAATGTGTATTTCCCTATACTTTAAATGGAAATTTTGCACAAATATAATAGTCTAAATAAGAGTAGTTAAAAAGGATATTCGGGGGATAGTAAATAAATTTCAAAGAAGAAAAGCATAATATTATCGGAAATGAGGAGTCTACTTTTATCTGACTTGATTAGCTTTTCAAATTCGTGTGAATACTTTATGCTTAATACCTGCTAAACTAAAGAAAAAAAAGAAAAACAAACATTTCATAACATTTCTGGTAAATGTGAAAATGCTGAGTTCGTACCCAATCGCTCCTATTATACTTTTCGTTTGGAGTTTCCAGAGCTTTTCTTCAAATCTTGGATGATCTTGCACAAATACAGATTAGGTTACATTAGAAAGACGTCCACAAAATGCACTCACCAATTGATCGTAACTTCCTTGTGTAGATAATCGGTAATTTAAATTTAACAATACTTAAAAAAAAAAAAAAAAAAAAAAAAAAAAAAAAAAAAACTTCATAAATAATGCCCGTTGCTCTCGAGTATACATACAGAAGCTAGCCTTAATCGGAGCTGTATTTTAAAGAGATTAATTGTCTGGATTTAGATTTAGACGCTTGAAACACCAATAATTAAATTACCCTCATTTATCTCTTAGCTTAGCATTTTAATTAAATTTCGTATACAGCATCGGTACATTTTATATCTGACATTAATTACTCAACCTTTTCTGTCCCAGCCAAATTCTATTCGTAAAATGAAAAAATATTGATTAACACCGCATTTTAGAAACGACTTTTGCATAAATTATATATTCCTTATCTTAAGCTTTCGTTATCAAAGAAAAATTGTATTCAAATATACCAGGTGCCATTTTCAAGTTTTGAATTAAATTTATATGTGCTGTTAGTGAGACCACTCTGCCGTAAAGGGTAAATCCCTATTTTAAGGTTGTGTACAGAAAAAAACTATAATTGTTCATAAATTTGTGAAATTTTGTGAAAGTGATAACAAAGGAATGGGAAATTGACTAAGCAAAATATTTGATTAAGCTCAATAATAATAATAATAATAATAATAATAATAATATAAAAAAATAAAATAAAAAGTAGTTCAACACTCCACCACCAGATGGCGATTTATAATATTTTATACTTTCGGCATTACGATACTTTATAAATTTTATTCACAAGCTATCCATAATCAAATGTTCCAATTTTAAAATTGTCAACAGACGAAATTATTTTCAGAATGCTATGAAATATTGTAGAGGGCATAATTAAGTAATGGGAATTTGTTTGAGCGAAAAATAATTAGGAAACCTATCTGGTATTGTACGATAGCATTTTCGGCAGTTAATCACAGCATATTCTATAAAATGCACGAACATGTCTTGAAATGTTGTTTTTATAGAATCAGGTTAAAATGTTAAATCAAATTTCTAATCAGTCGTAATGCTAAATATGTAATTTATTAAAAATCAATGTTTGGTGGCAAAATTTTGAGCACTTTTTTCTCTTTTGCTTAAACAAATTCCCACTCTTTTTATGTTTTTCACAAAACACAGTTTTGTCTGTAATCAACTTTAAAGCAGTGTCGTTTAATTATGCACACCATATGTTAATTAGGAAATTTCATTGACGTAAAAATGTCGTGTAAGTTATATAATTTATGCAACGTTTTATCGTTTTGGAAAAAAATGTGTTATTTATGGAAGTTCTAATCCAGAAATAGGAAAGAGTACCATATCCTGTTCCGACTGGCATGATTGGTAAAAAAATCGAAAATGACGAAAAAAAGCCATTTTAGCAAAATATTAGATTTCTGATGATGGCGGAAAAATATGATTTTTAAATAATTTGTAAACATATATTTATTTAATAAACGTTATATATGTAATGTTAAAACTGTTGTTAGCTTTCGTTTTTTCAAAACTAAAAACTAAAACAAAATCACTTCACCTTTTTCATTTACGTATAAAAAACATTTCATATTTATTTACTTAGAACAGATGTCACAAATAAAAAATTAAAAAGTTGACATGTTTCGGTTCATTCATAAGAAACGTATTCATAACACATAAAATCAGTAGAAAACTAAATGACACTGGATATATTTTATATCCAGGGTCATTTAGTTTTCTACTGATTTTATGTGTTATGAATACGGTTCTTATGAATGAACCGAAACATGTCAACTTTTTAATTTTTTATTTGTGACACCTGTTCTAAGTAAATAAATATGAAATGTTTTTTATACGTTATATATGTAACATGTTTAAAAAATGCTATGTCTATATAAATATATTTATGTATATACATTTTAGATCTGTCTCTATATATGTGTCAATATGTATAGAGATAAATACATAAATACATAAATACATAATATGTACATCTACACATAAATATTTTATGCTTATATGTTTTTATATTTTTATATATTTTACATATTTGATATGTTTGTGAAACTAAAACAAAGGCTATAATTTTTTCCAAAAAAATATGCTAAATGATTTTTTTTAACCCCCCAAGCGTCTTGCAAAAGGGTAAAATAGTAAAGTTGTTTTCTCAACATTTTGTTTTAAATGTTAAGAAAATATGATTTTTTTTAATATTATAAAAAACAAACTTTATTATGAAATGAATGTAATCCTCCAGAGTATGAATCATTCTTTGATGTATTGAAAATTCATTAAATCTATAGAATTATGGTATTTTAAATATTGTTTGTATTGCAGTGAAAACTGGAGCTTAGTATACGGAATATTACGTTCCAGACGCTTAGAGGGTTAATAAACTGCATTTTAGAAGTAAAAAAGTAAACCCAAAGGCAACCCCGATCGCAACCCCATCGATTCATTTAAGGCTAAAAATGTTCATCAAAGAAGACCAGAACAAGATATGGAACTCTTCCCAAACTAATACAGTAATTTAACAATAGGTATTCCAGTTAACTCCCTATCTCTAAATTTCAGAAATTAGGCTTTCCGAAGGGCTATAGTAAAATACGCATAAGAGCGATCAATTAATTAAATCTCATGTTGAGTGATCTAATAACAGAAAGTCCGCTGAAACTCAAGCACATTGAATGAATACAGTCTAAAGAGTTCGAATCTTTACATAATATTATACCACATGTCTGTAAAGTATGTTGACTATTTTAAGTGTACTAAATGTAAGACTGTCAGGTTTAGCATATTATTCATGCAGGCAAATGTATTGCCTGAACTGGGTTCTTAACATTAGTAAAACAGATAATTGCTTTAAAAATTCTGTAATTCTATAGATGTAAATTTACATAAATCTGAATGCTTTCTAAAATGTTATCTGTACACGGTTTAGAAAAATATGTAACTCTACAAAATTTGTTTTTGTAAAGCTACTCAAAATTGCATAAAATGCAAAACATATTGCACTTTATATCTGATATTATTTTTATTATTTAAGTAATACACTGGACTGAATCAGTGATTTAAAGCATGCACTGTTAAAAATTGCTGCAAAAGCACTGAAAAAAAGCAAGACTCTCTGTAAATTCGTACTAGTTCTCAGTTAAATGCATTCTATTGAGTTTCTCGGTCATCATTTTAGAAACATTTTTCTTATCTTACATCTTATTCTATGTAGGAATGTCTTTATTTAAAGATATTTTTATCTTTCTTAAGACTTGTAAGTCAAAATACACACTTATAAAATTCTTTTGCAATTTTATTAATAAAATTAAAAAGAAAATTTAGTTTAATGATTGTTTTTTTTATCTTAGAATAATGTAGAAAGGGAAAAATATTCTGATTAGGTTTATTGGGGTTTTTTCCCACTGAATGATAAAAGACATAATTTAATAAAACATTTTAATAAAAATTTTATTTTACTTAAGAAAGGTGTTATAATAAAAATAAATGACATTGACATATTTCGGATCCGTCAAATAAGATCCACAATCATAATAAAAATAAAAATAAAATTTCAAAATATTTCACGGTCGATACAAATGACACGCGACAATGAGATATAAACAACAAAAAGACACGCGCTTATGATTATGGATCTTATTTGACGGATCCGAAACATGTCAATGTCATTTATTTTCATTATAACACCTTTCTTAAGTAAAATAAAATCATTATTGAAATGTTTATATAAAAGGTGAATCTTTTAAAATCTGGTGATTTAAAAAATCTATTGGATTTAATAAACTTTTTATCATAGATAAAAGACATAATCTGTACTCAATAACAGTCGCACCTATTGCTCGGCTATAAGGTGCTCATTCACCGTCAAGCGTCTTGGGTTCAAACCCCTGGACGCTTAAGAATAAATTGTGTAAAAAGTAAAGGATACATCACTTCCAATTTACTTTTAAACTTGCAGAAAATTGAGTACTTCGCAAATTTTAATCACTTAACTAAATTATTATCATTAAAAGTAAATTTACAAAATTTTGTGTATTTTAATGATGTTAATTTACATAATCTATTCTACATTTACTTAATAATTTCTCTGTTATTTAACAGAATCTTGATTTTTCTAATCTCTGTAATTTTACATGACTTAAGATAATAGATTACCCATAGATTCTCTGTAATGTCACTGTATATTTTTTAACAATGTATGTTTTAACAGTAGAAGTATATGGTGGGTGAGCTTTTAAAATTTTGTTTAAATTTTTAACACAATAACGCAACAAATTATAAATTTTACTTTGATTTACTATTAAATATTTTACTGAATACAACTTTAGTGAATATCTGGAATTTGGCTTTCTGGAGCCTTACAGTACAAGATGTAGAATGTGACAGAACGGAATTCATTAAAGCTCATGTTCAGTGATCTAATCAATCAACACAAACTGAAGCATTGTAAGCATGCTGAGTGAGGGACTGTCAAATTTTGCACGCAATTTATGTAATGAAAGACACTTTATTGAGTTCCTAACTTTAGTGTACCGTATGACTGCATTATTAACGGATTCTGCGGTCCATAAATTTTCAGGAAATAAATTCTTTAACCTATAAAATATGAAATATATTGCAGAATTTCTATATGATATTTATTATAAAAGTTATCATAAAATCTTAAAAAAAATTCATAAGTAAAATCATATTTACTTCACTTCAGTACACTGTAAAATAAGTTTCTGTGAAATTATAGAGAATCTACAATTAATCGATTAGCTTAAGTCTTATGTAAGATTACAGAGATTAGAAAAACTGAGATTCTGTTAAATATCAGAGAAGTTATTCCGTAAATTTAGAATAGACTCTGTAATTTAACATTGTTAAAAATACTGAAGACTCTGCAAATTTACTTTCAATTATAATAATTTAGTTTAGTTTTTTAAATTAGTGAACCTCTCAATCTTCAATTTTTTTGAAAGGACTTAACTTTTCTCAGCAAATTTTAACCGCGATCTTAATACATGCTAAATATCGGGGTTTAACGGATGGTAGTATTTATTTCATAAAATTCAAAATTATCATTAATACTTAAAATGAAATAGCAACTCAAACACTTTTACCTACAAGCTTACAAGTGCTCAATGCGAACACCTTTCAATATTACATGGCATTCATCAAATCGATAGCTCAGTTCTTCCCAAACGTTGATTATCAAAGAAGCTCTGTTCAAATACTGAACCGATCTGACGCCATGTGATTTCTACCTCTGGGAGTTCATAAAGGATTGTGTGTATGTGCCTCCACTACGAGCTGACCGTTACAACTGTTGCAACAATATCCCCCAAAACACTAATCAACGTTTGGGAAGAAGTAAACTATCGATTTGATGGGCGCCATCCGATGAAAAGTGCTCACATTGAGCACCTGTAAGCTTGTAGGTAAAATTGTTTGATTTGCTCTTTCATATTATGTATTAATTAGAATTTTAAGTTTTATGTAATAATATTATCATGCATTAAAACTCCTATATGCATTTAGAAACACCCTGTACTTTAACGCAGTTTTTATCTAGCAGACCTGGGGTTTTAACCCGAGATCTCTTGACAGTGGAAAAATATCTTACTGCCTAAGCTATAGAAGCTATTGCTATTAAATACAAAGTATGTATTTAATTCAGCGGGGGAAAATTCGCATTAAAATTTTCCCTTTTCTAAATTAACCTAAGTAAAAAAAATCTTTAAACTATTTTTTTATTATCAATATTTCTAACAAAATTAAAAAAAAAGTATTAAAAGTGTGTATTTTGAATTTTAAAAATTTAATAAATATAAAAATATGATTAAACAATTCAAGAAAATCTCTACATGGAATTAAATATACGTAAAGGGAAATGAGTGTCAAATGATGACCGAGAAGTTCATTCACATGCATTTAACCGAGAATTAGTGTAAGTTTACAGAGAGTTTTGTTTTTTTCTGCCTTTTTGCAGAAAATTTTAACAGTTCAAAAGTACTTTTAATTTACTTCTATTGATTAAAAAAGACAGAATATAGTAACAGTTTTCTCCGCGTTATGCTTGTTCTGAAAAGCATAAAGAGTCCCAAAGTATTTTCTTCTATATGAATGGAAAATATGAATGGCAAAGCTGCCAAATTTTACTCTTTTTTTTCTTATCATTAAAAGAAAAAGAAAAAGAAAAAAATAAATAAATTATTGAATCACAGTTGAACAATGTGATCTTGTTGATGCACTACCTATCTGCGTGAGATTTTAACATCCAGTTTATAGGTTAATCGTGTCGAATGGGCGTTAGATTGTGATAATATATTTATATACATATACATGCTTTGGTTCTACAAATTCCATTTGTATTCATTTTATTTATTTATTTATTTTTTCCCCAAAGTTCAATTTGGTAATTTTTTTTAATTAAATTTAAATGGCTCATATATTGTAATGCAATTAATGGTTATATATATATATATATATAGATGCGGCTGGGAGCCACAGAGAAAAATATATATATTTAATTTAAGCATAATAAAAAATGTAACAAAGGAATAAGAAACTTCTTTGTACATGTAATATAATAAGATAAACGAGAAGAGTAAAAGAAAAGAAAGGGAGAAAAATAAAATTCCATTAGCTCCAAAAAGCTCTTAAAAAGCCAGGCGTAAAAGCTACTAGGATTTACCACAACAGTAAAAAATAAGACTCTTTTCAGAAACCATACATCTTAGTAATATCAAATTTAATATGCTGATAAAATAGCAAGTTAAAAAAAAAAAAAAAAAAAAAAAAAAAAAAAAGACAAAGCTCATGAAACGCACTTAGAGAGTTTAAGTTTAGGTGAGAAGTGTTGAAATCTCAGCTGTCGTCATGAGCGTTTTCCGATAACATATGGAAAATTTTATTGTTAAATTTTAATAGTAAGGAAAAGTCGTAAAATTGAGCATCTATGTTGTTAATGCATTCTGCGATCTATCGATTTTCAGAAAATATATTCTTTAAATTATAAAATATAAAATATGTTCCAGAATTTATGTATATTAATAATAAATTTACTATAAAAGGTTAACAAAAGACAATTCAAAGAAAGAATATGTTTGAAGGTAAAATCACATTTACTTTACTTCAGTAAGAGTACTTTTAAATCTTACTTTTAATTAAATTTATTTAATGCAAAAAAAAAAAAAAAAAAAAAAAAAAAAAAAAAATTAGAATTTAGTAGTGTTTTTTTTCCGCGCTATACTTCTTACAGAGTGCATATAGTTTCCAAAATTATCCGCTGTGTATGAACACAAAATGCTATTTACACAACATATAAGAATAAGCATCTTTTTGTGCACCTCCGTGATACATGGTGTATTAATTTCAATATGTATGAAAAAGTATAACATTATTAAAATACATTGCAAATGTTTTTTTTTAGTTCAAGAGCCGAGAGCACAAAATCCTATGTTCCACTCAGTTTTTAAATTTTTCATACTTTAGATTGTAGGACATACACAATGCTAAACCTGTAAGTCAATGGTTGACTCGTTGGTTGAACCGTTTGCCCGATTGAACCGTAGACAAAATTAATACCACTAGTGGCATTAATTTTTGGCTTATGCACCACTTCACTTCCGGAAGACATGGATCATTAGATTCCTCTATTACTACTCTTCCATGAAATAAAGGATCTTTTCTTATGCTCGATTACATAGGGTTTTGTACTGTCAGCCCTTGGACTATATGAACATAATGTAATAGAAAACTTTTGTAGGTTTATTAAAGGAAAGAACAAATGCTATATGAAAGGCTCACAATAATAGTGTATCAGGTCCATTTTGAAAAAACACGTGTTGTGATTAGCTGATGATGAGCTGTTATTGTTGTAGCTTGAAACTCGTCCTGTTTCATTTTAATTTTATGGTGATTTTACAAAGTTTTTTAGCTTATTTATCAATTTATCGCCAGTGATTACTGTGTTTTTCAATATAAAAAAGTCTGTAAACAGATGTTATGTATGAGAAAGTGTGTGAAGACAGACTTGGTTCACTCTTTAAGTGGTTAAAAGAGATTTTATGCATTTTCAAAATGAACTACTTACAGAGTGAATATAAACTCTTGGGAACAACTTTAATTGGTGTTAGTACATATGGAGACAAATAGTAATAAATAGGAAAGTAATGATCCCAATTTTCTTTCGAATTAGATAAGAGCTAATATAGTTTCGAATCCAATAATTCAAATGATTATAAAAGACGGAAATATGGATCGATTGTTCGTTTGCGGTTATCGCTAAAACTATTCTTTATGTCAGTATTTTCTTGAAAATAAATTTAGAAAAATGCCGAAAGAGGAAGCTTTAGACTTTGGAGTAACGAACGAATGTTTTTTACACTTTTTTTTGTATCTTATTTTTTTAAAAGCTTAAACTTAAATTTTGAGCTCAAAATCGGTATCGTTGGGAATAATTAAGTAACGCAAACTGAACTGCGTTCAGGAGTTGAAATTTGAACCTTCCGCCCTCTCACTATGAAATTCAAAAAAAAAATTGAAAACATTGAAAATTCGGTAGCGAAGTTAATAGTTTTAACATTTTAATTTAAATAAATATTTCTAATAATAAGGTCGAAATTTAATTATGGAAAGAATAAGAATCGTAACCTTTGAAATTGAATTGTGACAATAAAAATACATATTTATGCACATTATAACTTTCCTAATTTTACTTCAAAAATACTCATTGAAAAACTTTCTGTTTTTATTTGCTTTTACAGTTTACCGAGGGCTGATTAATTATAATGTGATAATTTGGTGTTATTATTAGAAATTTTAAAGCTTGTTATTATTTCTATAAATAGCGAAATTTAAGAATTGTATCATAATTTCACGTTATTTTAAATTTATTTATATAATACATACTTAGTATGGTTTGTGGCACAGTTAGTAAAGAATCATTGTTATTTTTACCTGACTGTATAAAATCCTTAACAAAATGAAGAGTGTTTTAGTTACAGAAATGTCTTTAAGTATTAAAATAACTAAAGTAAAGTATTACTCTAGTACTAATGTATTCTTTATTTACAGAAGTAAAAATAATAAGAATTTATAATGCAGTATACACCCTCAAATCAGCATCCCTAAAATCCATGAACGCCTGAAATCCGCACATCATTACAAATGAAAATATTTAAAATTTCAATTTTGACGTAAAAGTAAAATTATAGAATTATATTTTTATTTTTATGTCATTCTGAAGATATTTTAATATGCGATTACCAATAATATGACTGAATATTCGTTTTTTCCTGCAAGAAATATAAATGTATTCCTAAAAAAATGATATTGATTAGTGATATTACTGGACATCAGAATTATGTCGCCAAATATAAGATATCCTGGGGTAATAACGCCACGTTAAGGTTCTACCAAATTTCACGGCTTAGTTTTAGCTTGTATTTTTCAAACAAATATAGGATTTGATACAGCAACTCATTGACTATCTATATAAAAAATAAATTAGCAGATATGTATTCATAAAATATAATGGTGTGATTTCTTGACCGATGCTATTTGGCGTTATTACCCACCTATATGGGTAATAACGCCATGAAATCAAAACTATAAAATACGATGGAAAAATGGCATGTAGATTGCCCAATTGTAAAAATACAAATTCTAAAGCTCTAGAAATTGACAAAATGCATTCTAAGCTATTGAAAGGCATTCATTTTTTGTGAAAGTGTAAAAAAAGAAACATGTGGATGGGGGGGGGGGGGGGGGGAGGAGGCAAAAGAATATCAGATTCTAATTTACTTTTTCCTTAAAAAGGACCGTTTAAATAGAATTATTACAAACATTGCACAGTTTAAACTGTTTATTTGAATCAGTATTTATATTCCCATGTATGCATTATATGCGATAGAAAATATTCAATTTTTTGTGAAAGAAAAAGGAGTGAGAAGGAGCTTCAACAGATTATAACACCCTGTGCCTCTCTTTGCTTAAAAAGCCCCACTTAAATATAATTATAAGAAACATCGCATGGTTTTAACCATTTATAATGTAATATTTCAATCATGTGAAATTTTATAATAACTAGAGTTGTATGTAATAAATATTTTTGTTAATGCTATTATAATAGTCTTGTAAATAGTTTTTAACCCATAACTCCACACTAATGCGGATTGTCCAAACCTAAACTTAAATTGTCGGCGTTATATAAAACATGCTTTAATAAATTTTTAATTAATTAAGATTTTTGATGAAAAATATTATTCCAATGAGATATCTTATTAAATTTTATACATGATTCATGTGGTTATATATCATTATCTCCATATTAGCAAAAAAATTAACTTTTAACTGCTGTAAGTAATCTCACTGAACGCTCCCCCCCCCCCCCCAAATTTTCGAGTTTAATTGGTATTTTCCAGTTTAACTATAGCTACAACTGAAATTCTCTTTCGTTTGGAGTCCTCTTACTATTGTTAGAAATATTTGAATAGATTAAATTTAGTTAGAATTAATTTTGTACAAAAAGTTTAGTGCAGGAGCAGTATTTTTAATCATTTATTTAATCAGAATGATTTTTAATCATTCATCGCCTTTTAACATTTAACTAATGCTGCCAATCTCACAGACCTCTGTTTTTTTTTTTTTTTTTTTTTTTTTTTTTTTTTTTTTTTAAACTTTAACTTTAACTTGTAATTTTCAGTTTAACTACAAACACTACCAAAATTTTATTTCATTTGGAACTTTAGTACTATCACCATAGACTTTTAAATAGATGAATATTAAGTATCATAGTCTTGTATAAAAATTTTAGTACAAAAACATAATCGTATGGGTTATTTCTGCCTTTTATTCATTTTTCAATCTTGCGGACTCACAAACCGCTTCACTTTAGTTACGTTACAATTTCTATCACATCGGTTAAAGTTTAAATTTGTAATATTTTAAAGAACCGAACGCTGAGAAAGCGAACATTTAAAATTTAAAAATCAATTGAACAATCCGGTGGAAATTTAATAGAAACCTGATTTTGAAAATGTTCGAATTAGACTATCGAAAACATTTTGATATAGATTTATTTGTAAGAGTTTAAAATTATTTTTTACATTAGTATTAAAAAAAATAATAATAAAATACAGAGATTAGTTTTGAGTATTGGATCCCCCCCCCCAATTAATCTTACTATTTCAACAATGATAATAATGCTGTCCCATATTAATAAATAAACCAGTTCGGCTACTGTTGTTCAGCTACTGTTGGGAATCAACCATATAACGCCAAGGATTTGGCGTTATTACCCCAGTACTCTTATCGCGCTTTACATTTTAAACTACAAATGATCTCGAGAAGATATCCAAAATCTTTTACATCATTTTGAAAGTACATGAAACGCACTAAAAATTTATATAATAAACAAAGTATTTCCGGATAAAAAATATAGTTCAAAACTTATCTCGCAAATTTTAGATCAAGCATTAATTTTAGTTGCTTGTAAAGTAATAAGACCTACAAATGGAACAAATTACCTTTAAGCTGTTTTTTTGCGATTTATATGACTCAAAACCCTTCTGCGCAGAGTACATGGTTGTCATTTACCGGATTATTTCATAATTATGCAAAATATTAGCACTTGGCGTTATTACACCAGAACACCTTATTTGTGTATTAATCAAATCAGTTATTAATCAGTTCAAATCAGTTAGTTATTAAAACAGACTAAACGTAAAATAAAATTTTCGCGTTAATATGATACATTTAAGTAGAAACTTTTATTCAATAATTCAAGAAAAGTGTATCCCATTTGATTACGCATTTTAATTATTTACTTCACATTTACTTTTAATAATTTAAGCATCTTTGAATTTACCATACTTTTTATTATTTTAGTTAATTACTTTACGTATTTATTTTAATATTATACTATACTGCAGGTATTTATAACAGTTTCATTTGAAGGATTGCACTGTTAAAAATATCCGTGTAAAATTACGGGCAGAAGATGGCACCAGTGATTCCAATCATACCTTTAAAAAAATCCATGCCCATCATTTTGTTTAGTCCGTAAAACATGATTTAATGCTCATTAAAACGCAATAACACTTAGCACGTAGCACGTTAGATAATCATCACAGAGTTTCTTTTCGGTGGGTAAAAAAAAATGTTACAGTCACGTCATATGTGAAATTATTTTACGAAACACGACTAAAATGAATGGTTACACCCTAGCGGAGGAAAATGTATTGCGTCGTATTGTATTTATGAAAGTAGACTGTATGAATATGTGGATTGGCTTTAATTTTCTAAGTATCTAAGAGATAAATCGCTTACTTTGTGAATCAGACCGTTTTTCATCAATTATGGTTGTTTCCCGTGAAAATTGAAGACCAAGCTCTATTAAATTTACAATTCTATAGAAGAGTGCACATTCATATTGCGATTTAAAAAATGGAAACAAAGGAAGGACGACACATTTTGTGCGGAAAGTTGTGCGGATTTAAGGCAACATACTGGGTTAATAAACATATTTTTTCAGATAATAGGTAACAGATATGTATAAAAGGAGCCGGATTCTTATTTTTTTGCTTCTCGAAGGTAAACTATATGAGGATCCCAGAAGCCAAGGTGACAAAATTGTAAAGTGACAAAATTGTAGGTGACAAAATTGTAAAAAATGAACTAAGTGTAAAAACAACCTGGAAATATGCTTTTTATCTTTTCAGGTAAAGAAATACAAGTTATTTTTTTTAATTAAGTGCTGCTTTATAGAGATTAACCATTTTTACAGAATAATAATCAATACTGATTAATTATAAATTTACAGGTAAAAAAAGGATATACTGCGCATTAAAACACAATAACACTTAGCATATAACACGTTAGATAATCACCACAGAATCTCTTTTTGGTGGGTAAAAAAAAAAAAAAAAATGTTACGGTCGCGGTAATGTGACATTATTTTACGAAGCACGACTGAAATAAACGCTTATATCTTTGCGAAGGAAAATGTATTGTGTCGTAATGTATTTTTGAAAACTGATGGGCAAGAATAAGTGGATTGGTTTCTTAGCTTAAGTGGAGCGGGATTCTTATTTTTTACTTCTCGAAAGTAAACTATATGAGGATCACAGAAGCCAAGGCATATAAGTGACAAAATTGTTAAAAATGAACGAAGTGCACAGACAACCTGGAAATATGTTTTTTATCTTTTCAGGTACAAAAATACTAGTTAATTTCTAATTATGAGTTGCATTCTAGATATTAATCACTTTTACCAAATAATAATCAGTAATAATACCGAATAATGATTTTACTCTACATTTTTACATTTATTGAAATAAGAGTTCAAAGACCACAATAAACAAGCTGCAGTTTTCTATTTTAATTCAATCAATTATTATTTATGTTGCAATTTAACGTCAATTACCTTTAAACGCAAATTATTCCAAATCGAAATTTTGTTATTTATACTCCTTGGCTTCTGAGGTCGTCATATAAAATAAATTTTACTTACCGCAAAATAAAACAAAATATAATGTTGATGTATTTTACCAAATTCTTTCGTGAATGTAAAGGTAAAATAAAATCATTATAAACTTTCATACATAAATTTCATTAAAGAAAAACAATTTTTCAGATAGTTTCATCGCAAGGATTTGTTTATTTTTTTGATGATCGATTACTTATTCGCATAACAACATAAATCCCAAAAGAACATTTCTAAAGTAAATGATCTCACATTTAGTGAATTGAATAAGAATGATTTGAAGGCAGAAAAATAAAGCATTTGATAAAGAAAATTTTATTTCTATTTGTGACATTACATTTTGAGGAAAACATTTTGAAACAATTGCATTGATGGCAGCCAAACTTTTATCGCTTTAGTGTTGTAATATTTAAAGTGATTGTAAATGTAAAAATTATTTTTGGTTAAAATGCATAGACTTCAGTGAACGTGATATTATAAAGTAAAAAGAAATTATTAAACATACATTTTCTATTTGAAAGTTAATTATTTTTAATTCCGTTACGCTAAAATTTCTAAAATAATTTTCACATTAATCGAAAGACTACATATTCATATTATATAGCTGTCATTTTTTACACGTTTTCGTTACTGCTAATATATATATATATATATATATATATATATATATATATATATATATATATATATATATATATATATATATATATATATATATATACATAGATAGATAGATATAGATATAGAAATGTGTTTGTGTGTTACAGGCCAAATCCGATTTTAGGCCAAATTATATTGGCCTAGGCCAAACTACTTTATCCTAACGCCCATCGGATAAACTAGTTTTTCCTAGGCCAATCTAGTCTATCCTAAGGCCCATAAGACAAACTAGTTTGGTCTAACTCTTATAGGGTAAACTAGTTTAGCCTGCTGTTTATTGTCGTGATTTTGCTGAATTCAATGACCACCTCAGTGCAAACATCCTAGTTTGTCCTAGGCTGATCTAGTTTATCCTAGGCCAGTGTAATTTTACGTGTTTGTATCTAGCTCACAGGCGTCAAAGCTTGAGAAATAAAGGGCTCGCAGGTTCTGTATGTATGTATGTACGCATGCTTGTACGTATGTACGTAACGCGATAAGTATTGATAGAAATATCCGATTTCATTCAAACTTTTGATGTAGGTTACTCTGATAAGGTACTTTTTTTTATTAGTTTTGGGAATTCATTGGATAAGAATAAGACGGGGCGAACAGGAGGCTAATCCTCCACCGTTAAATTAGAGAAAGGAATTTTTCATGCACAATTATCAGTTTTCATTTAAAATTTTAGATGTAGGATCATTCTGACAAGGCGCCTCCGCGATTAGTTGTGGATATTTTTTGTTTAAATGTAAAAGAAAGGGCAGTGTAGGTAGTAAAAACGAGTTTCCGCATCTCCACAAGCCGATTAACAGTATAACGATTATCAGATTTTTTTTTCAAATTTAAGAAGGATTTACTGGCCATACTACAAAAAAATCACACACAAAAAATTTAGTTCAGTTCTATGCATAACATCAAACACTTTTTAATGGTAAAATAATAAAAATGACACAGACATCGCGATTATAGCGTCTTTTTCCGGCGGATTTTTTTCAAAATCAGGGAGGATCTGCTGACCATAGTCAAACACTTATACAAAAAATTTCATTCAATTCTAGGCATAACTTCATACACTTTTCTGTGGTACACTTTTAGTCGGTAGAATATTGAAAATGGCTCAAAAATTGTTATTGCAGCGCCTTCTTCTGGCGGAATATTTCAAGGAGAACCTGCTTGCCACAGCCAAAAACATTCACAAAAATTTGGTCCAATTCTATGTATATCTTCATACACTTTTTGATGATAGAATGGCGACATACGGACATACAAGCACACACATATAGACAAACGGACAGACAGACATTTTGCAAAAATATGTTTTCTGGAATCTCTGACCTCAAAAATGTGTAAATCCGTCGAAAACCGGAACTCGAAAAAAATTTCGATTACAATACTTTCTTCTATTGAAGATAGAAGAAAGTATTAAAACGAGAGGAAACATATCATCCACTATAGTTTACCCTAAAAGGATGTAGCACAAAATCATTTAATTTGACAAACTAATGTAAACTCAATATCTTAATATAAGATGAAATAAGGAATAAAATAGATAATTAATGTGGGCATTTTATACATTAGAAATAGTATTTTAGGTACTATCCAATTGTTAAAAGTTAGGTAATATAAGTAAATAATTGAAATTAATTCAATCGTATTAATAGATTTAATTTATATAACTATACAATTATCCATGCAAATGTGTTGATTAAACATCCAGCATAAAATGTATTACAATTTAGCAAATGCCTCTCTCCCCCCCCCCTCCCTCTCTGTTTTTTTTCTTCGATATTAGATAATTACATATCGTCAAATAAATGTCATTCCTTCCAATCAGGCATTTGTGAATAAATGTCATCTAATCTCGCTGACAAAATTTATCCCAGATACACTGAAATTTAATGAGTAACATGTTTATCGAAAGAACTACACTTAGTACGTAATGATAAATAGCTACATATAGTACGTAACGATTTTAAAGTTTATGCAGTTCCCCTTGTTTTCTGTACTGTAGTTTGTGGCGAAATAATATAAAACTGAAATAATGTTGGAATTACTCACATTGCAACTTATAAAAATTGCATTTTATTATGTTTTGAATCACGTTAACGTTGTAACAATAGAAAAAAATTCGAAGAACCTATAAATATGGACAACATACACTATCTACAATATAATACCTACAAATGGAATTAAAAGTATGCATTTATTTTCTACTGTGAATAATAATAAAAATAAATAAGTATTACATACTTTTGCGACATATACTACCATATACTATCATACTACGTTAACTACCATACAAATATAATTTAAAAATATATACATATAGTTTATGTCTTTAACTATCACAATATATCGCTATGAAACTAAATAAATCTAAAAAAATGACAATTATAAAGACTGTATTTACGCCGAAACATTTTACGAAAGTTAAAGTAAATAGAAAAGTAAACTTTTGCTTAAATTTTCAAAAAAAGAAACATTTTATGAAATCCTCGGGAAACAAACACTTTATTTGTATTTCCGATGATATGATATCGCTTCATATAATAATGTACAAATCCTGGAAGAAGATTTTAAAAATAAAAAACCATACATTTAAGATGATGTTAAAAAAAATGATTTGGAATGTAATGAGAGTTATCATTCGAGAAAGTGTAGTTCTATTTATCTGTAGATTTTGAGAGTGTTGCAGATCGAATTTTGTGTATGCAATGTAAGTAGTGTATGAAAATATAATATTGTTTGTTTGCAATATAATATAATTGTATGTAATATAGTATAGCCAGGTTTTGATTTACTTAGATTAATATGTTTAGTGTGAGATATCATACAAAAGAAGTAAACTTATTTAAATGCTTTTAGTATTATATTGTCTGTAATTTGTTTTCAAAATGCACGTTAGTAATGTAAATAAAATACTAGGGGCGATCAAATGAAAAGGTACGAAACTCTCTATCTACCAAACCGATTGAAATCTGAATATGCCCCTTTTGAATAAAGTAGTGAGACATCGAGAGATGCGATTGGAGTATCCGGTGTAGTTGTGAGCGTGCGTGGTTGCCCGTACATGAAGGGGGAGTAAAACAGTCAGCAAGTGAGTTCCGTCTAACTGACGCGGAAGTGCCTGTGAAGACATGGCCATCTCATTGCACAATCCGATGATTATGAAGCAGCAAGATGTCCGATCAAAGTTTGATGCAGCGAGAAATCTAATAGCATCTCGCTGATCTTTAATCATCGTATTTTGCATTGGGAAAGTCATGGTATCCTCACAGACACTGCCGTGTCAGTTGGACGGAACTCACTTGTTGCCTGCTTTACTCCCCCTTCATGCACGGGCAAACACGCATGCTCACAACTACACCGGATACTCCAATCGCATCTCTCGATGTCTTACTACTTTATTCCAAAGGAGCATATTCAGATTTCAATCGGTTTGATAGTTAGGGAGTTTCGTACCTTTTCATTTGATAGATCCTGGTAATTGTTAAATGTTTTCTCCTCATCATTTATGTCTGTGTAGTATAATTAATTGGATTTTACATCGAGTGTAAGAAGTATGTATTTATACTCCTCATCGCTATGCAGATTTCGGGTTGCAATTAAAATATTAACCCCTTACAATTTGATAATTTTTAAGTGTCGTTCAAGTCTTTTTCAAAAAATTGAATGTCTTTAAAAAATAACTCAGTTTATTCCATTAATTTAATTTAATAATTAAAATAATTAATAATTGTAGTTTTATTTTATGTAATTAAATTTAAATAATTTTTTCTCATAACTAGGAACTTAAACAATCCTGTACATTAATCAATTACCGGATGATAAAATTTGTAAAAGAATAAATAAAATTTGAAAATATGTATCAAGAAGAGTTAAAATCATTCTATTACCTAGCATCTAATTTTTTTGAAACCCCCTTTCACAAAAGAAATTCTAGTTATATGCGGAAAAGAATCTAAAAGTCTCTTGCACTTTCGCTCATCATCTTTCGTGCATTTGATTTGCTAATGAAAGCACCTGAAAGATAAACTTTAAAACACTGTAAAATAATCAGAAAATATAAAAGAAAATTGTTATGATCGTACTTTATTATTATTTTTTAATTATTTAAAAAATTCAAGTAGTAAATTGTTCAGATTATGATCGAGATCCCCTGATTACAGGATTTTCCTTTATATATTTTCAATGATTAGCAACGTAGAACGATTCATTATTATTAAAACGTTCCTTAAAAAATTATTTAACATAGAGTGGAAATTAATTTATTCAGCAGAATGTTTCTTAAAAAAAAATTCATAGTCAGGTTCATTTGATGATAGAACTTTCAACCGCATAATTCTGTGAATATACAACGTATAGTTATTTCCCTGAAAATTTGTCATGTCTGTCACACAGCTAAAAGTCGCTTATGCATGTTGGTCACGGTTATTTTCGAAAAGTTTGCTTCGCCCTATTCAACTGATGAGATATCTCCGATAAAATATGTCACATTTTCCGTTCTAAAATACTGGTACCCAAAAATCGTTGTATATGACAGACTTGACATGTTTTCATGGAATTATCCGTATATGCTTTATTATAGCACATTTCCTGAAAAAAAAATTAAATAGCAATGCAAGTCAAAGTGCTGAAGTAACATGTGACCAGAAAAAATTCTCATCGCATTTACATATGTATGTAGTGGATAAACATAGATATGTATAATGCAAAAGTACTTTATTTCTAATTACAAATTCTATTTCAACGTCACCCACTTTATTCCTTGAAACAAAGTGGAGAAAGCATGTTTTAAATCAACATGAATAAATAACGCATGTGTTTAGTTTTTGTGACATAATGTACGCATTATTCTAACTGAAGCCCTTATACTATAAAAACAGTACATATATTCATTAAAAATTTGGCTCAATACACAATGTCATATTAAATTTTTTAATCATCTTTTATTCTTTAAATAAATGTTACTTGAAAATACAAAAGGAACTGAGAAAATAAAAAAAAGACTTTTTCTTCGTGAATTTTGAAACGTCTTAAGTAACATTTTTTATCGTAACTTTCTAAAAATGTAGTGTTTTATGTAGATACATTTAAAATAAATTGGAGAAAAGATGCTGCTTAGTTTGAAAAAAAAAGTTCCTTTTTTATTCGGACTTCTTTTTTCCTACTTTCTCATTAATAATGGGGGAAAAAAAAACAAATAATCTCTATCGAAGAATTTAAAATTACAGAAAAAATCGTGTACTTCAATAATGATGAAAAAAAATTGATAATCGTTAAAAATAATCTTAAGTACCAAATGGTTATAAAAAATGTTACTTTATTGAAATTTTACTATTTCAAAAGAAGTGAACTTTGTTACTCTTTCTAACCGATTCTTTTTTATATGTGTATTTAACGAATCACTTCCTTTGTGCTGTGCTTCGAAATTACATGCTTACAAATGGTGGTTATCCACAAGTTTAATTAAAATGAAAAGGTAAGCATTCTTTAGAAATCGTTTTCATGTTGTTTTATGAAATGGTATTTCGAAATGGCTACTCAGTCTTATGTAATTACACTCTTTCATTGAATATAATTTGTTCATGAATCTAAAGACGGGGTTTGTAAAGGAGCTTTTATTCACTTCTTTATATGTTAGAATATAAAAAATTGCATATACATGTGTGCTAACAATGACAATAAGAAATTGTATTAACTTAAAAAAAAAAATTTAAAAAAATGTATTCAAGGCTATTTTTTAAGCTCAAGGGCGAAGTAATAAATCACCCGAATATTGTTTAATTGTAAAGTTACAACAATAATTAAGTAAGTGTGCATCAAAACATAATCTGAAAAATATGCCAACTGGTTGTGAAACTGCAACGAAAGAATATTTTAAACAATAAAACATTGACTATAAATAATAAAATTGATAAATAAAAGAAGATCATATATTTTTTCATTACGGTTTTAGCAAATAATGGTTTACTATTCTTAATTTAATTCATATCATACTTTTATAGAATATCTGATTTGGATTTCTATATAAATCTTGAATAGTCTAAATCAAGATCACCATATTGTAACAACAGACTCACCACTTCGGAGAAAGTCTGTAAAGAAAATATTCACGATAACTGACAACATATTTATAAAGAAATATTGCAACTATATATAATTATTATAAGTTATATATGTCTATTTGTATGTGGTTATGTGTGTAACTGCCAAAAGATTTTAAAGTTTTCAATAAACTAAGAGGAGAAAAAGGCTACAAAAAAAAAAAAAAAAAAAAAAAAAATACAAAAACACATTTTGTAGCAGAGACCAAGGCAAAAGGCTACGTACTCTTTGAAAAATTCAAGGATGTCACCGTCTTCAAGCTGCAATTTCATTCAGAAATTTTACAATAGTGAACATTAAAGGAATTTTTATCAGAAGTTTAAGCACACTGAGACTGCCAGTAACACCATATAACTGCTAAATGCAATTCGATTTACGGAATGTTTAACTATATCGTGTTACTGCATGATAAGCAATCATTTTCAATGCTTCTCTTGTGTTCATATCAAACAGAATTCAAGGAATTTCTGATGAGACTATTATTCTATATTATGCGTTGTTTACACTACTTTTATTCCATTATTTTCATTATTAGTCAGGTTAAATCTTTACACAGGGGCTTAGACTGCATATGTCCGGAAAAATGTGCTAAATTAGACAAATGCTGTTGAGCCCCAGTGGAAAAGTTAAGACCAAAAATTTCAGTTCAGCCTAGCAGACGTCAGTATTCATTTTCGAATAAATACGTAAAAACCGTTATTTTTCATGAAAAAAAATTATTTGTATTTATGTTACTATAAAACTATTTACAATCATTATCTTTGTAATTTACTATTGTTACATTAAATATATCGTGTATAAAAAGAAAGTACGGAGTATGACAAAGAAAGTGGTGGACTCAAATACTTTTTGTTTTTATGTTTAAATAAATGAGAGATTTATTATTGTTATTTTTTAATAAAGACTAAGATATTGAGAAAAGTAAATAACCCTAAATATATAATTTTCAATGAGATGATTTTCACACAATGTTTAAAATAAAAATTATTATATTGAAGAAAAAATTCCTTCTTGCAATTATTAAACTTTTGTCATAAAGAGAATTTGTGAGATCAGGAAATCATGCTGCTAGATTTTCTGACAATCACGATTGGTCATATTGTTCATTGTGAAACTGATTTTTTTAATTTTTGATCTCGGTATTCATAATTATTTCTATAAATTTTTTCTGATATTTTTGAAAAATATATTTAAATTTTTTAGAATGAAATTTCACTGCTGAATTTGCGGAAAGGATAAAAAATCTTGGAACAAACAATAAAAATATGAAAAATGGAAAACAATTCTGATATAAATAATAGCAACGAAAACGAATAATAATAAAAGCGAATAAAAATTAAATAAATGAATAAAATTAAGTTCTGGATTACAGTTAAGCCGAACTATCTCGGCTACGGATTACAATATCAATAATAAACTAAACTAAATACATAAATAAATAAATAAAAGACGTAACTCAGAAACACTACATTTCATGGGAGTATAAATAATCATTTGATTTTTTTAATGTAGGGTAAAACTATTGCTTTTAGCTACCCATGCAACTATAAAAGTGCAAATAAATTTTTAAAATGCTTTAAAATAAACACACAGAAGTAATAGGAAGCGTATTATTCTTATTTTTTAACACTCTCTCTACTGTCGTGGAAAATAACATCAGGGTTGGTCAATTTAACTCCACTTGAAAAAAAAAAAACGATATCTTGCCAGGCATTAAAAATAATGCTTTTGATGAGTTAATGAATGAAAATTTTGGGATTACGCAAAGCACACGGTTTTTTCAAAATTTCCGATACGAATGGAAAATTTTGGAATATAAATGGGGTCTAAATTGGCAACACCGGTTTGTAAGCATTAAGAATTCAGGGAGATTTTAGATATTTTATTACGAGAAATTTCATTAAGTGCTGTTCGCTTTATCTGAAGCTAGAATTTTTTTTTTTTTTTTTTTGGCCTTGCATAATGGAAAAAAAATATCTCTTTAAGAATATTCTGGTAAAAAATGTTTTTAAAAGTCTTTGAAGTGTATGAAACCAGAGACATATAGTGTAATTTAGCGATGTTCCGCATAACTACAATTGTGACTCTTACTCACGTATCACCTAAATCAGACAAATTAGTGGAATAATAATCAAAATGACTTAAGTTAATCTCATTTTGGTGAATAGATCAGGTGAATGGATCACGTGAATGTGTTATTGTACAGAGGTTTATAATACATAGCTATGACAGAAAAGATTATGCCTCAGCATTATTCAATGATGATGGAAAATGTTTAGCCATAGAAAAACTCATTTTCATAAGATTTTTTTTAATCATAACAAAAATATATAAGACATTATTTATTGACTTAAGGGGTGAAAGTAGTATTTTGCAAAAATAAAGAAAAATCAACAAAAATTACAAAAAAAAAAAAAAAACCTTTAGAAACGGTATAAACACATATTATAAATTTAATCAATTACCAAACTAGTTATTGTTAAAATATCAAATGATGTATTATATTAATTACGTAATTATTTGTAAGCTGGATAAATATACCATTTTATGTAGCATTTTATTTACTATTCCTCTTCATTTTTGCTCTCAGTGTATTCCATTTAAGTACTTGAACATGCCATTTTCCATACATTACTTTCAACTGTGAGACATATTCCATAAAAATCTCCAAAACCGAGTGTTTATTAAGATTTTGATACCTTTATAAGGAAAAATAAATATCATAAAATCATCTTATTTTTCGAAAGAATAAAATATTTTCAAGTTATTCACTATTTTATAACAATTCTTGTAAGTATGAAAGATTTTTGAAAATTTATTCTTTTATTCAAGATTTGAGTGATACTTTATAGGGTATTTTAGAGATAAAATATTGTTTATAACATACTTACTTCTAAATTAGCATGATATTTCCATTGAATATACTGTTATAGCACATAAATCTCATTTCACAAAAATGAGGATAAAGTACTTGAAATTTAGTTTTTGATTTTACAACCTTTTACTTTTAATAAAAGTTATAAATTCGTAAAATAAATAAATAAAAAAAAACCTTGTAAAGTTGTGAAAAATTTGAAAACTTCAGTTATGAATATAATATATATACATAATACATGTATATATATATATATATATATATATATATATATATATATATATTACTACACTAAAACATCTTATGGGAAATATTTGCGGCAAGTCAAATTAAAATGTTGTGGGAGAAAACAGTTACTAAAACTGACCTGTTTCTAAACAGTCAGAAACAGTAAATGTAAGGATATAAAGAAATATTTTTGAATTATTACTAATAATTTATATTATTCGAAGTAAGAAAGAAGTTTTGTCTTTAGAATAACCCTTTTATTGCATGTATTAAGATTTAATACATCAAAGTTAAGACTTAAAAAAAAATGTCAACAATGCAAATTTTTGTAGTTTCTTGTATTAGAGTTGTGTCAGAATATTTATTATTCTAAATATTCTATTATGTAAAATTTAAAGCAAAGTTTTATGTAATATAGTTCACACAATTCTACTGAGCTAAATTGATAAACAAATAATATTAGCTATGTGTTTTTAATGCAATGATTTGTGAAATAAAAATGACACTTTTTGTGCATCAAAATTCATATACAGGTACAAACAAAAAGTGAGATACCTATTTACAGATATACGGGAAAAAATTACACTGTAGACAGCATTTTTAAAAAATATATTTATCTATATTAACAAGAATTTTCCGGTGCTAAAAATTTTTCAAGTAAGGTAACATCCAGGAGTTATTAAATCTATCGTTCATCTTTTTACGTCTGATAAATTAAAAAAGTCTCTTATCCCTTCAAATGCACATTGTACTAGGTTTTATGTTTTACCTAAGGTCCATAAACCTGACATCCCTTTTAGACCCATTGTCTCCAGTATCGATACGGCTTCTTATAAACTTGCAAAATATCTAATTTCCATATTTTCTCCACTCTCAAGCAGCAATTTTTTTCACTGTTAAGAATTATTTTGAATTTGTTAAGAAACTTCACAGCTTTAAGCCATAAGGCCATATGATGGTTTCTTTTGCTGTTTCTTCATTATCTACTAATGTTCCTGTCGAAGAGACTTTAGATTGCCTGAATAAAAGGCTCTGTGAATTTCATTTTTCTTTTTTCGAAATCGAGTAGCACATTCTTCTCACACGTGCTTGCTTGTCTCAAAATACTTTTGTATTTAATGGGAATTTCTTTCGTATGACTGACGGTTTGGCTATGGGTAATCTATTTAGTCCTATTTTATGCGATTTGTACATGCACTATTTAAAATAAAATTGCTTGAAGTCTCCAAATTTCAGTTTTATGTTCGTTACGTAGATGAAATCTATGCTTTAGTTCAAGTGAATTCAGATATTATTCATATTCTCTCTGTCATAAATTCTATTGATTCTTGCATTCAATTTATATTTGAAGTTGAATCCAAAAATTGCCTTTCTTTCCTGGATGTCCTTGTTATTCGCAATGAAGATAATTTTCCGACTACTGTCTTTTGCAAACCTTAAGTTTGCGGCTTTTAAAACTTTTGTTTTCAAGGGTTCCAACTTTCTTCAACCAAAGGGTTCCAAATTTCTTCAACTCCTCAGCTACTCAGTGACGAACTTAATTATCTAAAAGTCATTGCTGGTGATCGTGGTTATTCCCCTAATATTATAGATTCAATTCATAGAAAATTGACAAAATCCACTCAATTTGAAAGAAAAAAATTAACTCGAACTCCAATACTATGGTTGTTTTGCCATTTTACCCAAAAATCAGTTAGCAAGTTGCTAAAATTTAAAAAAGGTTCGATTTCAATGTTATTTTTTCACCTGTTAATAAAATTGCTTTTTCAAATCTTAAGCACACCATTGATCGCTTAAATAACTGGGGTGTTTACGAAATTTCATGCCAATGTGGTCTTTCTTATATTGGTCAACTAAAGGTGCACTCAGATTTCGTTTAAAGGAGCATAAAAGGTATGTCAGCAATCAACAGCTTAAACGCTTTTCTATTGCTCAACATTGTTGATCTTCACAATAGAAGTTCAACTTTTTTTCTGCCACCATTATCCATAAATGTCCTTCTATTCTTCATCTTAATTTTTAAGAAGCGTACCACATCGTTAAAAATTCTCACTCGTTAGTCAATGACTTATCAAGTACTCCTTATTTACTAAGCATTTGGAAATCTTTAATTTAATGCTTTTCCCCTCCCTTTTTAGTTTTTGTTTTATTCGTACTCCGGTAGATGTCGCTACTTGTCCACCGAGTTGTTCAGGCTGCTTTCTTCTCATTGGTTGCTTTTCTTTACGCGGGATCGTTTCCGTAACGGGTATAAAAGCCTGCGTTTCTCAGTTTCTTTGTTCAGTTTTGCTTTTTCTAGCTCGCGGAATTTTGCAATAATGAAGAATTTCGATAGTAGATTCGAAGCAACTGCTTGCTACCGTTTCATACATTATTTTAGCATTTATAATCGTTGGATTTTTATCTTTAAACATTTCTGCACAAAGGCTTTGTTTGCTATTTTAACATTTGTATTAGTCTTGCTATTTTTATTATAATATCTACAACACTATCATGGGGGCAAATAAAAAGCAAATGGTTATTACGTGTAGAAAAATAGAAATATTTAATTATGGCATAAAATGTCCCCGGAATATATTATGAATTTGATAACCATGGAGTGAGCATAGTTTGGTAAGACTTCTAAGGTAATAGTCATAAAATGCAGCCGCGAATTTAAAAACAAATGGCAGTCGGCGTATAAAAGTGATATAAATGAAAAAGGCAATCCTATAAAAACCACTTTTGAGAAAATGTATTGCAGTTTTAGCAAAGGAATGCAAGAGGATGTAAATGAAAATACATTTGGTTTTCCTTTTTTTACGAATTTCATTGCATGTTTTTTGTGAATAATAATAAAAATAATTCTTATTTTCACACCTAAAAATTTACATAATAGATTCCGAAACATATGGTATTGAATCTAGTGAATGGATATTTAATTAATATGGTACTAATATAACCATGCTTGGATCATTTTATAAATCCATGCCATTACATGCGTGTAATACCATGCCTTTACATGCATGGGATGTAATCAAGCTACCCATATATTTACTATTTTAAATTAATATATATAAAAGCGTTTCTTGAAGAACGTAAAAAAGTAATGGATAATGTTAGTATGAAAATTAAATTTTTATAATTGAAAAAGTTCGTACTATTATGAAAGTTTGTGATTTTTCTTTCGACGAAGTTTCATTCATTTTTCTGCTCTCCTATGGATACGAGAAGTTTTGTACTTTAAAATTGTAATTCGCTTTTTTGGAATTGTTGTGCATTATTTTTTTTTTCTAGATGTATAAGAAATTTCTCACCTATGCACTAATCTATCTGTTTTTTGATGAAATGAATTTGCAAGTGTTTATCGAATTTACTAGAAAATTCACAGAAGAATGCCAAAGGGTTTTAAATACACAATGGTAACTGAAACTAGTCAGATGTGGCAAGCCCAAAACTTTCTCTTCTCTTAAGCATGTTAATACTTTATGAAAAATGCAGCATAGCAGCGCCACCAGTTAGATTGTTTAAACCAAAATCTAGTGAGCAACAACTTATATAAATTTATAACGGAATCAGAAGTTTGATGAAAATCTGTTCATTAGTTTTTGAGATAGAGGTATTGCAAAATCTTTAAATTATCCGCATAAGAGTGCCGCATGTTGAGTGATGCACATTAAAAACTAATCAGGATCTCTTTTTTTATCAGGTATTAATTGAATCTGAACTTTGATAAAAATCTATGCATTAATTCTTGAGATACAATTGTGGCAAAATCGTACAAAATGCAGAATGCCAGCGTCATCTGTAGAGCGACTTACACCAAAAACTAAACAGCAAAAACCTGTATTAGAAACTAATTGAATCTGAATATTTAAAAAATTACGAGCACTAGTTCTTCAGATAGAGCTGTTGCAATAATCGCGAATAATGCGCTATGGCAGTGCCATCTGTTGAGCGATTTGCACCAAAATGTAGTCAGCACCATATTTTATCAAGTACTATAAAATTAAATTAAGTATAAAATTTTATGGAACTCTATATACTAGTGCTTGAAATATGGCTATGTAGAAATTATAAATAATTCAGTATAGCAGCGTCAATTTTTTTATACACGAAAAGCTAATCAGAGTTAGTTTATATGAAGGTATCACAGAATTTACAGTTATGTGAAATTCGTGTATCGTTTCTTAGATACAGCTATTGCGATAATCATGAATAATGTACATTGTCAGCGTTACCTTTTTGAGCGACTTGCACCAAAACGTAATCAGCACCATGTAATGACAAATACTACTAACTAAATCTAAAGTTTTATGAAATATCATGCGCTAGTTTTTGAGGTACGGCAATTGTAAAATTTGTAAATGATGCAGCGTAGCAACACCATTCTTTAAGCGATATACACCAAAAACCAATCAAATCTAGTTTATATGAAGGTTTCACAGAATCTAAAATTTTGTGATATTCCATGCATTAGATCTTGAGATAGAGTGCTCACAATATTTTTGTGATATATAGACAGACTGACAGAGAAAAAGAGAGACAGACTCACATATAGGCATTTTTTAAAAACATGTTTTTCAAAATTTTTGACTTCTAATACGTGAAAATCTGTTGAAAGCCGGATTTCGAAACTTTTCACGAATCCAATACTTTCTTTTTGTAAAGATAGAAGAAATTGAAAATACAAGTAAATCTGAGCTATACAAATTGAATTTAATAATCAAAGAGATTTCTCGTCAGCGGAATTACAAATTATGTTATGTACTATGTTTATTTTCTTTTAACAGCTAATTGATTATACTAAATTTTTGTAGTTTAAGAAACATCTGTCTTGTAAGAAGACACCACAATAGTCACTGAAAAGGACCCGAATGATAATGTAAAGTCTATGTCGGAGTTATTTTGAAATATCTCGCTCTAATTTTAATATTTTTTCATGATTTGTTTTGCATAGTAAGGCTGATGAATAACCGAAAACGGGCTAGTTTTTACTTTTTCGTTTTATTTTATTTTTATTTTTTTAAGGATATTTTAATTTTACAACTGGTACAAACCGGTTCTAAAAGTTTTTTTTTTTTTTTTTTTTTTTTTTTTTTTTTTTTTTTTTAATCTAAAACCATAATCGAAAAAGTAAAACCTAGCCCAGTTTTAGAAAGTCCTCAGCTATTCTATGAAAAAAAAAAATAATGCAAAAATACTAAAATTTGAGCAAGATTTTTGAAAATAACACCCCCGTAGATTTAACATTACCATCCTGGTATTTTTCAGTGACTTGCTTGACGCCTTAAAGTGTGCTCACCATAATGTAATACAATTCTCTTTTAGCGGAGATCCACGTTTAAATTATTTTTAGTTTTAACAGTTTTTGTTAATTTATTTATATCATAATAGGTACTTATCCACTGCTACACCAAAATCATTAGTATTTAAGGGTGTATTCGAAAAAACGCTTTTCCACCTTCAACAGCTCGAAATTTTCCGATGCAATTTCAGACACCTTTTTAAAAGTAGAAACATGAAACTTGCTGAGGGGATTCTTGAATGGACGTATGAGGCGCCGTGTGAAAAATGCAGCATAGCAGCGCCACCAGTTAGATTGTTAGATTGTTTAAACCAAACAAGTTAGATTGTTTAAACCAAAATCTAGTGAGCAACAACTTATATAAATTTATAACGGAATCAGAAGTTTGATGAAAATCTGTTCATTAGTTTTTGAGATAGAGGTATTGCAAAATCTTTAAATTATCCGCATAAGAGTGCCTTATGTTGAGTGATGCACATTAAAAACTAATCAGGATCTCTTTTTTTATCAGGTATTAATCTCCCGTTAGGGAAAACTCTGAACGAAATACCGTTTTTGATTGCTTTTATTGCAATATTTTCTGCATTTATCAAAGAATCGACAATCACGGCACATTGTGTACTTTCCATATAAGAGATTTTGAATGTTTGGTGCATTTGAGAGCAAAAATGAATTCAAAAATAAATAGGAAAATAAGCAGTTTGAATCGAAATACACCCTTAAACCATTATCTTCAATATTATGTGTAGAAACATAATTAGTAACATAATAATTTATGATATTATAAATTCCCTTTCATTAATAATTTCGTAGCACAATGTTTAGATATTTTGAATATTTTCAAGTCAATTTCTTTCAAAATCGTCAGTTTTATATGTACCTTCTGCGAAATACATGTTTAGGTAGCCGGTGAGAGAAAAACACAATTGCATGATCATGAGGAAAATAGTTTTTTCTGCTTTAACTATTACTAGTATAGATATATAATCATGGAGCAAATTTATCTGGTTGCTAAATGGCCTCGTTTTCCTCATTGGAGAAATTTCGCTTTAGATATTACTTTTTTCATAATGTTTTTTCTGTTACTTTATTTATATAGTATACTTAATATTATTTCTAAGTAAATAATACTAATTCTATCGCAATTAGTGCATAGTTATACGCAATAATTTTATTATGTAAAATTTTACGAAAACCATTAACTTGTTCCTTTTAAACGTGTTGACATATTCACTGTTGGAATAAAACTTCTAATTGGTAAAAAGTGATTAAGCAAAAAAAAAAAAAAAAAAATATATATATATATATATATATATATATATATACAGGGCTGTTATAATTAAAGTTCGCCTATTCAGAAGGGTCTAGAGCCGGTTCTATGGCTCCAAACGAAACGAAATTTCACTAGTACGTAGTTGAAGAGATGCGCTCTGCGAAAATCGAAAAAAAAATGAGTCCAAATTTTTGTCACTAGGTGGCGCTGCGTCAATATTTAAGGTGATGTATGCAGATTCATTATATCAATATCAGTCAATACAGACGAAACACAGAAATTTAAAAGTTTCAACAAGCTTCGACGAACTGTGAATTGTTATAATTAAGTTCACCTAATCAGACAGATCTAGAGCTTGACCTATGACTCCAAACAATACAGAAAAATGAATATCATTTCATGTGATGTAATCTGCATCAACAAAAATAAAACATGTCGCTCGGCAATGAGGAAATAACGAAGAATAAGATTACGCAAGCTCAATGAATCCTCCGCCATTTTTAATAATGCATTCCATTCTAAGAATTGTGCTTTCTCCAATATTACGTAAATTGAGCGAATGTGAAGTCTAATACTGTCTTTCAGATCAGAAATTGTCTAACATCTGTCTTTAGATGCAGAATCTTTCAAAAATTTCCAGAAAATAAAAGAATCTGCAAATGTCGGCTTAAATATTGGCCCAGCGCCACCTACTGACAAAAATTTTAACTAATTTTTTTTTTCGATTATCGCAGAGCGCACCTCTTCAACTATGTACTAGTGAAATTCTGATTCGTTTAGAGCCATAGATCCGGCTCTAGAGCCTTCTGAATAGGCGAACTTTAATTATAACAACCCTGTATATATATATATATATATATATACAGAGAGAAAAGCTGAGCTGTATTGCCACTATTTAGAAGAAATATCGCGAAACCTTTTAAAATCAAAAATAAAATACAAAAATGAAAATAAATTAATAAGTAGCTCGAATCGGCAAAACTACAAATAAACAGTTTTCATTAAAAAAAAAATAATCATCAAAATCAGGCTGGTAGAATACTCTGGGCTGATGACTAAAAAAACAGCCTAGTCTTTTAAATGTATAGATGTTAATTTGAAAGTGTTTCACAACTTAACTCAATGCATTTTTTCAAACATTTTGTGCTTTGGGCAAATACAGTTCGTCACTAAAAGTTCTCTAAAAATATCAGCCAACAAAATGCGTAGAATATTTTATATATATTTTTTAATTTATCATTATTTAACTCTTTTTCACATAGGATAAATTTATCAAGCTTTCTAGGTCTTCATACTCATACAGTTATTTGAGCGTTTCAAAGCTAAAAAAAAAAAAAAAAAAAAAAAAATGAATCGATTTTGGGAAATAAATGTCGCATTTACCAAAATATGGAAGCTATGTATAATGTACGAAGTGTATTTTAACGAATTTTGTTTTTAAGAAAAATTTTTGAATGCAACAAAATGCTTTGTATTTTACACTTGAAGTTCAGATACTTCATTATAAAAATTTTTATACACTATTATTGCATTAGTATTTTAAAGAAAATTGTTGCATATATAAGTCATCACATTTAGATTCTATGATCATATGCATCGCATTTTATTTTATAATAACTGCACAGGTAATTCAGCACTTTTCAGTTTATGAAAAAAGGGTAAAACTTACAATGATATTCTAAATTATATTATCCGTGTATATTTAATAGCTTTTATCAACCATATCTTCTCTGACAATAAGAAAAAAAACGAGAATAATTACTTACTGATATTTGATGAATAACTGCGGATAAAATAAAGAATAGAAAAATGCATACACATAAAAAAGACTCAAAGTTCATGTTAAAATGAAAAATGAATGTAAAAAGAAAATTTTTTGACTAAAAAAATTCCCAGTAAACCTTACAAAACTTCTTGTGAAAAAAATGTTCTGGGATTATAAATAATTGCTAGTGTCAGAATTTTAGTCTCATGAACACATGGAAAGATTTATGCTGTGCCATTTTTTAGAACAAAAGTTTGAACAACACTTTGAAAAAATAACTTTTAATGATATATTAAGTTATCTTGAAATCCAAGAAATACTTAAATGTGTAATGGAGAGCAACAAGGTTTTTTTTATATAATGTTCGGATAAAATTCATTAACACGCTCCCTGCCGCTCACGCGAAAGCGCCTGATATGGCGCCAACGTTAAGGGACCACTCACGCGCCAGCGCGTGATGTGCGGTGATGACCAATAGCCAGTCACGCGCTGGCGCGGTAAAATCTTTCACTGATTCTTTGTTATAAAAAATAAATCGGCTTCTGGGAAAAACGCATTTCTACAGTGCGGCATTAACTATCATCACATCTTCATGTAAGCGGCAGCGAACGTGTTAATTATTGATTTGAATACATATTTTATACACTCGTGGTAAAAAATAAATGAGCGTGCATAAAAAAATCACAGAGTTTCAATACATTTGTATTTAAAAATAGGAACTTCCTCAAGATTTTTATTTTGAAATGCTTGAAATATTCTTTAAAATCAGAAAATCTTACTTGTGCGTAAAATACATTTCATTATAATTATAAAAAATGGTATGTAAACCGGAGGTAATGGTATGTAAACAGGAGATAGAAACAACAGCTGTTTTTATAGTGCATGTAAAGATAGACACAGTATAAAAAATAGCTAATGTTTATAAATTTTCTAAAGTATGATAAAATTATCTATGAAAATTTTTAACAACCTTTTTCTGAGTTTCCCACAATGACAGAAATGTTGTTTCCTGATACCTCTGGAACTAGCCCATTTTCAAGAATTAGATAAATATGTATGAAAAACAAAGTTTCATTTGTTGTCATGGATTTAAGGTCGATGCAGTCGAACGTTCTGGGAGTTCAATTGATATCACGACTCACGAAATGAACAAAAAAACCAGGATATCGTGTTAAAATACCACCTTGTGAAACATCGTGAGATAGCTAAAACAGTAAACTTATCAAACGAACGTGTATTCAGTATCTTGCATGAACATTTGGGGATGAAAAAGTTATCAGCAAGATGGGTGCCTCCATTGCTGACAGTGGATCAAATGCGGACGTGTGTAACCGTTTCAAATCAATATTTGGCATGTTCAAGTAAAATTTAAGTCGAATTTTTGTTGTATTTTATGTTGCGGTTGATGAAGTATGTATTCAATACTACACACCGTAAATGAAAGAATAGTGTAAACAATAGACTTCTTCTAATGAACGTTCTCCGATAAAGGTAAAAACTGTTCCATCGCCTGAAAAAGTTATGATCACAATGTTTTCTTGGCTGCAAAGGGTGTAATCCTCATTGATTATCTGAAAAAAGGAAAAAACAATCATTTGACAATATTATGCTGACTTATGTGACCGTTTTAATGTAAAATTGAATTAAAAGTCGCCCATTTGTCCAGGAAAAAAGTGCTTGTTTATCATGACAACGTGCTAGCACACTCGCTTGCAATCCTAGCATGTAAATTGGTTGAATCATCATCTACCCTGCTCTCTTTTTTTCTTTTTTCCATATTAAAAAAATGCCTTGATGGAAAGAGATTTTCTTCAAAATCTGATATCATTAATGCCACAAATGCCTATTTTGAGGAGGTCTATTTTTGCACTATTAAAGTTACATAATTATCAAACTGCCCTCGAATTTATCTGCTTCGTAAAATCGTGTTAAGGTTTTTGAAATCCAGGAAACGAAAGAAAATTTGCTGTCTCAAGAGCATCAATAAATTAAAAAATATGTTGGTTTCTGAGTTTGAAAGATGGAGAAAGCTTTTCAAAATCGTAACATGAATAACGTTAATATTATATTTATGATAATAACTATGTTACATTCCAATAAATTAATAAGTCTTTTTTTTTACAATCTACAGTACTGAACTTTCATCCGTACATGAAAATACACAGCATGTTCAATATTCGAGCTAAAAGGGGTGTATTTTTTAGGTTTTTTTTTTTCAATTTTGAAATTATTTGTGTTACTGTCAAAAGTATATGGGACTTTATAAACCTTTGTGTTTTGAGCTTAAAAAACAACAACTTGTAAAATCGTCGTTATTTTTTTGCTCTCACTAAAATTATTAATAGTTCAGAATTGTTTTGAAAATAGATTTCAACTTTTTTTTTATCTATTTATGTTTTAATATCCAAATTATGGGAAAAAATATAAAAAATCGAAAAGAAACAAAAAAGCGCGTCATTTATCACTTTTGAATGTTCCAGAGGTATATTTCCAATTTTTGTCGCATGCATATTTAATGAAAAGTAATGAAGAAAATAATAAAAAAAGCTACAGAAATAAATAACCGATTGATTGTTTAAATATATCTTTTACTCTTGTGAGAGTGATTCCTCAATCTCGTTTCGATTGAAATTATTGATGTAATAAGTAAATTACAAATATGAATACGCGGGCTATGTGTAATTCTGGTATGTAACATACTTTGATATTCTTGGTAGATATCCCAGAAAGTAAAATATGGAATTCATGTTCTCATCTCGAAAACACTACGATGTACATTTCCTATCACAAAGCTGTATTGTTATAGACGCCAATCAATTTACCATTAAATAACGCATTACAAGTAAAAACGTCATTATTATAAACAACCCAGAAATATAGTTTTTTATATGCGATCGCAACCTCAAGAAAATAGCTTTTAGACTTCTATAAAAACAGTTTCATAGAATCCCAGATCTATGTCTCGTTTTCCTATAAGCTCTTTTAAAATTTATTGGAATATCTGTAGATGTTAAATAGAAATGTCTGTAGAGCAGAAATTTCTATTAAACTTCTATAATTATATATTAAACTTCTAAAAAGCAGTTATTTATGTAGCTTTTAAACTAGCTTATTCTAAAATGGGCCATACATCTATAGGATTTTATAAAAAGAAATTGTAGAATTCTAAAAAATCATTTTTGTACAGGAAATTTAAATATGTACATTTAGTAGTTTCATTGATTCATTAATATATTTATTCAGTACAACTTAATTACATTCAGAAGAGTATTATACTACATGCAGAAATATTGTGTAAACTAGTTGGATGTGCCAATCCTAAAACTTTCTTCTATCTCATATGTACATTTTAACATTTAAAAAAAATAGTTACTCATTTTAATGCTTTAATAATTTTTATTCAATACCATACAAACTTTGATTTTCATCTTAAATTTCTGCTTCAGTCAATTAATCGGAGTAAAAACAAATTTCTGTCTCTGCACGAGCCGATGGACAATAGAATGATAGGCAGATTTTTTTTTTCAAATTCAGGGAAAATCTACTTTCCAAAAAATAATCATATACAAAAAAATTAGTTCAGTTCTAGGACTATCTTCATACACTTTTAGGTGGTGCAATATTGAAAATGGCATAAAATTCGCTATTGCCGCGCCCCTTTCCCGCGGATTTTTTTTCAAATGCAGGGAGGACCAACTAGCCATAGTCATACACTTACACAAAAAATTTGGTTCAATTCGATGCATAACTTCATATACATTTGGTTAGCACAATATTGAAAATGGCACAAAAATCGCGATTGCAGCGCCTCCTTCCGGCGGATGTTTTTCAAATTCAGGGAGCACCAACTAGCCATAGCCATACATTTACACAAAAAAATTGGTTGAATTCGATGGATAACTTCATATGCTTTTGGTTGGTACAATATTGAAAATGGCACAAAAATCGCGATTGCAGCGCCCCCTTCCTGCGGATTTTTTTTTCAAATTCAAGGGGGACCAACTAGTCATAACCATACAGTTACAGAAAAAAAAATTTAAATTCGATGAGTAACTTCATATACTTTTGATTTGTACAATATTGAAAATGGCACAAAGATCGCGATTGCAGCGCCCCCTTCCGGCAGAAGATTTCAAAACTGATGGAGGACGGACGTGCTTACCACAGCCAAAAACATTCACAAAAAATTTGGTTCAATTCTATGCATAACTTCATACACTTTTCGATGGTAGAATGGCGACATACGGAACACACAAACACACACATCGCTAGACAGACATTTTGTAAAAACATGCTTTTTGGAATCTCTGATTTCTAAAACGTGTAAATCCGTCGAAAACCGGAAGTCGAAAAAATTTCGATTACAATGCTTTCTTCTATTGAAGATAGAAGAAAGTAAAAATGCAGGTATAAAAATAACATTATCACATGTAAGCAAAATACGATGTATTTTAACAAGAAATGAAATTGAATGCCACCAATGTCACCACTTTTAACACAAATGCATTTTCCATTTCTCATACGTCCCCATAATTGACACATATGCATTCATTTATAGAATTTCTTTTAAAAATAAATTGTACCAGGTTTACGTATACTAGTTTTATTAATAACTAGCTGACCCGCCCGGCGTTGCCGTATTAACAATATTAAACGAACTTGAAATTTATATGATTTTATCCTTAACTCGAAACATGCAGAAATGCATTGTCTGAAATACGTGGCCACTGACTGTCCGAAAAATCGGTTTAAAAAACAACTAATGTTGAGCTCTAAAAATACTAAAAATGAGCGATGAGAAACGCGGAAGGGAATATGTATCAAACGACTGCGTGATTTTCGTGTTAAAGGTTGATATTTACCAAAAATAACACAAAATTTATATGATTTTATCATTAACTCGAAACATGCAGAAATACATTGTCTGAAATACGTGGCCACTGACTGTCCGAAAAATCGGTTTAAAAAACAACTAATGTTGAGCTCTAAAAATACTAAAAATGAGCGATGAGAAACGCGGAAGGGAATATGTATCCAACGACTGCGTGATTTTCGTGTTAAAGGTTGATATTTACCAAAAATAACTGTTAAGACACGTAACTAATTATTTATTTTTTTTCACATAGAAATCCCAAGTGTAATATTTTGAATTTCAAACTAATTATATCACTCTTAAATCCGACTATACCATGAACGAAATCGATACCCGCTAGTAGCTAAAAGGTTGGTATATAGTGTTATAATTTCAGAGCCATTTAACAAGAGTAAGTGTTATTTTTAATCAAATCATGCGTAATGTTCACTCTGTGGATAAATTCCTAACCGTAAACTTTTGTACCGTAACCATAACCTGCCTGTAATCTAACTTCGACTTAACAGTACCTTACCGTAAATTAAATATAACATAAATGTAACCTAGCCTTCACTTTATTGTAGCATATCCTTATTCTAACCATAACATAAATGCAATTTAACTTTAACCTAACTTTAATTTAACCGTGACCTAACTACAACCTAACAGGAAATTAAATATAATCAAAGACTTACCGTAATGTAATTGCAACCTAAATTTTACCAAACCACACGTTGGTTTCATGTCCATGGAAATTATTTTGTCTTGTTCGGATACAGTTATGGTTCACTGTTAAAACTAATGGTGACACATTGCACCTTTTAGGGGTGAAAGGCTTGTCTCACTGGTGACACCCCTAGAGAAGCTAAAATGGCACCCTTAACTAGGGTGAAAGGATAGCACCCCTAATCCAGGGTGTATCAGGGGGTGAAAGGATGGCACCTCAGGGGAGAATAATGACACCCCTTATCCAGAGTGTCCAAGAGGGTGAAACAATGGCATCTCGGGGAGAATAATGACACCCCTTATACAGGGTGCCCCAGGGGGTGAAAGGATGGCATCTCAGGGGGAGAATAATGGCATCCCTTATCCAAGGTGCCCCAAGGGGTGAAAGGATGGCACTTTAGGGGAGAATAAGGACACCCCTTATCCAGAGTGCCCAAGAGGGTGAAACAATGGCATCTCGGGGAGAATAATGACACCCCTTATACAGGGTGCCCCAGGGGGTGAAAGGATGGCATCTCAGGGGGAGAATAATGGCATCCCTTATCCAAGGTACCCCAAGGGGTGAAAGGATGGCACTTTAGAGGAGAATAAGGACACCTCTTATCCAGAGTGCCCAAGAGGGTGAAATGATGGCATCTCAGGGTAGAATAATGGCACCCTTTATCCAGGATGCCCCAGGGGGTGAAAGGATCGCACATCTAATTCAGAATGCCCTGTGGCACCCTACAAGTAAAATCATTCACAATCTATGGTCCACAGTGGCACCCTCTCCCCGCTTGTCTAGAAATTGTAATGGATTGAATCATGAAACACAAAGTGTTCATCTCTTTTTAAATTGAATTCTGCCGAGAAAATTATCAGGATCAGTCTGAGTTTTTTTTTCTTTTTGATTGATGGAATATATTTTTAAACTCATTAACTGGTGTCCAAAGAAAATTGTAGCATATTTTTGTAACTATAAGAAGTATAATATGAAATAGTTATAGAAAGGCAAAGAAATCAAATTGAACTTTCATTTACGTGGAGAGTATTTTAAGAAAAATTCAAAATTTTATTTTTTATACAGTTCCTGCATTTCAAAATCTCTAATCACAAGTCATCACTGTCGCACTTTTAGTCATACCCAAAAGGTTTTGTTTGAATAAATCGAAAAATTCACACAACCACTAGACATACTTTCTACCTCCAAAAATCATAGAGGTATATTCATATATTGTGACTTTGTCATGAAATTTGAAGACTGATTTTCGATTTCATGTTTTGAATTTCTTGGTAAAATGAAATAAATCATTATTTTTGACTGTCTATAACATATTTTCGGATCAAACTTTCAGGATATGATTAAGAATGGGACAGTAACTATTTTTGCGATTGTGCATTTTTAGATACAGGAACAGTATAAAAATTTCATGTTTTTTTGTCCCCAAAATAAGAAAAAGTACAATTTGAATTATCTACCTACATATGAATATTTTTATAATTTCTCTTATAGTTTTAAAAATAATCTGTTACCATCTTTTTTTTTAAAAACAGTATATTGCTTGACATGTATTTTCATTAATTATATACAGTGCAACTGAAAAATATGGGTGCACAGAAAAATGCTATATCCTGTAAAATAATAAAACAAAAATATAAGAAATAACAATATTTTAACAAATTGCTCACTGACTTGACATTTACTTTAACAAGTTTGAAAACGAAGGATCACAGAATTGAAAGTTCGCTGCAGATAATACTGATTTAAATCATTCTATGCCTTAATAATTTCGTATCACATACAATGTAAACTGGAGATTTTCTTGTTCTAATTTTTCTACAGAAGTTGGTTAAGATCCAATTGTTTGAAGGCAGTTAAATATCAATGTTGTTAAATATCAATGTTCCACTATGGGAAGTCTTCCCAAAACCATTAATCTTTTCAGAAAAAGTGCGATGAGTTATTTTTTCTTTTTGTATTGAATATATCAGTTGCTGATCATTTTGGCGGTTGTGCACTTTTCTGACGGTTAAGCTTTTTATATAATAATAGAAAAAAATGCTACAAAATTTTAAAATAAGCATTTCTCAGATTTAGTAGAGAAATATCAATGTCAAACAACGCACCCATACTTTTGAACCACCCTGTATCTAATAAAAAATATAAAACACAAATTAGAGATGAATATGTAATAAATGCTGCAACTTTTAAATTAGTAAAAATATTTCATATCTTTAAAAAATTTCCAGAAAGTTCTCCATCAAGCTATGAAATGAACTATAGAAAATAAGATAATTTTATAGTTGTGGTAAAAATCACAGATGAAATTGAGCCAAAAAACCATTCTTGCATTATATGTAGTACTTACCTTTATACTGAACTTATGCAAATCCATATTTTATTGCATATATCCACACAGAGTGCAATTAAGAACTGTATGTAAGGTGGTAAAATAGTGCTTACAACTTTTTTTTCTATGTGCCAACTGCATTTCATATATTTTTTTTATTTCTTTGCACAATCATGTTAAAAATAATAATATTGCATTGCATTTTTAATTTTTATGTATTGAAGGCAAGTGGGGAGGAGACTTTATATATTAAACACTTTATCATACTAAAACAAAATAAAAACTGGCTTTCCATAAGTATGAAACCTGATTAAACTACAATATTTAAATTCTGGAAAAACTTATTCTTTTTATAAAACTAATATGCATACAAAACAGATAATCAAGCAAATATGTCCACAGAAAGTAAATATAAACTTTTAGATAAAACTAGCGATAAGCCAAATTGAAAAAAAAATACTGAGACCAACATCAGAAAATAAAAAGTTAGCAAATAAATGAATCTTTGGTTACCAATTAAGGTGCGGTATTTAAAACATTCCCAAATCACACATAAGTTTTTTTTTGTGTGTTTGTTTGAAGGAAGCAGAAAAAAAAAACTTCAAAAATATTCTTGATACAGTTTCTTATTTTAGGAACATAAAGAATGAAGAAATATCTCATAATAAAAGATAATCTTGTTTATAGGGACGTAATCCCAAAGTCCAGTTTTATCAGTCATTGGTTAAAATGAAGTTAACTTAGAGGTTATTGACAGGTGCAAAAGAGTCTTAAGCAGGTGCTGCTGTCATGGTGCAGGTTGTATGTGGGGGGGGGGGGGGGTACGCGAAAATACAAGTGAAAGCGTTTGTTAAACAAAAATAAAAGTAAAATAAAGCTGGGCATCAAGTTTTGTCGACTAGGAATTATTTTTGTATAATTTAGTTGCATTTGACGACTAACGACCTGCTGATTTCTAACCCAGTGTCCACATCAAGACACTTTCTCTCAATTTATGTTTTGACTTATTGAATCTGAAATTTTAATCTACAGAGTAAATATAATGAAATGAATAAAACAATGAATAAAAAAATACTTTTACTTCAAATAATATTTTTATTGTAAACACAAGAATGTACTAAATATTATTAAACAAAGACTTTACACTGCGTGGAACTGATGCCACTGAGAAATTTTTGAACACATAAGTATCTAAAAATGATAAAAAATTAAGTTGGTTTTTGCTATAGCCAACGTCAAAAAGCCAAAATAATGTATACCACAAAGTAACTGCAGTTATAAAATTTTCAGTTTTTGTAATAAACTGTTTGTCTAAAAATAATTCATAATATGAGGAATTTAACACATTGCTTGAGTTGCGGTGGACAATCACAGGTTGAAGAACAGAAATTTCTGCACCTTCTTCATGATAAAGAGTCGGAAATTTTTCTCGCATCAAGCATGGTAATGTAAGTACTGTAAATGCAAGCTCACTATCTGAAATAATAATAACACTATAAGGAAAACGCACAAGACAGTCCATTTAAAATATATCATCAAAGCACAGCAAAAAAAAGGTAGATGAACAAAAAAGAAAATTTAAAAAAAGAACAGATTTATTGTGTTTGCAGTGCTAAAAATTTAAATTCATGACTTTTTAACTCACAAGGCTATCAAAGCCTGACAGCTAATGTGCCCGCAAGTTCTGTATGTAACGCGATAACTCTTGATATAAATATCAGATTTGCTTCAAATTTTATATGTAGGTTCATTCTGATAAGGTTAGCTGGTTAGCTTTGGAGGTTCAATGGTTAGATATGAAGGGGGGTGGTAGCTAATCCCCTGCCCACTAACTTACAGTTGATTTCTTTTATTTTTGAAAAGGCATTATTCTTTGAAGTAAGAGTGTAATATACAGCTGTATATATAGCCTGTGAGTTCAATGCCATCAATTTAACTGGACACTTTTCTCTTTATTGCCTATTTTCAGACACCACGAGAAAATTGCATGGCCAACTGATGCGTGTCATACATATATTCTTTTTCTGTATTATCATTAAGAGTTACAAACTATTTACATTATTAACCATCTTTACAAAGCATATTTTGCAACAAGCTGTTTATTCCAGATTAGTTACGAATTTCCCTAACATGTCTAGGTTTTCCTTAGCAATAATAATAAAAATTCTAGGTATCGAGATTTTGTAACGTTATACACATTTTTTTTAAATTCTGAATTTGAGAGTGTAACTTTCACGACCCATTTTGAGGCATAAACTACTGATTTGTTATTTAATTTTTTGCCAAATTAACAAATTGTTGAATATTTTGCATGCTATACAGTTTGCAAATACACTTTTAACATCAGATTCTATCCATTTTGTCAAATCAGTGTGAAATTCTTTATCACATCAGTCACAGTTAATACAGATTGCTTTGACATTTTAATACTAATAATAAGTATTCAATAAATTAAGCTAATAAATGTTCAGTTTATAAACAAAGATAAGTAAGCAGACCTAATCAATCGAACACCATTCAGTGGAAAGTTTCCGTGAAGCTGAAACTGAAAATCTCTGTTACAAAGAAGGACTATGCAAAATGATATGCACGAGATGTTGAAACTTTTTACAGTACTAATGAGGAGCAAACTTTAATTTTCATGGTGCATCAATTTCAAATCCTTAGTTTATTAAGAAATATTTACATTTTTTTCTTGAAAGTTCAAAATTTTCTTACTTTTTCTTGGAATTTTGAAATTTTTCTGACATTTTTGTAACAAACAATTGTATGAATTTATTCTGAATTCCCATATAAGAGCATACCAATATCTTAACTTTTAATGACTTCAGTGATTCCAAAAAAAATTATCCAATTATAAGAGAAACGCGAAACATGGATTGATATTTTTAGTTCCATATAAATAAAGAGTGAAAGTATAAGTTATTGATCACATAAAAAATTATATATATATATTTGTAATAGGAAATTCTGAAGAAAAAATAGTTCAACATAATTTTTTATTCAAGTATAAAGCAGTAAAATGTTTTAGCAATATTAAGAAATAATATTAAAATTAATAATCATATACGTTTTGAAAATTACTTAAAATTTACATTTAAATACTACCATAAAAAATATTAGAATGAGCTAATAAATATGTGACTTATAAGTGTAATCAATTATACAATAAGTATTAGCTTGTTATTTACTTAATCTGCTTTAAAAGTAATAACCCTACATAGAAAACAACTGTACAGGTTTACTTCACCAACATGCTTGTAAATAGGGGGAGGGGAGGAACATCTAGAAAAATAGAACAGTATTAAAAGCGAGTGATATTAATCCGCATTTTTACTTTGCATCTATAATTGAATTTTTTTTTTAATGTTGGGTTCATTTTTTTTAAATAATGAGTTATATTTTTAATACAAATTTTATTACATACATTTAAAAAAAAAATTATTCCATTACCTGCTAATTGCATTTAAATAATCCTCAATATTCTTTTAGTCTCTTTTTCAAAAATAAATAGAAAAATTTATCCTTATTCCAATAATAACCGATCTAAAAACGAAAGCCAAATTAAATCAAAGATTTTTTAAAAAAATCATTCGATTGTAAACAGGATTTAAATTGGCTGATCAAGACCAAATAACTCGGTACCCCCTCACTTGATGAGGTTACTGACTAAAAACTAACTACACTCTGTTACCTTCTGTACATGCACATTCTGCCTCAGCTATTAGCAGCTGTGACAATCCTTTGTTTTTTGATTTTCTTTTTTGCACCAGTTGTGAGAGACTATCCTTTTTAATGGTTAGAAAATCTCTCAAATCAGCTTCATATATTCGTAGCCGTTTTGCTTCATTCAGTAGCTGAAAAAAAAAAGTGTGGTCAAATTTTTTAAACTGCTTGTAAAATGACTTGTGCTACAAAATAAATTTGCAGCTATTGTAATTGAATATACCTCATTAGTTTGTTGAAGTGGGGGGAAACATTTTAATGTTTCAGCCACGGAATGGGTTGTTATATACTGAGCTCGGTGGAAAAATGTCCGTTCCATTTTGTCTTTAATTAAATCCTCATTCGGTTTTCTTTTTTGGCACTCTTCTTGCAACACTTTAATGTGGATGGCAAGGGAAAACTCATCCTCCTCATAGTCACTTGATTGTGGAACCTGCGAGTAAGGGAAAATAACTCTGTACAACAAATGTAACATACCAATGAATGAAACATTATGTCGTTGTAAAACTTTTAAATGACTTTTAATGATGAAAAAAGTAGGGCAAAAATAACCAGTTCTGTTAGCACACAAAAGCTTTTAATTTAATAATTATTTATTGGCTAGCTGTAATAATATTTGCAATGCAGCTTATTATTAGTTCGATTACTCTGTGTCAGACAGAAACCATGTTTTATTGTTATTATTAGTGTGATTTAAAAAACAGTACTACATTCTTTACAATTCATATAATCTCACAACATATACCTTTTTTTCAATCCTATTTTTTGCTTAATAAAAGTAGAATTGTATAATTTTACACTACAGCCAGTTATTTATTGCATTAATAAAAACAGTCAATTACAATCAAATTAATATCTTTCTTTCGAACTGCTATCAATTTTTGAATTTATATGAAAAATAGTATTTAAATAAAATGTTGATTTGCAGTGCTAATTTAAAAAAAATAATTTAACCAGGGGAATTGAGAGAGAAATTGGATCCGTTAAAGGCCCCTTCAAAATTTATTTTCATTTCAAAACAGAAAGAATCCTTCACAAAAACAGTTTTACATATACAAGATATAAGTATGTTTTACATATATATATCTTATTAAAATGTATAAACAAGAACCTGAATAAAAGGATCATTTCAAATTCACAAGATTATGATTAGATTTTTTTTTTTTTTTTTTTTTTTACAAATGTAAAAAAAAAAAAAAAAAAAAATGTTTAGTTTCACAAAAACAGGACCTGGGAGCAAAGTGTTGACAAATTCCTCGTAACTCAAGTTAATAAAATAAATGTACCCTACTTGAAGACATAATGTTTCCTAATGAATAGCAAGCAAACTCAGAATTAAGCTATTGTTAAATACGTTAAGAAAATTAATATGTATATTTTTATTATTACATTTCAGTAAAAATTAAAAAGAAATTAAAAAAAAGAGGTATTTATTCAACTAAATAAAAAACAACAACAATAAAAATAAAAAACTATGAAAATCTCTAAAATTATTGCCCAAATTTTTATAATAAAACAATTACCTTCATACGTTTTACCGATATTAATGAGTCGTCAAGGCCATTGTCCAAATCAGATTGACTTTTGTTCCTTTTTCTCCCAAACTTTATTTTCATTTTTTCCAATTCATCAGCATTGCACAGTTCTGCATGTCTTGATCGATGTTTTTTAAATTTATCCCTAAGTCTTAGAACCCAGCTGTCCTGTAATATAATTCAGTGAAGATTAATTGTTGCTAAAATACTTTTTACATCAAACTTATTTCTTAAAATTCATAAATATTTACATGAGGTTTGGCATTAGCAAACTGCTTGTCCTTGAGAATTGGATATGTTTCAACCAATGTTCTAGATGTTTCTAGAAACATTCGGGGTGTTGGGTAGCTGTAAAAGATGATATTCTCAATGATACAATTCCTAAGTATTAATCATCATTATTTATTAAAAATATAAATAAATATAACACTAAAAATAGAGACAAAGACAAATAACAAATAAAGCTTGATAACAAATATGTCACCTACATATATATTTTTTTTCCAGCTGTTGCAATTATCCACACTTGGTGGAGTTGTCATCATTCTAATTGCCACTGGCGAGTGGATTTTCTGACATTTTTGGTAGTCTTAAAAAACTCAGGTTTTGTTAAACTAAAATAACAGACACTTTGTTATATATAGGATATATAAAAAAATTATATATTTTTATGTCTTAGCCATATATTGCATCTCACACAATTGCCTGTGTAAACATGGCACCAAGTTCTATACTTAAGTGCTCAACTTTTTCTGTTGTAGACGTTTCTTAAGTTTATTTTTTTTAAGAATGAAGGAATATCTAACAATTTAAAGAAATGTTAGTACAAAAATGCATTGCAGTAATGAATTATCTTTGTAGACATGTCAATTTTGAACTATACGTTGTATCTTGCTGGCTTGTAAAATAAATCCTTGGCTGGTAAGATCTGAAAAAAATTTTCCATCCCTGCTTATCTTAAAACTATTACTATGTAAATCCAATTCTACCTCTAAATAATAAACACAATGTAACGATTCCGGAGCGAATCTATCACTCTTACCAGTCTCCGATAAGATGGAGCCACGTTCGGATTAATTTCGATTTGAAAATGTGTATGAGAAAACTTTTCTACCTACATACAAATATTTTATACCTAAAATACTTTCTGTTGAACATAATTTTGTTCAAAATTAACATAATTTCAATGATTTGCGCAGTCAAAAAACATTTCAGAAATCCAGTTGAAAACAAACGTAGCATACAGCGTAAACAAGAAAGTTTGGTATCCAGTCATTCACTTCAATGATTCATAGAGAAAAAAAAAAAAGACAATTTTTTTTCCGTGGGGTGCAAATCAACTACGGTAAAGGTCGAATTTAAGGCGCTCCACACACCAAGGAGACAAGAGATACAGCACACGTCGCATGTCTCATGAAATCGCGAGTCACGAAAGAGGCAAGTTGAATTTTTAATTTTTTTCGTCCTCATACCAGAGAAACACGGCACGCGCGATACAATCACCTGGCGCTATCTATCGCGAATTAATAAAGGAACCTTATCTTGATAAGTATTTTAAACCCTTTAAAATTTTATTCAGTGTAAATAAAATGAACATTATTATTTTTCGTAAAATTTTAATTTAATGGTATCATTTGTAAAAAACTTAGTTTATATTCACGTGCATTAAAATTTTTACTAGTTGCAGCAGATTTTTTTAATAAGCAGTTCTATTGCATATTTGTTTTATTAAGAAAACTTAATTTTGTTATGATATATTAGCAGGAAACCCTGTTTTATCGCTGAAGAATTGTAAATGCTAATAGTGTGTTTATTGGAACATAAAAAGTCGAACTTTGCTAATCTGAATGTTCGCTTGGTGAATGTCTTCTGCATTGCTTTTATGTGCAATAACATACTGAAGGAAATTGAATTTTGTTGTTACTCTTGATCCCATTTTATGCGTGTACTTTTTAATATTTATATGTTCAGTAAGGTAAACTCAAGATGTTCTACATGCTGATTCAGCTGTTACAAGTTTGGCTCATTATCAATCTCCCTTTTTTCCATTTATTTATTTTATTTTATTTTATTTTATTTTTACAAAAAATACTTTTGTATTTGCCTCTTACCAAAATTAAATACAAAATCGCCAAATAATTTTAATAGTTGAAGCAGACTTTTTAAATTATGCAGTTTATAGCATATATGTTATTTTATTTTATTAAGACGTTTTAATTGTTCTGCGGTATATTAGACGGGAAATCTGGTTTACTTAGACAAACGCTAATAGTGTGTAAACGCTAATAGTGTGTTTATGAAACATAAACTAGCCGAACTTTGCTCATCTAAGCGCTTCCATATTCTCAATCATTTTATCAGTGTTTTCAAATTTTAAGTGAAAAACACATTTTTTACCCATCATCCTAGGACGGACATTTACACTAGAATCAATATATATGTCACAGTAACTTAATGAGTAAAAGAAGTACTTCGTAAACAACGTCTTATTCACAAGTGCAGGAAAATAGTACAGAGCACTTACGAGCCATAGCGAAGCAAATCATCGAATAATGCATTAGTAACAGCACGCCGACACTTTGGTTCCTTGCACAGAGGGCTACGTGTTTCCAACATGGTCTGCAACCACGGAGGAAAATGGGGCAACTTGTAGACATATGGAAAATTTTCACTGCAAAATATTAGAGAATGGAAGATTAGTGTTGATTTTATCATAGTTAAATATGTGAAAAAGTTTGAAAAGGAAAATTATGATTTATATAAAACATAGTGAAATTAACATGTAATGTCACATGAGAGGGAGTGATGGAAGCTACTGTTTTGTGACGAATTATGTAAAGTGGAATAGGATGTGTTCACGGCTTTATGACGTCCGAAAACCAATACCTAATACAGTGAAATAATGAAAAAATTAATCGAACGGTCAAAATTTTCCACTCTTTGCACTGCAACTCATTCGGCAATAATAAAATGAACCATTTTAAAATTTCTTAATTTAAATACTTATTTTTTGAGCATGTAATTTTTTATTGAAAGTACTTTTTGATAAGATGTTGGGTTTTGTAATTCCATAACAATTTTGTAGATAATCTGAATTTCTAAAACTTTAGTTAAAATATATTAGCGTGTGTTTTGAGAGGGGGGGGGGTAATAATGAAAATCTTTGACATCTATAAAGGGAGAGTTGTAAATTTGTGACATGGGGAGATGGAGAGGAGAGGTTATATTTTTCAGGAAACTTAATATAAAAAAAAGTACTTTTCAGAAAAAATGACAAATAATATTCTACAAAAAACTCTGTAGTGAAAAAAAAAAAAAAAATGTATGAAAAAGAGCAGGTTTACTAAAACATTTTTCCCTATGCAATCGTAAAAGAAATCAACATAATTTGCATAATACGTTAGCTAAATTAATAGAGCAACTTTTGTGAAGTCTCAAACATTGCTTGAAAATTCTGAAAATTATAGTTCATCGCGTTGATATCGTTAAGTTCAAAATCCGTTTATCCCAAAATGAAACAAAAAGATGAGGGTCTGTTTCCAAATATAGTAATACGTGCAATATCATGTATGCTGCATTGGCACTAGTTAATGGATATACGGATACAGCCCCTTATCTTTTTGGGACAACGGATTTTGAGTTTATTCTATCGACTATCACTGTCAGAATTTAACCCCCTGACTGCCCGGCAAAAGGGTAAAATTGTAATGTTCTTTTCTCTGTATTTTATTAAAAATATAAAAAAAAGATTTTTTTCAAACCTGATACAAAATATGTTATTATCTATAATCTTTGACAGTATTAATCCTAACTTGATTTTTCAAGACTGGGTTTTATTTGTAGAATTATATTAATTTAAATATTGCTTATGCTGCAGTGAAACCTGCAGGTTAGTGTGCGAAAATATCAGCCAGCGGCAGTCAGGAGGTTAAGCTATGTATCAGACTTTTACAAAAGTTGCTCTAAAAATTTAGCTAGCACAATATGCAAATGAAATTTTGGCAATATTGACGCATGCGCAATGAAAAATTATTTAGTAAACCTGCTCATTTTCCATGCTTTCTTTTTAAAGTCTGATTGCAGGATATTGTGTACAATGTTGTTTGTTATATTTTCAGTAGAGAAAATTCTGAAAAGTACTCTGCAAATTATAAGCAAAAAACTTGAAAAAATTTGGGACTTTTTATAAAAACAATTTCTTTGCGATTAGGCCTTTCTCTACGCTTAAGCATGCGTCAAAGCGAGAAAAAAAATGAGAAAAAACCCTCAACCAATAAATAAAACCGCAGTACTTTCAAATCTTTAAGGGGAAAACAGTTCACTGTGGATCCTATAGACCAGGTGAGAAACTTAGCTTACCAGCAACCAATCAGAATCCTCTTCGCCTTAAGTAAGGTGGATTGGAAAGTCTCGTTGCATTTTGGTAGAAATAATAAGTATCTTTGGTGGATGGCTGTGATCACAGAATATGAGGGCTTTTCACTTTTTAAACTGGCACACTTTTTTTCTGGGGGGGGGGATTATGTATTTAATTTATTTAATTATTTTATTTACTTTGTCAATGCTGCATTTTTGAAAAACAAAAGCTGGGAAAACTTATGTGATTTTATTTTACTAAAAAAAAAGATCGAAAAAAAGAAAATAGCATCGTATAAGTTGTGCAGTTACTTAATTTGAAAACCACATGGAAAATTTGTTAAAATGAATTGCATTTGATTTTAAGTGTATAAATAATGTTAGTGAGGTTAGTTTTATGTATGCGTTGGCAGATATAACTGCAATAAAATCGAGGATCATGTTGCTAAAGTTGTGTTTTGTCTTATACAGGATATCTCTTCTTATTGTTTATCAATTGATAAATTTCTAAACCATCAGTTTTAGAGATGCAGCTCTAGTTTCAAAAATGTCTCAAACTTTGTTTTGCAACATATAAAAATCGATTTACGTTAAAATAGTTACTTTTTAAGTAGTTAAGAAATTAAAATTCGATACAATGCCTGGGTCCAAAAGTTTTCAAGTGTTATTATAATACAAAATAAAACAAGTTTACGCTTCGACGAACAAAACTTATCGAGTTATGACATTTAAAATTTTATGAATTTTCAATATTTGAGTAAGTGAAAATTTAAAAATGTATTTTTAGTACCAGAAAAGATGAAAATATATGAAATTCAAAGTATCATAACTAGATTGAGTTTTTATTGGAGAAAAAATGGAATTTAACCATGTAACTGATTTTAATGATGTGGATTCATCTCAATAGAAAAGAGCGTCTTACTTCCAAAATTATTTCAAACATTCAGTTTAAATAAGTTTTAATTAAAAAGTCCATTGGCAATATGCATAGCTATTTGTTATATGTTATTAAAAAAATGTTGCTGGAATCTGTTGCCTATTCAACTCTGGAACAATTAAACCTGTTAATCAAAAGTAACGTGCACATCCCAATCCTTGTTAACTACAAAATGCAACCTGTTTTTCATATTTAAATTCATGAGTGCATTTAAATTTAATATATAACATCTGACTAATAAGTACCTATTTTAGATAAAATGTTTATTAATTACTCTCCTGTACATAAAATTTCGCTATTATAATTTAGATGTAATAAAAGTTGTTTTATTATTAGTATTAAAGTGTTTGAAATAATATAAGAAATATATCAAGATATTAAAAATTGTAAATATATTAATAATAAAATATACAATCATTTTTAATTATTTTTCTATTTAAAATTTTTGTACTTCTCCATTATCTCGTCGACATTTTCCATTTAAAAAAACTATCACCAAACAATGGAATTTAAATGTCAAAAAGACATCATAGTGACAACATATGCATTACATGTGTTTGGTATGTCATCCAATGATTTCTAATTCGACGTTTATTTGTATTTTTAATAATATTTTTCTGATTTATTAAATATTTTTTTAATTAAAATAACAATTATGTCATTAACAGCGACGTCATGATATTAAGAGAAAAAACATTGAAAAAAATGTTGCAATGCACTGTTGAGAAGCACAGTATGCAAATTTCAAATAGCGTCACAAATATTTATCCATCAACTGAAAAGGATAATTCAGAAAAATTGGTGAAAAAAAGAGCATTAAAAATTTTGATTTGGATGGATATTTGCGATTTAAAAATGAAATCACGATTTGCTCCTCCCCAAAAATGTCTTGTTAAATGTTAAGTACTCCAAACAACAGAAACGTTTGAAAATTTTGGTATTAGACGTAAACTTGTCACAGTATTTGTTAAAAAAAAGTAATATAAAATGTAACACTTAAGCATAATATCTAGTTATTAAAGCAATTACAAATTGAAATATAGACTTACGGATTCATTTGTTGAGAAGGCTGCTCATAAACAAGGGGGCATTCTTTGGTGACATTTAACGCTGGTGGTGACAATGAAGAAGATTCCAGCTGCTGTAGATCAAGTTGTTGAACACTGTGACAAACAAAACAAGCAAAGAATTGAGAATTAGGCTCAGATTTTAGGCTTTGTAACACACCTGACAAATAAAATGTTCCAGATTCCCACTTACTTCTGCCAGACATTCAGTTTAGTTTCCTCTTTTATCTCATCCAAGTCTTCACAATCAACCCAATCATTATGTTTTAAATTCCAATATTGCAAGTGTAATGAAGAATTAGCATCCAATACGAAAGCCTTTTTAATTGGATCATGAATTTTCTTTGCTATGTTGCTTTCTGATTTTATTATTTTCTTGAAAGCCCCATATGTTACATGGTATTCAAACATTTTCACAATAAGCTAAAAATGTAATTTTTGAAAATGATCTACTTAAAAATAAACAAATGGAAATTGTAGCAACAACATACTTTAGAAATAAAAAAATAAAACACTAAAAGTGGCATACAAAAATAGCTAATAAACATAGTGGTGAGGAATAATAACTTTCTCATCATTAACAATATACATTGCTAACTCTGTTGAGTCACATTCCTCACCAGGGTGAACAATACACCATGTATCATTCTTGATGACATAGCCAAAAGCGGTGGGACAAAGCATTGATGTATTGTACAGCTTACCAGCTATGTCAACATGTGAATCTGTCAAAATAAAAATTGTACATATTTCAAAAAATATTGGTACACCATCTGCAGTCTTTCCAAGTGTGATGAATGTACCCTTTGTATACAATCTATCGTTACAGGACACTGAGGCGACTGTGCTGAGTGTTTCCTCACTGGTACAAAGAGCATCCAGAATTTCACTTGGAAACTTTGATCGAGAAACACGTTTGACAACAGCCTGGAGGTCTGTGTCACTTAAAAAAAAATTATTTCCACTCATGTTATATGCCTGAAGCATACAGTGTCTTGTACAAAGAGTTTTGCTTACATTAATGAAATTTCTCAAGTGGTTCACCACACTTTTAAAATACTGGTGCTTTGCTTCGAAGCGCATGCACCACAAATTTCTAAGTGGGCCGAACATTGTTAGTGCTCGTGGGTAATGGATAAGAAAGTGGAATTTGGGTGTCAAGTGTAAGCTAGGCAAAACAACTTGCACAGCTGAAAGGAACTCCGTAATAAGAGTGTCTAAGTATGCAACACTTGCCGTTGGAATTTTAGGAGCCAACAGATGATCAACTATGACACGTAGTTTCACATAAATGGAAAACAGTTCCTCATCCTGTGAAAGCGGACATAGCAGTGGCAGAAGTCGTAGCAGGCACCATTTCTGTGATGCACTACCTACAATTTCAAAACCAGACTTAAAAGCTTGTGGTTTGTTTTTCAGGTCAGAGCCTTTGTATTGAAAATTCTCAATGCACTTGTTTAAATCTCTTAGTCGACAAAGACCTTTATGAGACAGCTGCTGAAGTAAAGCAGAAATAAAAGCTGGTACAACACCCTCAAGTAGGTCGTGCATGGGGTCAGGAGGCAGACATGTAACTGGGTTAAAATTCTTCAAATGCGACAAAACCGACTTACCTGTTACACCATATGCTGATATATTGTCTGCACTCATTTGCGCAGCAGACACGTGATAGCTGTGGTTTGTAATATTCCGCAATGTTACATCATTTTCTGAGGTAACAGAAGAAATAGCATCATGAGTAATCATACAAAATCTACAGATACGGCCTGAGCTAAAACACTGCCGGAACCCACCAATTGCATGACTTGACAAATTATCGCCAGACAGTGTAGCAACTCTGACCTCAAACTTGTGTTCAACACCACTGTTCGATGTAACGGTTATACCACTCTCTTCCAGTGCTGCTAAATTTGCAACTAAAGGACTAAAAACAGCATCATACCCATGCTCAATTACAAATTTATGTCGTGTCAACATTGCCAGAAAAATATATTTAAGTTTCGAATGGTGATTGTCAGAAAAATTACCTATGGTAAAATATACAGCATTTAGCTTTTGTTTACCACGTTTTGCACCAATTGGGTTGACCACCTCAAATTCATCATTGTACATGTTCAAAAAAATGGTCGATTTATTGTACTGATCAGAATTTTGGAATAAAACACCACTCTTAAAATCGCACAACATGTGTGGATCAGCAACTATTGTACTGTTCTGCAACACTTCTTGCAAAACATCCTGTTTGGATAAAAGTGTTTTTAATTGCGCAAAAATAGGCACAATATACACTTTTGCATTACCATTGATGACATATTCGGTGGGTTCTATAAATGCAAGAAACTCACGGCAAAATTTTTGTAACATGAAATCGCTACGGCTAAATGTGAACATGGCGTCAACCATTAGATCCACTTGGAAAACTTCAAACACCTCACCTAAATGCAGACCTCGATTTCCAAACTCACAAATGACTGTTTTCAGCACCTGTTCCATTATCACCCGAATAATATCTGCTATACTGTTCATAATATCAGTATGGACAACAGCAGGAACACAATGCATCTCTCTGACTCTGAGTGAAAACACAGCGAGTACACTTTGAATTTTTTTGATAAATTCATCTGTGTTAAGTAACGGCTCAATAACATTTCTCTCATCCACAAAACTGTCATCTCCTAAACCAACACTTTCAAACTCATTTGTTTCACAATTTCCAATATCCTTATTAAAACTGTCTTTAAAAGTTGCTCCCTTATGACAACGCAAGCAATGTTTTCTATAAGAATGGTAAAGCTTGAACCGACTCTGGCAATTATCAATACCGCATGAAATAGACAGTGAAGGATCATCGATGTGACGTGTACGTAAATGGAAACAAAATAAGTTAAATGTAGCAAAGGTACGGTAGCCGCAATTTCCATTGTTGCAAAAAAATCTGCCCATAATAATTCATTAAATTTACCTATCTCTGAGTCGATACAAAACTTTAGCATCAATATTCGTACAACACAGTTTGTTACAGCACTACAGATCCTGAAATAATAAAAACCAAATAAGTAATTAAGTTTTTCAAAACAAGTCAGTATAATACACTTTAAAAACTTAGAGCATGAATGTTTTGATAAGGTATGCTGTAAAGATGTAAAGGTAATTAAAGTAACAATTTTAGCACAAAAATGTTGAGAGTAGTGAAATTCGAAAATTTCAACCCGTGAAAAACTTGAAATTTATTTTGTGGTAAATATCGGTACTCCAAAACTATTACAGGTGTTCTTAAGGTTTTCCACAATAAATTACATAAATATACCTGTGCTATGAACTAAAAGTTAAGATATAAATTCTGAATTGTTCAATTTTCTGACATTCAAACTGAATAAAAAAAGGAATTTCTAGAAAGAAAAGAGACTTTATCGATAAAAATTTGCGATTTTAAGTTATTTCTGAGAAGTTTAGAAACTTATATCTGCAGAACAACAAGGCATTTAAAATAACTTTTAATATATTTAGTTAAATTTCGTGCGAATTTATTTGTGTTAAAAACGTCATGTTTTGGTAAATGCTTGTTACAAATTGCAACTTTTTACAAAAGATACATGAAGCAGTGTTAAAATATTGTCAATAAAAATACATATTGATGAGTTACTTCTCATTTTATTACTAGAAGAGTAATTTTTAATTTCAAGCTGACTCTGTCAAACAAATGTTAATTGTTAGTGCTTGATGAATTTCATTCATTGTCAAAAATTGCTTTTATTTGACCATTCAAAATATACAGCAGCCTAGCAAAAGAACATTTTAAAACGAAAGAAAAAATACCTGCATAAATATACATTTAAATGCAATATGGAATAGGATAGATAAATTGAATACTATTTCTGGCTATTATTATAGTTGCAACTTTAACATTAACCAAAACACGGTGTTTGCTTACACTAGCAAATTCACTCGAAATTTAGCTAAAGATATTAAAAACTAGAAGGTAGCCCTTCAAAATGACGTGTTTCGATTTTTGAAAGGATGATAAAACATTACAACAACTTTGGTCAATCATAGCCACTTTAGGCTTAAACAATTTTGAAAAATTCAAAGATTGAACATAAGGAAAAAATCTTAAAAAAAAAAAAAAAAAAAAAAAAAAAAAATCAGTAGAAATTTGCATTTAAAATTACAGCAAAACTCTCTAGTGGATGAGGAGGGATTGTAATGAACAAATGGTAAATGCATAAATTTTAAAAGTATAAAGTAAAGTAAAATATCAATTATAAAAGAATACATTGTGAAACTACAGCCAAAAAATATTTTAAAATACTGAGAGAAAATAATAAAAATATCCAAAATGTATAAACATTTTCCTCATTTTGGCCATTTCCAGACGAATATGAGAGGGTAGCCAAATTATTAATTGAATGGGTAAAATAATGGCATAGAATATGCAGCTAATGAATTTCACTCACAAAATTACAGTAATTATTTCACAAAAAACATGCAAAATAACATGCTTTAATAATGCGAAACATGCACTAATAATGCTATTTTAAAACATTTGTGAATTAACTATTTTATACCATTATCTAATACTTAAAAGAAAATACTTTATAAGATCGAAAACAAATGTCAACAATAAAGAGTAAACAATCGTGATTCGTTATGTGACAATGAAGTCATTCATCGCTTGAAAAAAAAAATAAATAAAAATAAATAAAGCAACACGAATATAAAAATTCTAACAATATTGTATTTAAAACGCACTTTCGCTTTTCTTAAATAAAATGTTTTAATTAAACACTGTTAAAAATTTGACTGTTTTGCTGCATCGTCATTACACAGCTTTTGTAGAAAATGATTACTCTACCGTATTACACTGTTAAAAATTTGAGCCATTTGTTGCAGCGTCACTCGAGAGCTTTTAAAGAATATCTCTTTTATGACCAATAAGAATGCTCCATATCACAGTAAAATAACCGTTTTATATAAAAGCAGTAGAGTGATGCTCCAGAAAATGGGTCAAATTTTTAACAGTTGCTGCAGCATCACTCCCTTATAGAAAACGGTTACTTTGTGTGTGTTACTTACAGTGTATTCTATAAAAGCTGGGGAGTGATGATGCAGCAAAAGGGTCAAATTTTTAGCAGTGTATTGCTAAAAATTTGACCCATTTACTTCAGCGTCACTCCACAGCTTTTATAGAATGTCTCTTTTATGACCAAAGAGAATGCTCCATAACACAGCAAAGTAATCGTTTTCGTGTAGTGATGCTGAAGCAAATGAGTCAAATTTTTAACAGTGTGAATATTGTGTTTGAAATAGGGAAAAGATTTCAAAGCACAGTAAAATGTAGTGACGTCATTTACAGCTCAAACTGTAAATCTGGCAAATGAGAACGCCCCATTACGACTCTGGAACGTTTGCATTGGACAAAAAATTGATAGCCTTTAAAATCGGAGATAACTTTTCACAATGGAATTTGTCATTGGTCACAATAAGTGTTTTTTCTCGTGGATAGGTTGACCCCGGAATCGTTATACACGGAGGGATTTTATATATATAATTCTTTTAAACTCCTTTTTGTTCTGAAGATAGAAGTTTCTAAATTTCTCATAAATAGCTTAAAATTGCTAATTTATATTTTAAAAAAGTCAAATTTCATTAAAAAAATTCCATTTTTTCAATGTAAATGTAAAAAAATATGACAATTCTGAACCTACATTTTTACTTTTAGTTCATAGCACAGTTGACTTTGCATTTGACTGTGTTTGTTATTTTTATGAAAATTTATCGACAAAGTTTTCATTTTCCCAGGGGTAAAACTTTTTTGGAGTTAATATACCGTAATTCCATATAACAATATTCACTAATTTAGTTTCCAATTAGGTAAACCTTTTTAAGTGTGTATTCTGAATCAGTAAAAAAATACTAAATAAAAAAGTGGGTTTTCATAAACATAAAAAGCCCGGAAGACTTTCATCTTTGTTTACCTCCTGCAAGAATTCACAATTTAAAAGATATTATTGTACATTTTTCATTACCAAGTCTAAAACTTATCATAACTATTATGGGAATGCACATTACAAAATTCATTATATTTCATCATGATGGAGAATAGCTTACTAATTTTTATTTAAACTAAATAAAACACTATAACTAAACAAAAAACTATAAGTACACATTTTCTACACTTAAAAATCCTAATCATTTTGATAAAAAACAAACGCTTACAAATATTAACAGACCTTTAATGCAGTATGTACACACAAATATTAATATATTTTACCAATTTATGTCCTTAGAGCATCTTAGCATTTTATAACAAAAAAACAAGCTTAGTAACTTTCTGTATACCAAGTTTCTCTCTTAATTTACTATGCATATATGAAAAGTAAAAAAAAAAAAAAAAAAAAAAAAAAAAAAAAAAAAATTCGCTCTATGGGTGAAAAACTACAAGGAGTAAAGAATGATCGTTAAATGTGGGAATTCAAGATTTCATTATTATTAAGTGTTTTCCAACAAATTTTGCCTTTAAGGTATTTTTATTTAAAAAGCCTCCTTGGAAATGAGTACAAATGGAAAAGAGCACGATTGAAACGCAAACTTTTTTTGTGATACAGTAAACAGTTAACATCTGTTGTATAGATTTGGAACAGAAAATATAAAAAGTCCTTATGTTTAAAGTGCATCAGCAGCTTTAGGGAACTGACTAATTCTTTATTTCCCCTTTTGTTATACATATAGAGGAAAGTCGGGTGAAATGGGACAGTAAGGTTTTCCTCTTTATGCATTATTCTAAACATTTCATCCATCGCACACAAGATGAGGCAGTGGTAATCCATTCTTCAGTTTAAAAGAAAATGTTGATCAGTATAAACTTGCAAATGCATGAAGAAAAAAATTATTTCAAGATTCAAATTTCAATTTGCTTTCAATATATTAAAGACTTGTTTATGTATATATGTAATAGTTTCCCTGTTTATGGAACATTTTACTGTATATTATCCGTAATTTAAACTTAACCTAGAAGCAGCATTTTTGTTTTTACAAGAAGTTTCATACAAAACAAGGAAGTGGCGAGAAATGGGACATGCCAGCAAAGGGAGGAATGGGACGTGTCCAGTTCCTTTTTTTAATCAAGAATAATGTAAATTGCTAACATGCAAACCTTTTTAGAGGATAATATATTAATTATAAAAATGACTTGCATTTATATTTCAAAATGTAAATAAATTGATAATTTTATAATGCCATCCCCTATGACAGAGAATTTAGAATTTTCATTCCAGTCATGAAGATACTGAATTTTATATTGTGACACATACATTATCAACTTACAATCTTTGTTTGATTATTTATCTTGCCGACGTTAGGTTATTTGTGCCTTATAGCTTTTTTTTTTTATTGCTGTCCAAAAACTCTTAGTGGGGAGGAATGGGATACGTTTTGAGACTTACATCTTCTTTAAAATAAAATAGCTTTTGCACGTTATGTTTCTATATTGTTCAGGGGGAATAAAAAGTGTTTTATCTTGCACGCTATAAATTGAAAGTTTTCTTTTTGCATCAAACAAAGTTTATTTGTTTCTTTTGTCAAAATGCCCCACACCCCTCCACTCTCTCCTATATAGATATTATATATCAATACACCAATTACATGAAAATAGAATTTTTATCAATAGTATCAATACAGTTTAACGGTTAAGAGTTTATTGTATATCATTAGATTTTTACCACTTTTTCCCCCAGGTTTTTACTATCTGCTGATAAAAACCAGTTTTTACCGGTAAAAAGCCAACCCTGTTTATTGGCCTTGTTTCAGAACGGGTGGGATGAAAGATTGTTAAAAATTATGTCATTAGAAAAATGTTTAAGATTTATGAATGAAAGTGCACATTTTTTTAAAACACGAGATCTTCATCACCAGCGGTAAAATTTCACATTTGTGTAAAATTTGAATCCAAGCTTTTATTCATTGTTATACTTTTCGAACACACACTATTTCTGTAAATTATTCTGAAAGTTGAGTGGAGTAAATATTGATTGTTTTCCTTTTATAATTTGACTGCTCATGACTACAAATATGTGATATCAGATAATGTTGATGATTGAGAAAGGAAGGGGGGGGGGTGATTACGGTCTAAGCAAACTTGCATTACTATTTTTGAAAAAATATTATTTTATTTAACCGTAAAATTCTGCTACTAAATAAGGTATAATGCGAAAGAATACTTTAGAAAAAAAGGGGGTGTAAATCTGCATAGTCGATAATCACATTCTAAGAAGATTCAATTTAATACCCTAACTTTTTCTCACTTTTTGAAAGAAAATGAAACCAAACATATGAAAATATGGAGGATTGGGAGTAAGAAAACATAATGGTAAACCTATGAAACCGCTAAAATAATGTTTTTAGGCATTTCCCACCAAGATATGACTTGGCAGACAAATGGAGTTTTAATCTGCAAATCGAGGTTATGTAATCCTAGATTTTTATCTGTGAACTAGACGAGATGATTGTCTGTACTGCCGCCTCCCAATCTAATCTTATTAGGAAGATTATTTTGGAAATAATGGTAGCTAATATTGAAAACCCTGTAAATAAATTTTGATTACTTTAAGATTCGCAAGTATTCAATTGTCTTCCATCCCCCCCCCCCCCTCCAACATACAAAAATCAGGCATACTGAAACGGTATTAAAGGCAATTTGGGATTAAATAAACTTTACGGGGGGGGGGTCTCGGATAGCATCCATCCAACAATGCATGCAAAGCCGGTTAGATGCTGTCAGAGATACTGTGTAAAGGTTAAAATTAAAACTTCGCAACTGAAAGTAATTGCATTTAACTGTATATAGACGCAAACACATATTTTAATCCTTAACTTCAGTGACAAAAATTGTCGCATAACTACTGTGAGCAGCCTGTCAGACCGCTTAATCTAATGATGAATAAAATGTTACATTAACTCTCAAAATACATGTGTTAACATTTATATACAAGACTTTTATAAATCAAATTCAGCTATTCAAAAGTATTTAGAGGTAGTAATAAAACTCCAAACTAAACAAAATTTGATCAGTATTTATAGTTAAACTAAAAATTACAAGTTAAACTGTGAAACTTGTAAAACCACAGCAGTATCCGAGACCGCTAACAGTAGTTAAGTATTACATCTAAACAGTTAAGCTTAAATACAAGGAAAAATGAACATAGGATATTCCGATTGTAACAAGACTCGCCTATAATAACCGATTTATAATGGGAAAATATGCAAATATTTTTACAAAATTTTTATTTCGCTTTTTAATTGGTCACCTGGAGCAGTTTGCTCCTATAGCTCCTTGGTAGCTATGCCTACGATAAATCATTTTAATATATTGACATGCAAACGAGAAATTGTAAAATAACTGCCTTACAGGATTAAAATTAGCAAGCGGATATGTTGGCGAGAGTGTAGCTTGTAACTTCACATAATAAACTTTCTAATCAATCATACTAACAAAAAAAATCTAATTTACAGTTTTTATTTATTTATTTTATTTTATTTTTAATGACATAACATATAGTTCTGTAACATAACTTAACATAACAATAAAATAAAATAAAGTTAAATCTTACCTTTAATCAGACTTTAAAAGACTTAAGATGAAGAGTAAGCTTTCGTTGTTCGCATAGGTTAGATCCATTGACTTTCTAATATACTTAGACGCCACATCCCATTCTTCTCTTTGCATGGCTTCGAATACAACATCTTTGGCGAAAAGATGCCGTTTTTTACGGTGATCGCTTTATTGGCATCTTTCAGATTTCACAAAGAGAAAAGCAGAAGTGCGGTCAACTCAAGACAACCATAATAATATAAGTTTCGGCGGGAGAAAAATCGGTTTGGCACGCTAAATCTGCCCTCCGTCACGTGACGGAAGACATAGATGTCGGCCTAAGAAAAGGTTAGCATTGTGGTGTCTAGGTATCTTAGGTCATTGGTTAGATCCTTATATATTGGCTATGACTGAGTTCCTTGATCCACGGCGCACACCCCGAGGCCAATTTAAAATTACTCTAAAAGCGCATTTGGCACTCAAACATCCTACTTTATACATTTTTCATGTTCTCCAACGTTCTAGTCTACTCTGGTAAGCTGGCATTAGTGTCAAGGAGCTGATCTATGCATTTATTTTATATGCCGCCGTGAGAAAAGGTTTTTGATTATTTTTCTGGTCTAGAGACCTTTTACATGGAAAAAAAGCAATATATGTAGATTTCAGCGTAAATCCTATATACTTCTAGCAGTTAAAAAAAAAAAGAAAAAGAAAAATAGACTGAATTAAATTGTACGCTTATACTTTCGCAATTTTTGTTTACAAACTTCGGCTATCTTATGGGATTTCAGTAAATAACGCTCAGAAAATAAAACAAAAACTACTGTGAACTGTTTTTTTTTTTCGTGAAATTATTGCAACATTTTCCTTTGTTAATTTCGCCGTTACTGTTTACAATGTATAAACAAAAAATCATATTTGTTTAACAGTTTAAAAAGCAACAGAAACAAATCGCCGACTCTAAGCAGCAATGTTGAATTCAGACACATTTCTATGGAGTGGATTTCTGTGGATCCGGGGGAGGGGGTAGAATTCCCTTTTTAACCCTTTAAAGCACAAAAATTCAAATCTTCTGGGGAAAATGCCCCCCCCCCCGCCCCGTCTACGCCGTGAATTCGATACTGTTAAGCAGGTTTGATCTCGCTGAGATCGAGAAATGCATGTAAAAACTATGAAGTAAACAGGCTCAGATTTTAGAAGTAATATCAAATTTGCGAACGATAGAAAAATATTCCAAAGAAAATTTAAATAAATAACTTAATAAGAATTATACATTTTTTTTTAAAGTAGCAGTAATTTACATAAAAACTGGAAGCTATGTCTCATAAGGCAGGAAACAAATTATGCAGTTAGTAACGCTACCTGTATTTTTAAGCTCTAATCTTGGACGCCTTCACCTCCAAACAGGGAAAGGGGATCAAAGGGCGATTGTACCTTCCTCGATTTTAAATTTAAATAACTAAATAATGTTTTTCTCCTGTGCTGAAAAACATTAAAATTGGTTCTTTTCGAGCAGTTTAAACTAAAAGAGGAATTACGGACTTTTCTTTTAACGGGAGAGGCATGGGAGAACCACTGCCCTTCACCATTTAATTAACTAAATTTTCTTTTATCCAATTTTCAAAAACAAAGCAATTTCTTTTTCGGAGAAGCTTAAAATTAAAAACAAATTATGAATTTCCCGTTAAAGGGCTAGGGCTTTTTCCACTCTAAAGCCCTTGACAGTTAATTTTCGGTCCTGTTTTTCTTCTTATGGTTATATTTTAAAAAAAATATCAGAAGCGGCAGTTTCAGAGTAATGTTGAATTTTGGTTGGTGGAGGACGGTGGCCCATGCGAAAGATTTTGGAAATCAATTAACAAAATTTTATTTTACTCTGGTTAAGACGTAATAAAATTTATTCCTTTCGAGTAACTCAAACTAATTAAACACTAAGAGAAAGAATCACTGAGAATCCTCTATGTGTGCGTATGTGTGTATGTGGGGGGGAGGCTACTTTTCAACGTAAATACCCTATGGGAATTAATTTTAGCTCACAGGCTATCAAAGCCTGAAAACTTACGAGTCCGCAGATTATATAAGTATGTATTTACGTAATGTGATAATTCTTGATTCCGATTTTATTAAAATTTTGGATACAGATTCATTCATATATAATGCGCTTCCTTCATTATTCATTAGTTATTTATAAAGGAGGGAAAAATGGGGTCCCCCTCTCTTAATTGAGATAAATGGGTTTTTTAGGCAGAATTTTCAAATTTGGTATACCGGTTTATTCTGATAAGCCGCTTCCCTGATTAATTTTGCAGGTTCATTGTTAACTATAAAGGGAGAGCATGTGGGCTAATCCCCTATTCTCTAAATTTTGATAAATGGATTCTTCATGTAGAATTATTCGATTCGCTTCAATTTTGTATATAGGTTCATTGTTATAAGGTTTCCCTGATTAGTTTTGCGGTTCATTGATTACGTATAAATAAGGTAACAAAGAATTAGTCCTCCCCTTAATTTAGATAAATAGGTTTTTCATGCAAAATTATCAGATTCGCTTCAAATTTTGTATATAGGTTTATTTTGATAAGGTGCTTCCCTGATTAGTTTTGGAAGTTCACTGGTTAAGCATAGAGGGGGAATTAGGAGCTACCCTCCTTAATTTAACTAGTTGGATGTGTTAATCCCGAAACTTTCTTCACTCTCATAAGTACATTTTAATATTAAGAAAAAAAAACGTGGTGACCCCAAAATTACCCACTATTGAATTTCCTCGAACATTTGACCTAGCTTACTGAGATCCTAGTATCCGAAAAGTCTAAAACGCAAAATTTAATTAATATTCTGAGAAAATGAGCTTAGTAGTGCCTCATGTTGGGTAATTTATACTAAAACCTAATAAGCATCTACTTATGTCAAGGCCTAACAGAATGTGAAATTTGATGGAATTTCGTCCATTAGTTCTTGAGATATAGTTATAACAAAAAAAAAAATGAAAAACGTAGCACAGCAACACCATATCTTGGACAATTTATGCCAAAACGTAAAAAAGCGTCTAATTATGTTATGGTGTAAAAGAATCTGAAGTTTGATGAAATTCTGTGTATCAGTTCTTGAGATATAGCTAGTTTTTAAAAAAAGTGTAAAATATAGCACAGCAGCACCATCAGTTGAAGGATTTATAACAAAACGTAATCATTGTGTAATTATGTTATATGTCATTTTGTAACAAAATCTGAAGCTTGATGAAATTCTGCGTTGGTTGTTGAGATATAGCTGTTGAAAAAATTGTGCAAAATGCAGCATAGCTGCACCACCTGTTGCAAGGTTAATACCAAAATGTAATCAGCGTCAAATTATGTTATATATTCTAGTGTAACAGAATCTAAAATTCGATGAAGTTCTGTGCATTAGTTCTTGAGATATAGCTATCGGAAAAATCGTGCAAAATGTAGCATAGCAGCGCCACCTATAGGGCAGTTCACACCAAAATCTTATCAGCGGCTATGTATCTCAAGGTATCGCGGAATCTGAAGTTTGCCGAAATTCTGTGCATTAGTTCTTGAGATATAGCTATCATAAAAATCATGAAAAACGTGGCATAGCAGCGCCACCTGCTGGCCAATTTACACCAAAACGTAATCAGCGTCTATGTATATCAAGGGGTCACAGAATCTGAAATTTGGTGAAATTCTGTGCATTAGTTCTTGAGATATAGCAATCTTGAAAATCATGAAAAACGTAGTATAGCAGCGCCACCTGCAGGCCAATTTTCACCAAAAACCAATAGGCAGTAATTTATATCAGCGTCTAACTGAATATAACATTTCATTAAATTTCGATCATTAGTTCTTGAAATAGAGAGCCCACAAATTTTATGTCACATAGAGGCAGACTCACAGACAGACATTTTCTAAAAATAGTCAAAACGTGTTCAGGACCTTCTAAAACGTACAAATCCGTCAAAAACCGGAAGTCGAAAATTTTCATGAATCCAATACTTTCTTCTTGTAAAGATAGAAGAAAGTAAAAATAGTGTGTGATCTCAATGCCATCAGTCAAACTGGGCTTTTTTTGTGGAACAATTGAATAAATTTGTAAATAAAAAATAAAGCAGATTTTATTTGATAAACATTACTTAAATAATATTTATTTTATTTAAAATTCCATTATTATGTTTACATGTTTGAAATTTCAACACAGTGTTGAATTTAGAGTTAGTCAGAGGCATACGCCCCCCCCCCCCCCAACATACATCAAATCTTGCTTCTTACTACGAAAAAATATACATAACATACTTTTGTTTATCATCCCTTTAAAAAAATTAAGAGCTAACTGTCTGTTTCATTACAAGGAAGTTTTATTTCCTGCCCGGTTCACTGGTCGCGTAGATCGGATCGTTATGCCCCATTCTTGTTTCATTGTAGCTCAGTGGTTAGTCCTCAATTAATATCGCCAATTTAGACACTGCCATGTGATGATTCGCTCACAGCCGTCAATTTTACTTGCCGACACCGAAAACAGAAAGACACACGTCACAGCGCATGCTCAAGGTCCACATTTCTGCCAATACGAAGTGCATGGCACCTTATTTGGCTCCATTCACCTAGTAAGAAACTTGCATTCACCCCAACCGCATATCAAAGCCTCTATGGCATCCTAGGGTTCCAAATGGCACCGCCGTTTCACCTGCGGGTCCCAAATGGCACCGGTTTGTCACCTTTATTTTTAACAGTGTACGGGTCAAAATATTCAATCTCGTTTTAATCATCCCGTATGTAAAACATTTTTTAGACATGACGAAGTCTGTTCAAAAAACAGTTAAATTTGGCTTGGTCCAAAAATTTTTGCGAAAAAGACATACACTTTTCAATCGCCTTTATTTTAAAACTATGTTTTAAAACTATATTTTAAAATTTATTTTTCTTGTAGATTTCTAGGTTTATTAAAGTAGAATTAAATGCATGGAGAAAAAAGAACCTGCCTATGACGGAATCTTCTTTTAAACTGAAAACGGAAATTTCTTTAAAACATGATTTAAACTGTTCGTCCATGTAAAATTACTACAATAATACACAAGGAAAAAAATGTATTATACATTTACTCCTGCTGAGAAGGGAGCTTTTCTAAAGCATTTTTTTTTCTTTCCAATGCGATCGATACCATTTTTAGTTGGTAAGATTTTACTTTCACCATATATCATTTTTCAGATTTTTGTGTCTCAATTATATAAAACATGGATTAATAATATTTATGATAACTAAAACATTTGCATGCAACAAATAAAGGTTCATTAAAAACATAAATATCGTACCTTACAATACTTCTACGTAAATAAACATTATAAATATGAAAAAAAGGGCTAAGATAAGTATTTTGGTCAGAACTCTTTTGTAAGAGTAAAAATCAATGTTCTATAGAAATTTACTCGGGCCGGGCCGGGTTCGGGCGAAGTTTTAACTTTTTATTAGGCTGGGTCGGGTTTGGACCGTGTTTTTAGCTAGTATATCCGTCCGGGCCGGGCTCTGGCCGAAATTTTAACTTTTCTAATGGGCCAGGTCGGGCCAATATTTTTTTCGTCCTGGCCGGGCTGGGCCGAATTTTTTTTTATGGATTGGGCCGGATTCGGGCCTGAAAATTTCGGCCCGTGCAGACCTCTAGTTGTCACTACCACTTTGCGTCAGATTTGTAAATGATTACAGTCGTTTGCTGCTGCACACAGAAGTCGTCTCTGAAAAGATGTTTTTTCTGAATAGTTTTTTGATTCAATATAACACTTAATTGAAAACAGAGGTGTAAATACACTAAAACCTGATTACATTAAGAAATGACATCGATTGCTTGAGAGACCTCTTTAGAACTTTTGATTAAATAAATTTAAATATTCTAAATATTTAGAATAAGGCATAGGATGATTCCTAGATGATGAGTTGGATTTAATTAAAACAAAAAAAAAACCTTATAGCTACTTCTGTGGATAAACTTCTTTTGTTCAAACGCAATCTAAGTAGACGAGAATAAGGCCACTTTGTCATATTATTAGCAGTCTGTGAAAACAGGAATATTTACTTACTTACTGTCAATACTTGGACATTTTTTATGAAAATTTCTCAGAGCGGTACCAAGATATTTATACATGAATATACCGAAGTTTTTTTAGATATACTTTCGCAAACGCTGATACAGCAGTATCATTACATTTGGAGTAGAAAATCGAGGGACTCACAGCAAACAAGAACTAAAAGTAAAATTCAGAGATAGTTATCAAGAGTTCTAAATTCTAAGACCAATACTGCTCTCTAACATGGATTGGGAGCGAGAGTACATAAAAATTTAATTGCTTTTCCTTCATCATGTTTGGCTAAGAATGGATTCCCTGAAGTAGTTAATTTATTGTCTAAGACATCTTTGAATTTGAGAATTTGTGACTGATGTTAAAGAAACTGGAATCCGACATTGAGCAAATTGTTAAGCCTCAACCATTTCTTTGTTTTTTATTTTAAATTCTTATTGGTTATGTGCTTATTTTCAATTTTTATTAAACACTAGCGGCCTTCGCCCGCTACGCTGGTCGGTTTATCTAAAGAAATCTTGAAGAAGTAGTTAGATAAGGTTCAGACATACATTAAAAAAAAAAAAAAGCAAGTCGATCATTCAAAAAACGTTGGGAAATATCAAATATTTACTGTAATTTTTTAAGAAAAACAAAGTTTCGAAAAAAAAAATTAAATCGAAAAAAAAATTACACTGACATATTAATGCAAGGAAATTTTCCCAGAGAGAAAATTCGCCTTGAATACAATATTTCAAATTCTTTTAATTGCTTATAGGCGTTAATGCCAACATAGTGAAAAAAATTCCATGCTGGGAATCGAACCCGGGCCATCAGTATGGCGCACTGACGTTCTACCGACTAAACCACATGGAACGACAGCCAGCTTGAAACTTTCTCATACTTAAGTAGACTGGCGAAAACATAACGATAGCGCGTTTTAAAATCGCACAGTGACATCTATTGGATTTTATATGTACTAAAAAACGTTATGTACTAAAAAACGTGAGCAGCGCACCTAATAGTTTCTTTTGTTTCTTTTTGTTACTTTTTTGTCTGTTGTCCGATTTTGATTAAACAAAGCCTATACACTGCCCGGGAGTGTGCATTCTTCATTAGTGAAAACCGCATAAAAATCCATTCAGTAGTTACGAAGATAACCTCGAACAAACAGACAGACAGACAGACAGACAGACAGACAAAAAATTAAAAAAAAATTTTTTTGTGTTTCATTGGTTTTCTTTTATCGCCCTGACTCCATTTTTGTCAATTATCTTCAATGTACAGACACACCGGGTCCTACTGTTTTATTATATGTATAGATTTTTTTACTACATTTGATGGTCGTTTTAATTAACTGCTATTCTGTGATTTTTAAGACATAAATAGACAGATAAAGTATATAATATTCAACAATATTTTAACTTTTTTATAATTATTTATTATGGAAGGGGGAGGCGTTGGCATTTTTTCTCTTGTAAAGGAGGCGTTGATCCAGAAAAGGTTGGGAACCTATGATTTAAATGAAAAAAATTCGAATTTATACAAGTTATATTTCGAGTTGTAACAATTTTAATCTACCCCACTTTTTAATAAATTTTAAATTTTATTATATTTTATTTATTTATTTATTTACATACTTTTTTTTAAATTATGGGAAGTCTTATAAAGTGATTTTTTATAAATAAAATGGTTAACCATGACAAAAAAAAAAAAAAAAAAAAAAAAAAAAAAAAAAAAAAAAAAAAGAAAGAAAAGAAAAGAAAAGAAAATTAATTTTAATTTTAGTTTAATAAATAAAAATTATTTTAAATAAAAATTATTTAAAAATGTGTCCCGGACCCTCTTAATGAAAAAATATATCTAAATTTTACATTATTATAATTCCAGTATATCTTCAAATATTTAAAATGATAATTATAAAGGTAAAGCACTTTCTTGATAAATAATTCCGTAGATAAAACGTTAAGAGTAAAACCAAGCCGTCTTGAATTTGAAAAGTTTGTTAGGCTCACATAATTCCTAAAATTCAAGACAGCTTGGCTTTGTTCTTTAATACAACTCTTCTCTGAGAATGTTTATAGATGATGACCGAAACGTCGATTATTATAATTTTATTTTAATGTTTGCTTAGTTTTTAACTTTAGAATATTTTCTAAACACCATACAGTAAACTTGCGATTTTTTATTTTCACGTTAATATTAAACATTTATGTACAGCTTTTTTATTACTCTTTTATAGTTCGTATAAACATATTGCTGTCAATTGTTAATGCAAATGAATTTATAGTCATTGTTGAGCGATGATAGTATTTTACAATGAAATTATATTTAAAAAAAAAAAAAAATCTGTATTTTATATTGACTCATTATGTATTATTTTTGTGAAGTTTTAATATTTATGTTAGAAAAAGTTGAATTTCGAGAAACATTGCAGTGATAGTTTTGAATCGTTATAGGAATATTTTATTTTGGGCGATTCTTCATTATTAATATTTTTTAAAAATGATTTGTTAAAACTCACGTGTTAAGATCTGCATTCTAATTTATTTCTTTAAATAATTATAATAGTTTTATTTTCTTTAAAAAATCTCAACTGATTTTGTAAAAGCTATAACTCGTAGTTTTATACCCTGGAAATAAATCTTTCATTTTGTCATGGAATAGACAATTTTTTCATTTCTGCGTATGGTTAATGGCAGAGAGATATCGAATTTTAAATCTGTGCACTGTCTACATTATACCTTCAGGTTCAATGACTACGGTGTTATTCTTAAACAGTTAATCCAGTCACGCGAAAACACCAGCTTGTTTAATATTAATCCTATGATAGACTTTTTATTTAAAAAAATATCTCGTTTGAATTTCCATAATTTCATTATTATTATTTTGCATTAGATATTTGTGATCAATCTCTACAAAAACATTTTTTTAATTTCTAATTATTTTTTCTTTTTCTTTTTTTTTTCTTTTTTTTTTATGAGGATGCTTTTATTTTCAAAATTGGTGCCGAAAATGAAAGTATCCTATTAAAATAAATAAATAAATAAAAATAAAGAGAAAGCGATCTCTGTAAAGATCAACTTCAGCTATCCAATGTAAAAAAATATCATTCAAAAGTATTGAAATGCAAACGAGAAATCTTAAAAAAAAAAATTGATTAACAAGCCGGTGCTTTCGCGGGAATGAAGTAGCCTCTTGAAAGTTCCGTTAGTTACAAAAGTAAACAATGGACATCATTTAAGAAAAAGAGAATATTCATAATTTTTCCTTGACTTTTAGAGTAAATTTTGAGTTTGACGAATCAATATTTGTAACTGCCGTTTAATTATAATATAGTACCATTTATGCAATTTCTAAACTAAAATTTATGAATCTGTACTACTTCTTGAAAAGCAAATAATCTTTTTATACAAATTTTGTTGAATTGATGCTTTAAAACGGCATTATGCCCCCTCCCCCTCCTCAAAAATGTTTTTATTAAATTCAATCTATTAACCTAATTAATTAACAAAAAATAAAAGATATCATTCATAGAAACAATAAAAATACAAGTCGCTTCTTTGGTATGAATGAGAATATATGAAAAACTTCAAATATGTTGAGTGACAATCAGAAAGTGACATTTATGATTCTGATTGTAGTTTTTTTTACGAAGACATTTTCCAAGTCGGAACCGATTACGAATCTGAAATTAATTTTATAAAAAATATCTGCAACCGAAATCAAAAAAGTGAAAAGAAATCGACCTCAGCTGTCCAATGCAAAATAAATAAAATAAAATAAAATAAAATAAAAGATTGAATATTTAATATGTAAACTATCACTTGCTATCTAAGCGTAGAACCAACATTGTGAAAAATGTCCAAGCCGGGGATAGAACCCGAAACTCTTGGTACAGCGTTCCCAAGTTCTCTGCTATTTAAGCTACGAGGATGACGCCCAGCTTACTATTTCCCACTCCTATATGTTGGTAAGGCTGCACTGCATCACAAAATGGAAGTCTTCATGAGCACACAAACTTGAGGCATAACATGAGACACAAATAAACTCAGGCATCAGTGAATTTTAATTAATTATGAGCAGTGAATTTACGCTTGAAATTATTGAATATTTAATATGTGAATTATCACTTGCTGTCTAAGCGTAGAACCAACATTGTGAAAAATGTCCAATCTGGGGATCGAACCCTTGAAATAGTGCTCCAAGTGCCCTAACATTTAAGCTACGAACCCTTGGAATAGCTATTCCAAGGGTTTCGGGTTCGATCCCGGGCTTGGACATTTTTTCACAATGTTGGTTCTACGCTTAGATAGCAAGTGATACCGTATTTACTCGTGTATATGGCGCACTTTTTTTCCAAAAAATTAGGGCAAAACTCCTAGGTGCGCCTTATACACGGAATAATTTTTTACTGTCGGATGCAGTCGAACGATATACATATGAAACAAGAAAATATTCAAAGAAGATATTAAAACTCGGAAAATGTTACTTAATTGAAGTATTACTGCATATTGATTTCATTCCTTGCAGTTTTTTATACAACAGAGCTAATGACATTATCTAAACGCTAATTAGCAATTCTCTTTACCGTCACTCTTTCCTATTTCCCGTCTTTGTCTTACAACTAGAAGTCAAAAAATGCATTTTCGTCTTGTTTTCTGGTCTGGTGTAATGTTTGTTTCGACTTTTTTTAACTGAAATTCATCTAGTCATTCTTCAATAGCGTATCAAATTTATGGTGCGCGTTATATACGAGATTTTAAGAAATCGCCATTTTTACTTGTAAAGTAGGGGTGCGCCTTATACACGCGTGCGCCCTATACACGAGTAAATACGGTAATTCACGTATTAAATATTCAATAATTTCAAGCGTAAATCCACTGCTCATTATATATATTAAAACTGTAGGCTAATTCTTTAAGATAAAAAAAAAATTCGGACATTTGCGTGTGCGTGAAGTTGAATTTATTAACCCTTCCAGTTCGAGGAAAGTCGAAGCAAGTCTGGTTAGCTCGGTGGTTTAAGGAACGAATTTAACGCTCTGAGCTTTTGTAGAGAACTAGGGTTCGATCCCAACGCTCGGCAAAATAATTTATTTGAATAATGATGCATTTTACTACGAGGGAAAGTTATATGATTTTTATTCTTTTGTTATCATTTTTATTTTGAGGCTTTATAATTAAATAAACTTTAACACTCAAAAAAATTTTAACAATAAGTAACAATTTTATTTTTAAAATATTTCAAGTAATTAAAACATAAAAATTATTAGATACAATCAGTCAATTTCCTGTTCAGGGCTTTAGAGATATATCTGTAAGAATAAAATTATTGAAGATCTTTACAAATCGCATTCTTAAAGAAAAATAAATAAATAAACAACAATAAATACAACACACACAAAAAAAATTGTAAAAATGTCGTAAAATTTAATTTAACATCTAGCAATATTTTAAAAATGTATTCTAATTTTCTAAAATATGTAAATGTTTAAACATTATTTTGTCGGTAGGTAGTAGCAGCAATTTTCCACTTTCCTGTCATGTACGTGGAAGCTTAGAAAAAGTAATCCATTTGTAAACTGTAATATACATGAATTATATAAATAAATAAATGTTATACATCATTTAGACCATATATTAAATGATTTTTAATTAAATCCCCGAGTGCTGTTTTGAAGTAACGTTTGAATATTTAAAATTGTGAAGGTCTGCTAAAATATTTTAGAAATAGTTTAACAATTTTAACCTAAAATATTTAAGCTAAAGTATGTTTCATTTAATTTAAACTAATCTACAATTTTTGTTATATTTTGTATGAGGATTGCAAGGAAGATTTATGCTTGTGTGCATATAAGGGAAAGTATTAATTATTATTTTTTTTTTGGGGGGGGGGGAATTAAAATAAAGAATAGAAAACAGGGAGAAAGAAAAATAGTCATGTAAGAATTATAATTGAACTACTTTGTGATACTCGTGGTTTAATAATTAAATAATGTATGAAAACGTTGTGAAAAATTCAAATCTTTCTATATAAAAATCTTCTGTGCGTGTGTATGTAACTGAACTCCTCCTAAACGACTGGACCGATTTTAATGAAATTTTGTGTGTGCGTTCCAGTGGATTCGAGAATGGTTTAGATTCACATTTCATCGAAATTGATTCAGTACTTTTTTAGTAATTAGGCAAAAACTAATAGTTAGTTTCGCTAATTAAAAGTGCTATAAATATAAAAGAAAGTCTGGATTTCGTATTAATCACAGCACAAAAAAATCTACCGAACCAAAAATCTTGAAAATTGGGGTAAAAATACTTCTTATAACATCGAGTGCCGCTAAAAATGAATTTTCGAAAATTCCACCCCTAAGGAGGGTAAAAAAAAAGAACGGTCTTAAGAAGAATTCCTTTAAAATCGGCTTTTATAGATATTTTTCAACTGATAACATATTTTAGTGCATTTTTTCATTCTGAATCGAATGGTACAAAGCAAATTTGTTTAAATCCAGTAGTTCGTGAGATAATTCACATTTTCCTAATTTGGCGATGTCTTCGGCGCAAAAAACTGAAATTTTCAATCCTTATCTATACATATAAAAGAAAGTCAGGCTTTCGTATTAATAACAGCACAAAAAAATCTACCGAACCAAAAATCTTGAAAATTGGGGTAAAAACACTTCTTATAACATCGAGTGCCGCTAAAAAGGGATTTTCGAAAATTCCACCCCTAAGAGGAGTAGAAAAAAGAGTGAACTTTAAAAAAATTCCTTAAAAATCGGCTTTTTAAGGAATTATTTTTAAGGCTTTATTTTTCAACTGATAACATATTTTAGTGTATTTTTCCATTCTGGATCGAATGGCACTAAGCAAATTCGTTTAAATCGAGTAGTTCGTGAGATAATTCACATTTCCCTAATTTGGCGATGTCTTCGGCGAAAAAACCTGAAATTTTGAATCCTTATCTTTATATATATAAATCTTCTGTGCGTGTGTATGTCACTGAACTCCTCCTAAACGACTGGACCAATTTTAATGGAATTTTGCGTGTGTGTTCCAGTGGATTGGAGAATGGTTTAGATTAACATTTCACGAAATTGATTCAGTACATTTTTAGTAACTAGGCAAAAACTAATAGTTAGGGATTTATTCGCTAATTAAAAGTGTTGAATAAGTTCGATGAATAGAGTGCGGACGGAATGCCCGAGCGGTCTAAGGCGCCAGATATAAGCTCTGCTTCTCGAAGAAAGAGATCGCGTGTTCGAACCCCGCTCCTGTCAAATGTGTGTGCTTTACAGTAATATAGCCTGTATTACAATTTTGATTAACTGACTTCAGAAAATCGTTAACTTTTAACAAAAAAGAGAAAAATAAACTTTTCTATCAAAAATTGAACCGACTTCAAAAAATACTGAAGAGTGAAAAATAATTTCCTTACATAATTGTAATAAGAAATTAAATTAAGAGCGTATCGTGCGTATTACTATATTTAAGTACATTTATTTGATTTTCTGGTGTCGGTGCCAGGAAGGACAACGTCTGTCGCGTCCGCTAGTATATTATAAATAGTTACTTGGTAGCATGAAATTTTAAGTTTAGGGATTTAAAATGAGACTGATAAAAATAAAATTAATAAAAACTTTTCAATATAATTTAAAAAGTTAGAAAATACTAAACATTGTTATTTTTTCAAAACACTGAGAAAATTCACCAAAATAAATATCAGTTCAATTAATTTTAGTTATCTTTCTGTTAAAAGCAAGCTCTGTTAAAATTCTTAAAATTCTGCATAAAATTCTATTAGATGATTACTTGAGTAGGTTAGACTGACAGAACCATGAAACGCTTTGAATCTGTTGGAATCACATAGATAACATATAAATAAATCAAGTTTTCAAAATTTTACAGATAATTAAGGAAATCAAGCAATATCCTAATTAATTTTTTAACATGTTTATCGTCAAATCTTGACGGGTACCATTTAGTAATTAATTAAAATAAAAGATATTTTAAATGTTGAAATTCAAACGAGATATTGGCAAATAACCTTCCAAAAGGTTTAGCATTGCTCACGAGTGTCTTCGTCTGACAGGACAGGAGCATTAATCCCTTCGTGTACGAGCGTCTTTTACAAATGATTTAATATTTTATCACAGATTTTTCAAAACCGAAATTTTTACCTAATTGAATGAGGAAAATGCTCGATTTAAAAAAGATAAAATTTACTTTAAAATTTACTGGTAAGAATAATCAAAGATTCTGAGCACCTTATACGGCTCGTATACTGGTCGCTCGTCCCTAAGGGGTTAAGGTTATCTGGAATTCAAATACTAGCAGTTTCTCCTTCCCCCCCCCCCCACACACACACATCAAATTGTACTTACAAGGAAGGTCTCCATACGGGCATACTCAGAAAAATCTGAAAAAATTACAGAATGTTCTTCTCATATAGTTATATATGTTTATAAAAAAAATTTCGGCGGAACCTCCTTATAACGTCCGTAAAAAATAATAAAAATTTCTTTTATTTGGCGATTTATCTCCGGTTGGCGAAAAACGAAATTTTGAAAAATACGCTTTTACGCTTCGAATTCTTTTTAAATAAAAAACTTTCTATGTTCAATTTATTTAAATAAGTTTAGTTTAAGTAATTTTAGTTTTGCATTTTTACTTTACTTTAAGTGTAATTTTGTCATATACGTTTATATGTACTTATAACAAAATGAAATTAATATATTTTATCATTTAAAACACAATTTAAATTGATTAAAATTGTTCCAAATTGGTTAAAAATCTGCTGCATTTTGTTGCAACGCACTCCCTTGCTTGTATAAAAAACGATTATTTGGCCGTGAAATGGAGCTTTCTCATTGGTTGGAATAGAGGTATTATATACAAGCAGTGGAGTGCGTTGCAACAAAATGCAGCAGATTTTTAACAATGCATGACACAGTCAATTCACCGTGCTATGGAGCATTCTCATTCGTCAGAAGAGAGATATTCTATAAAAGTAGTGGAGTGACGTTGCAGTAAATGCTGCAGATTTTTAACAGTGAAGTCAATTAAAATCAATTTTCAGATTCGTTAAAATCGTCTGCTTTTGGCGAGGAAATGCACTGCTCGCCAAATCCCGCGTCGCTTTCAGTTGTTCACGCCAATTATTCCAAACTATTTTATTTTTTTACATATCTAATAATGTAATTCCGCCGCTAATTTTCACTGTTCCTTTATTACCTACATGAGTAGTTTAATTCGTATTTTTTTCAAAAAATTCTGAGTATGCCCCCAATGGAGACCTTCCTTGTTAGAAGTATTTTACTTGTGAAGTTTTTGGAAAATTTTTTACTGTTTATAAAAATTCTCACTTTGATTAACTTAAATTTTGTTTTTCTGTTTGATGCTGTAATACCATAAAAAAATTCCCCCCCCCCCCCCCGAAAGAAAAATTAATTTTAGTAAAAATATTTTGTATCGACATATCTGAATTAAGGTTATTATCAAACTCCCAGCTCAACAACACGAAATTTTCTGACTCGTGTATAAACATAAAGCTATAAAATTGCCAGGCTTGGCTTGTGGAATGAGTTGGAATCGAACAATGTTTCCATTTCTTGATAAATAAATTACTTATCTTGTTGTACGCAAATATTGTAACGTGACTACAAGTTTTTTTTTCTGTTTCTCGCCCGGTTGTATCGGAAACTCAGTTCAAAACAACCACTTTGACAATATTTTCTGAAAGATATACCATATATACTCGTGTTAAGTCGATTTTCACCTGCAAATTCTGCAAAAAAAAAAAAAAAAAAAAAAAATCTATATATAAGTCGACTCCCTAATTTTTTTACATGAATTTTGCACAAAATGAAACTAAAGATGCCGCTTGCCAATGCGAAAAATTAGTAAGTAAACAAAAAACAAATCATTGGATTTTTTTTTTTTTTTTTTTTTAATGATAAGTTATTTTATGAGTACATATTATATATTGTTTTAATATACATACACATAAAAAAAACACCTAAAATTTTGCAGTATTCGAAGCTTTTTTTTATTTTTTTTTAATTGATTCGACTTTTTTTCATTGATTGATTGGGGTATCAGTCGACCCCCCCTCCACCCAATTTATTTGCCGTAAGTTATCAGACATTCTTCGACTTATACACGAGTATGTACGTACTTCTTTTACTAAAAATGGAAAACACATTTCGATTACATAATTTCAGAATGAGAACATTTGTCAAATTCATGTGTTTTCAATTACAAGTGGATGTTAAAAATAGCCACTTTTCATTTAAGAAAAGTCTTAAGATGTTTTCCAAGAACAAAAAAAAAAAAAAAAAAAAAAAAACACAGGCGAGGTGCTTATAATGAAGATATTTATTACTTATATGTTGGAGCTTGACATTATTACACGTACATTATATAGGGTGGTCATAAAAAACTTTGCCGATATATGGAGCTCTAGCGGCCAGTCCGCTCAACCGATCGAGGTGAAATTTCAGATATAGCTATTCAGAGGTATGAACTCGAGATTCTGTGAACGGCAACAAAATGGCGCTCACGGTTACGGTTATAGTTACAGAAACTCGAAAATTTCCAATGGCAACACCCATTTTTTTTCATCGCAAAATGCTCAACGCATGCGAAAACCCTAAAGAGTGTTGAAACCGTACGTGTATCGCAAGAAACGGACATGTTATGCACGCACAAAAAACTGTTCTGCGAATCCTCCCCCCCCCCCCCCATAGAAAAAACTCGATTGGGGCGCAAGGAGGAAATTTGCATATGACACACAGTCAGTACACTAATCTCTGATTACAATACAGATCGGAGAAATTAAAACTTTTATTTTGATTACACATTTTCCACATGGGTGTCATCACCATTAATTGCCTGTGATGACACCCATGTGGAAAATGTGTAATCAAAATAAAAGTTTTAGTTTCTCCAATCTGTATTGTAATCAGATATTATTGTACTGACTCTGTGTCATATGCAAATTTCCTCCTTGCACCCCAATCGAGTTTTTTTTATGGGGGGGGGGGAGGATTCTCAGAACGGTTTTTTGTGCGTGCATAACATGCCCGTTTCTTGCGATACACGTACGGTTCCAACGCTCTTTATGGTTTTCGCATGCGCTGAGCATTTTGCGATGAAAAAAAAGGGTGTTGCCATTGGAAATTTTCGAGTTTCTGTAACTATAACCGTAATCGTGAGCGCCATTTTGTTGTCGTTCACAGAATCTCGAGCTCATACCTCTGAATAGCTATATCTGAAATTTCATTTCGATCGGTTGAGCGGACTGGCCGCTAGAGCTCCGTATATCGGCAAAGTTTTTTTATGACCACCCTGTACATACACCATACATAAAAAACCGTTAATCATATTACAATGTATGAACCATTGAATTTAATAACTTATATCACATTAAACATGGAGGGAAAAAATAAATAATTAAAATGAATACAAATGGAATTTGTAGAACCAAAGCAGAATCTTCAGGTCCTAAATACTTTGGAATTACAAATGAAGTGTGTGGTTTCGTCTTCGTATTTGCCATGAAAAAGCAAAAGAAAATAGGAATTTGGGACTACCAACACACACAAAACCAAAACCAAATGAATAAAAAACATCAAAAACAAGGCACATGAAAACTACCAAATTGTATAGCAAAATGAAAAGATAAAAATAAAAATAATTATCGTCAATATGATAATAATAAAATAATTTAATTAAAAACTATATATATATTATCAAGAAGATTGAACCCTTGACGAAAATTGTCACTTAGTTGCTGTAAGCAATCTCTGAGACCGTTTAAAAATATAAACAAAGCAAAAATTTACAAAAAAAAAAAAAAAAAAAAAAAAAAAAAAAAAAAAATTAAAAGCTTATAAAATGCGTGGCCGATTTTTAAAATATGTATTTTTAGAGAAATGGTGTAAATAAATTTTTAAAAATGCAAATTTCCAACTACAATCTTCGTTACTTAAACTTACACAGAAAAATGAACCATCAAATATTTCGGGAAAATTTTATGTATTTCGCTAGACATATATGATGGCATATAAATCACTAGAAAATACATGACAATTGATTTAAACAAGTTGGAAATTGCACGTGAAGCGTAGCAAATTAGGTGCGTTCGTACGATAACGAAGTTTTAAAAATATTACTTTCATATATCAATCTCATAAAATTGTTAACAGTGAATTACAATTAAAACGCTCATCAAACAATGTTCTCCCTATACCATTATGTAATGGAATACTTTTGTGTGGCCTTGTAAATCAATAACAAATGTTCTTTGCACCACAAATTATGTATGATGTATATTATAATATGTACTTTATAGTTGCATATAAATTTTATTAAGTTCGCATGAGTGTAACACGATTAAAATGCATTTGAAACATTTTTTCCCATTGACCGCAATGTAACGGAATACTTTTGATTGTCCCTGTAATTGATCTATGCATCCGATTTTCATAAAATTTGAAATAACTCGACAAAATTATGTAATAATTATGTATTTTAAATTTCAAACGTATAGAATATATTTGAAACTTTTTCCCCATTGACCATAATGTAATTGAATAATTTCGATTGCCCCTGTAATTGATCTATGCGCACGATTATCAAAATATTTGAAATAACTCGACATAATTATGTAATAATTGCGTATTTTAAGTTTCAAACGATTAAAATGCATTTGAAACTTTTGTCCCCTTTGACCGTAATGTAATGGAATACTTTTGATTGCCCCTGTAATTGATCTATGCATCCAATTTTCATAAAATTTGAAATAACTCGACAAAATTATGTAATAATTATGTATTTTAAATTTCAAACGTATAGAATATATTTGAAACTTTTTCCTAATTGACCATAATGTAATTGAATACTTTTGATTGCCCCTGTAATTGATCTATGCACACGATTATCAAAATATTTGAAATAACTCGACATAATTATGTAATAATTGCGTATTTTAAATTTCAAACAATTAAAATGCATTTGAAACTTTTTTCCCCATTGACCGTAATGTAATGGAATACTTTTGATTGCCCCTGTAATTGATCTATGCATCCGAGTTTCATAAAATTTGAAATGACTCGACAAAATTATGCAATAATTATGTATTTTAAATTTCAAACGATTCGGTTGGGTAGTTTTTGCGTTGTTATATGCGGACGGACAGACGGACGGACTGAACGACCACTATAGGTGCTACGTATTATATAATTACGAACGCACCTAAAAAATCAAGCTGACTGAATAAACATTGGTGGATTCCGATTTTTAAAATTTTGTTCTGAAAGAAAGAAAAAACTCCTTAAAGTTTCTATTATTTTTTATTCACAGTGTCGCTTCCTACTTTCAAAGCTACAAAATCTCCTTTCCACTTTCTATACCGACTTCTATGTAATAAAATACTATTTCAAGGTATAAAAAATCCCTGTCGGCTTGGCCTATAGGCGGAGGTAGATTTCGAAGAGTGCTCATTTCAACAACAACAAAAAAGTATGATTAGAGATAAATCCAGTTTAATAACTTCATTTGGCCGCTTATGAAAAATTTTTAATTTCACTTTTTTGCAAGAACTGGTTTTATCAGTATCATCTTAAGCGAAATTCAGCTCAAACTCCCTTTTCGACAACATATTTTGAAATATATTCTGAATTTATTAAAAAATCGACCAAAACAGCACATTATATAGTTCCTAAATAAAAACAAACTACCAATTGAATGCGTTTGAGAGCAAAATTGATTTTAAAAATGAGTCATAAAGTAATCGATTTGTTATTTGAATACATCCTTAATACTTTAATCATGATCGCCTCGGAAAATTTTGTGCGAAATGCCCACTTTGACAGCATTTTTAAAAGTATATTCTATTTTTACCAAAAAACTGGCCAATGCGTCACATTATATAGTTCCTAAATAAGAGGATCTGTAAATTGGATGCATTTGAGAGCAAAAATGGATTTAAAAACGAGTCAGAAAAAAAACACAATTTCTTATTTGAATACGTCTTTAAATTTTCAGTCACGATGACTTAGGGAATTTCTGTTCAAAATACCATTTTTGGTAACCTCTTTTGAAATATATTCTGTCTTTAACAAAAAACTGACCAATGCATCACTTTATACAGTTTCCAAATAAGAGGATCTACCATTTGGATGCGTTTAAAATCAAAAATTAATTTTAAAATGAGTCAGAATATAAGCAGTTTGGATTTGAGATTTTTTTCTCCAACTCCTATTTTTGTTTAATTTATTTTTGCTATACTAATTGGTCCTATGAAAAACTTGTCAGTATAAAAGTTGTAGATATTATTGAAAAGATGTAAAATAAATTTAATTAGATTTGATAGCTTAAAAATTGACGGAGTTATGGATTTTTTTTCTTTTTCACCCCCCTTTTTCTTTTCGTTTTTAATTTTTTTCATCGGTAAAAGTTGGTCCTATCAAAAACTTATACGTACAAAAGTTTTAGATAATTTTAAGAACATTTATAAAAAATTTAGTTGGATTTAATATCTTGAGAATTGACGAAGTTATGAATTTTTTTTCTCCAAAAAACCCTGTTTTTTTCGCCCCTTGAGCCCATTTCTAAATTTAGCAAAAATCTGTCACACATAAACCTTTGGCCTAATTTTAAGAAGTAATATAAACTTTAAACCGATTCAATATCTCTTTTAATTAAGAAGTTATGACGTTTTTTCGATTTTTACAAAAACCCTGTCTATTTCCACCCCCTTGGTCCGATTTTGTCCATTAACGAACTCGACCGAGATTTTATGCCCCTTGATTTTATGTAAAAGTTTGAAGAAGATCTGAGCGTAATTATAAAAGTTATCGTGTCCAGAAGAAAGTGATATACACCGATAGATAGATAGATAGATAGATAAACTTTTTTACTGATGGTAGTTTTGGGGTCTAGGAGTCCGGTGTAGATCTGCAAAAATTTTTCAGAAATTCCAACATGGGAGAGAATGCAATAGGTAGTATTTCATGCGAAATCTACCTAAAAGAATGCTTTAAGCGACTAATTAG